>JAFBJS010004701.1:40852-68894 GCA_016785265.1 Paraplagusia blochii
CCTATTCCTAGTGTCTCTAATCCATCCATCATGGCTGGTCTCACCACTGTCCTGTGAACCTTTCCCTTCACCTTAGCTGACTCTCTTCTATCACAGATCACTCCTGACTCTTTTGTTTAACTAATTGCAGCTGAGATCCAGGTCCAGAGCTGTCTCTTATACACATCTAGATGTGTATAAGAGACAGCCTATATATATTTGTGTGTACGCTTCTAGTTTTGCTTGTCGAGTGCCTTGAGATAACGGTTGTTATGATCTGGCAGTATAAACAAATAAAAGTTGAAGTTGAAGTGAAATATGCAAACTGAAAAGTAAGTTGTATTTCTTGCAGTGGAATCAGTGGAAAAAAAGTAATATTTTTTACTTTTGACTGTTTCTGTTTGTCATCATTAGATCCCAGCTTTCACTGTTTTGCATTAGTCTGTGTTACTGTTATTGTTTTCTCTCTGTTTGGCTGATTTCATGTACTTACGTCGCTCAGGACAGCAGTGATCTGTCCAATGATGGACATGTGAATCTGATCTTTGAGAAAATCTGTCATCTACTTGTTAGAGTTACCTTCTCTGCTTTGGTCCACACCACAGTGGGAGCGGGGTCTCCCGTGATGGGCACGTCCAGACGTAGTTTGTTCCCAGCCACTACAATTATAGTGGACTCAGACGTACGACCCAGACAGTCCAGATGGATTTTAGGAGGATCTGAGAGACAGAGAATGTCCAAAAATGTGAAAGATGAAGCAGCTCACACACCATCTCTGTCTGTGTCTGCACATGACATCATCATCATCATCATCATTACTTAAGAAGCAAATACTTACCTTGACGTGGCACAAAATCAATCTTTACCTCTGGGAACAAAAAGATGAAAATTACAAAAATGATAAAATATAATATGATTTTTTTTTTTTTTTTTCAAAATTAAAGTAATTCCATACCTAAGAAATTGAGTTTGGCGGACAGGTTGAAAGCGTAACCATCAGGTACAAAAGTGTAGTCGCCCTCATCCTCAGGTTTCACCTCATCAATGGTCAGTTTATGGATTCTGGAGAAAAGTCATACTGGGGTGAGTGATTCAACTTAATTTGGCATTTGTTAAAAAAAAAGAAAAAAGAAAGAAATGTCACCTTCCAATATGAGTGATATTTATTCTGGGGTCAGCCTTGACTTCCACACCATTCTTATACCAAGTTCCTCGCACATTCTCATCAGAAACTTCACATTTGAACACGGCCTGATCCTTGGCTTTGACTGTGAGGTCTGCAATGCTCTGGTACACCTCCAGTTGTTTCTCTTCAAAAAAAAAAAAAACAAACAGAAAAACAAAAGTCAAACCATCAGACATCCAGCTTTTTAATATCGGTATGAGATGTGATACACTAACATGGAGGATAATGCAGTAAACAGAGATGGATGCAGATATTGTATACATGAATAATACGTTTAAGTGTGACGTCTTTATCGTCCCTGTGTTTTGTATCATAGCAACAGACACAGGGGGAAGGAATGATTAGATTTCTGCAAGGAAATAAAGTAAGAGGATATGAAGACCAGATGCAGGCGCCTGGGGTTATTAATGCACATCACAGAAAATAATGCACAGAGGACTTATTAAAGTTACCTCAAAGAAATGATTTTCAGGTGAAAAAAAAAAGAAAAAAAAATCACACCCAGAGCCTTTTGTAAAGGTTACACGAGTTTCATATCAGCTCACTGCCGGCTGCAAAGAGCAAATAAGGTAGGAATGGCTGTAATATGGAAGGCGTTGGATGGAGGTGTTGATCCCTGCTGCACGATGGCAGCTGGAAATTCTTGGCAGGCTCAGTGTTCGATTAACAGGCCAGACTGGGCTCAGCAGGACTGGGGGGGAGCGGAGATTGGGTGCAAATCGACACACAGCAAATTCAAGTGGACTAACATCTGGAACACATGTGCAAGTATATATATATATATATATATATATATATATATATATGTAAGAAAATATATCAGAAAATTGTGTGCATTTATGTCTTGACTTCATTGACAAAAATCACATTATGTTTATGACACAATTTGTTTTGCGGCGTATAAAACATTCTGTTTTATTGGTGTTTGATGCAGTGAAATTCTTTTGTATGGTTCTAGTTCAGACCTGAGCAAACTAAGGGCCGGGGGCCGGATGCGGCCCGTTTGGCATTTCAATCCGGCCCACCAAAACTTGTCCAAATTATACTGTTCATTTATATTACTGTTATCCTTCTAGCTTTTCCCTGCAAAGGCAGCATTTCCCCAATAGATGGTCTCAAAGAGGCTAAAAGCATTTGAGCATTTTGCCTTCATTCAATACTTTACTCATCAATTATCTTAGTTCACACTAATACTCAATCTTTCTGATCCTGACCTGGCCCGTGAGACAAAGTAGTACCACCTGTGGTCCACAAGTCTAAATAATTGCCCAAAATAATAGAAAAAAAATAATTTAATAATAATAAAAAATATATTAAATAATAATTGAATAATTAAATAATATCAAAATATATTAAATAATAATCAAATAATTTAATAATAATAAAAAATAAAAATAAGAAAGATGTAAATAATAAGAATAATAACAATGACATTGATTATAGGCCTTTGCTTTGGCCAAGAGGCAATGTCTCTGTAATTGGTGCAAAACTCTAGGGTAACTCCAGGGTAATCCCAGTCAGGGTGGTTATCTTACTGTGGACTTACCACATGCAGGAAGGTGTGGTGGGGTGTAATGTGATTTGGGGGACAGTCATGGAGACTCAACCCAGTAACAGAAAAGAGTGTGATTCTTTGTAACTTGTAGGAGACACCAATATGAATAACTAAATATCCTGACTCGAAAAGTTCTGCACTTTTTTTTTTTTACCATGACCTAAGACGTGATAAATGGAAAGAGACACGGGAGAAACTTCTGAGTTGCTCCTGTGTCCTTCAGCTGAAACGTGGCCTTTAAGTCTCCTAACTTTAGCTGCCGTGGATGAGGACGTCAGTGCAGTGACCTTGACAGAATAACACTAGTGACGACACGAGTCTGTATCCCAGGAATAGACAACATGCCAAGAGTGGCAGAGACACGAGGCTGTTGCCTCTGAGGAATGAAAAAGTTCATACTGTACTCAGTGACCTCTGTGGAGGTCAGGACTGGAACTCACCCTGGACCATGAGCTCAGCCATGGACTCCCCGCCGTTTGTCTTCACCTTGTAGTGGCCACAGTCCTCCTTGGAGGCTTCATTGATGATCAGATAGTGTTTGCAGCCGTCCTTTTTGAAGCGATACTTGAAGGACTCGTCTCTTGTGAGCTCCACTCCATCTTTCTCCCTGTGCGGAAGAAAACTCTGGTTTAAAAAGGTTTATTTCAAGAGTAAACAATAAATAATGACGGAGGAAAATAAATAATTCAAAGACATTTATTCGTGAGCTGCAACAGTTTCTCTAAATACTGTAAAATATCATTCAGTGAATATTGGTGAAGGGGATAAAAGGGTCTGTAAACAAAGGCCCGGGGGCTGGATGTGGCCCGCTCAGCTTTATAATCCGGCCCGTCAAACTTGTTGAACTTGTTGTTGTCCCTATAGATTTCCACTAAAATAACACAAAAAGCATTTTAATATTTTGGTCTTTATTCACGACATGTCAGTAATCTTAGTTCACATATGGACTCCATCTTTCTGATCCTAATCTGGCCTGCTGTCCAGTTTTAGGACAATTGTTACTCGCTAACCAACATGTTTGCCCACCCCTGGTCTGAGGTCATTAACTATGACTGTGAAGATTCTCATTCATCCAGGTCTTGATGTCCAAAAAGGGTTCAGTTGTCAGTGACTGGACTTCTTCTTGCAGTTGAAAGACATTTTATTCCTCATCTGTGGAACTTCATCAGTTTCTGGTTGATGTCAGAGGGAACTCTAGTGGTTCTACTCCTCTAGTCCACTCCCTTCACCACTGGACAAAGGTGTGAAGAGTTGTTTTGGTCACACCGTGTTGGTCTAGAGAACTATGACAACTAGTGTCGCCCCCTACTTCAAACAGAACCCGAGAAAGTTCCTTATTTGAGAAATAAAACGTCTATCAACTCCAAAAAGAAGTCCAGTTGCTGACAATATTATTTTTTGGATATCTTGACCTGGATTGTGGTTCGTGGGCCCCTATTGGTCCTAAAATTGGACAGCGGGCCGAGCGCTCATGTGAACTAAGAAGACGCACATGTAAAAGTTGTGCATAAAGACCAAAACATCAAAACACTTTTAGCATTTTTTTAAATGGTTTCAAGTTTTTGCTTACAACTTGTCCTTTTTTCCTGAACTATATTTTCTTAGAGGCCTAGAATGTCATCTTGTGGGCCAGTTCTGGGCCCACAGGCCACCAGTTTGTCCTAACTGATGTGGACTCATGATTAATCTTATATGAGGTGATAATTTTCTTGCTAATCAGAATTCAAGATGAAGAGTAGAAAACATAATAACTTAAAAATTACATTATTGAATATTTTATATTAGGCTTATTATTATATACCCTCTTGCTGCATGATCTCAGGGGCGTCAGTCTCCACAACTGCCACCCAAATCA
The DNA here is from genome assembly GCA_016785265.1 of Paraplagusia blochii. NCBI lineage: Eukaryota > Metazoa > Chordata > Actinopteri > Pleuronectiformes > Cynoglossidae > Paraplagusia > Paraplagusia blochii. The sequence goes on from JAFBJS010004701.1 coordinate 45,428, forward strand.
CACTGCTCATACTGTGAGCCTTTCTTTGAGTGGTGAGTCCAAAGGAACGTAAGTGAGGAAACTGGTCTATGGTCAGCTCCCTAACCACTAGGCCACAACATAGATATATTTTTTCACGCTAAAATAACTTAAATTCAGAACAAATAAAATGTGTTTTGACCATTTAACGTTGGCTCCTTCCTCTGAAACTTCACACTCCAACTCCACACGTTCTCCATTCATGACCATCTGGTCCTCCAGGTTCTTTACGATCAGAACAGGAGGCTCTGGAGAAAACAGACAAAGAGAAAGTCTGCACCAAAGTTCTTTTTTTTTTGTGGTTTTGCATTGTTTTCTTCAAACCATTCATTACCTTTAACAAAGAGCTCCGTGGTGCATTTCTCCTCACCCACCACACAACAATAAGCTGCATCATCCGCCAGGGAGCAGTGGTTGATGGTGAGGTAGCGCATGTTTCCAACACTCTCAAAAATGTACCTGAGCAGAGAAAACACACTGATTAAAACTGTCGACTTTGCTGCAGAGTGTTTGGTTCTATCACCTTCCTTCTTCTAACAATACTTACTTGCTGGAGATGTTGCGAGATGAGCATTTCAATCAGAACAGATGGAGAAAAAAAAAAGGAAAAAATCTTGTGTTGAAAAAACAGTGTTAAAAGTATACTGTGATTATCTTTTATAGGAGGAGGTGAAGTCCAACCTTCCTGTTGGCTGAATGTCTTGACCATTCTTTCTCCATTTCACCTCCACATCAGGATTGGCAACCTCAATTGCGAGTTTTATTTTATGGCCCTTTGTCACTTGGTAGGCAGGATCCAGTTTCTTCAGGAAGGCTGTGTCACAGAGACAACGTCAAGTGAGGACATGGAAGAAAACTCTGCCCTTTTTTTTTTTTAGAAAAAAAAAAAACGTCTGGCAGGGAATAATAGATATATGGCCTGACCTTCACTTTTCTTCTCCTCTTTCTTCATCTTCTTCAGTCTCTTCAGCATGCCCCTTAAATCAGTAATGCCATACTGAAAAGCAATCTTTTCGTATGACGAGGCGGGAGCGTGGCGAAGGATGTCCCAGACGTCCAAGTCAGGCTCTGCGCTCACCTGCACTGCCCTTCAGGACAGAAATCAGAGCTTGAATGACAATTCTATTGGAATATAGTTGTATTTTTAGACATAACAGCATTAAAACAACAAACATGTGTTCCTAAAAATGAGATTCGTACTAAAACTTTGCTCTGGGGCAGGGGACACATAGGAACATATAAAGGTACAAAAAAAAAAAAATACTGTCCTGCTTTTATCAGCTGAAACTGTCTCTATCACTGCGGTCAAATGTCAATACTTTTTGGTGGCTCGGAGCAAATGATATTTCATCAACTAGAGCAGGCATGGACAAACTTTTATGCTTGAGGGACACACGGGTCCTTATATTGGACACAAGGTCGTGGTCCGATGCAGACAGATGGAAGGTTTGTGTGAACTGAGATAAATGCCATGTAAAACTGATGCATAAATGCTTAATGCTAAAATGCTAATAGTTGTCTCTAGGCCATTTGTAGCAAAAAAAAAATGTGAGCATTGCAGAAAAAATGCAGAAGTATAATCACATTCACAGTCCAAACAAATTTTTTAAATTTGAGAAATTTGGCGGGCCAGATTACAAAGCTGAAGGGGACACATCATGCATCAGCATCACATTTAATTGTATTTTTCTCAATAATTATGTTTAATAATCACAATTTAATCAATCTCATATGACATAGCTTAACCAAAGACATAACAGACTATACAAATTCAAACTTTCAATATAACAACATGCCTGCAGTTTCTTACCGATTTGAGGATTTTAAGAAACTGCTGCTCATTCAGAAGTAGAACCCGAGAGGCAAATATGGCAAAAATGAAACCACACAAGTTACAACACAGCAAATGCAACACAACACCACAGCATATTAGGGAAATGTTCCTCAACAGTCATATATACAACAGAAGCAACGCTGAAACATTACACTGCATCTCATATTAACAAATGAAAATGTGATTGATTTGAGGAGTATAGATAAGATGTGAACGTGGGTGGGATTTTGAAAAATTAGATTAATGAAAAGTGTATGTTAAAGTATAATATATATATATGTATATATATATATATATATATATAAATAATATATATTGGGAAACCCAGGTTCCACTATACTTTTAATATTTCATCATATTTTCTCTACCGTACAAACACAATTCCATTGGGGCAGATTTGCAAATTCTCAAGGATCTGATTAAATAAAAATATTATCAATAACAAATACCATAGTCTGTGCCATCACTGCTACTCAGCGTTAGTGTTAAGTGTCTTTTCATGCAGTTAAGGTCCACACACATGTCTTACTCTCTGGTGATGCAGGTCCATGGAGACAAAAAAAAATGACAAAAAAACCCATTAGTTTTAATGATTTCAACATGTATTTTCATCTTCAATCGTATTCTTAGGGATTTTCACCTCTTTTTTAACAAGGTGCTGAAATCCAGCTCTCCGGAATCTTCTTTTCCATCTGTGCTACTGTAGAAACACCAGCCACAACAACAGTGTTAAAATAAGCAGCAACAACAGTGAGTGGTTGTTGATGTTGATTCTACGACAGTGAAGGTTGATGTTAATGTTTGTCAGGCAAAAGAAATGAAAAGAGAAGTTTTTCATGGTTGTGTGGCGTTGAAATCCAAAATATATTCATTAACAGTGAATGCAGGCAAATGTTTTGCTGGAGTGAGGCCATGCTTAAAGGAACATCTTCACATTTTGGATTCTCTTTTAGTATTTCTGAATAAAACTACTTGATGAAACAGTTTATTCTAACAGTTGCTTTTAGGCCATGATGGAACCAAAGGACTGTAGTCTATGTTAGAACACATTGATGTATTTATTGTTATTTCATTGCATTTTAATGACATGGCCTTTTCAGTTTGTCCTCTATAGTAAGTGATCACATTTTAATATTGTGTTTTCCTATTTTCTTTTATCTTATCATAATAGATAAAATAAAAGATGCATTCCCATTAGGACATTTTTGGGGTGATATAATAAAAAAAAAATCAAATATTGAATCGTCCTCTTCTTCTGTCTTCTCTATCTTTTTCTCCAAACCTTCTTGTCTGTGTTGTCCTGGTCCTGATCCTGATCCTGTCCATCCTTGTCTCTCCCAAATCTTTAACTCCTCCACCTCCATCTCTGCCTCCTTCTTTCTTCTTCCTCTTCTTTTCCTTTCAGTTTGTCCCTGGGGTTACCACAGCGAGTCAACGATTTCCATCTCCCCCTGTCCTCTGTATCTTCAACTCTAACTCCAACTACCTCCATGACTCCCTCACTGCATCCATCAATCTCCTCTTTGTCTCCTACCTGGTAGCTCCATCTCTAGGATCATTTTTTTACTAATGTATCCACTGTCCCTCCTCTGAACATGTCCAAACCATCTCAATCTGTCTTCTCTAGCTATTTCTCCAAACCTCACTGTCTGTATTGTCCCTCTAATCACCTCATTCCTAATCCTGTCCATCCTTGTCTCTCCTAAAGATAATCTCAGCATTTTTAACTCCTCCACCTCCAGCTCTTCCTCTTGTCTTCTACCTCTTCCTAGTGTCTCTAATCCATCCATCATGGCAGTATACAGTATAATTAATACAAATACTTGACCACAAGGGTAAAGAAGGATGGAAAGGTCAAATAAATTGGGTTTAATGTTAAAAGTTAGCCTGCCTATGTCAGAAGTTAGAAGAACTAAAGACATAAAGAGTTTTATTTGACTGATGTTGATGAGAGAATGATCTGGGACCAAAGCCCTTCCAGAATGATGAAGGAATTTGTAAGGAACATTAAACTTTAGGAATTCTACAGGAACCAATAGTTTATCTCAAAATGTTAAGATTATTCCTTTAAACCATGGGCATCAACAGATGTCCAAGCAAAAACAAAATGCATAAAACACTTGTGGTTAAAGTATTCTGCAGACCCTGGACGGTGTCTGCTCAGTGCTGGTCTCAGGAGTCAAAGATACAGACACCAGTGTGTGGAGTTGTCTGGTCTGTTTCTGTCTGTTTCCTGCCTCACAGGCAGATTAGAATGTCAGTATCTGCTTTACGTGTTAAAGGTACAACACACACCAGTGACTGCTTCCTGCTTGAGACATCTGTGTGGTGTGCTGGTTTATCAGGTTAGCATCACCACCATCGCCTCAACCCGCCATGTGTTTGTGCAGCTGGTTCTGCTGTTTGAACTCAGACCCGGGAGGAAGTCAGAGAAGAAGAGAGCTGATGGCTGCAGCAAGCACAGAGACATCTAAAAATTTAGAGTGGTATGAATGGAAGCCTGATCCATCAGCTCTCTCGCTGACGTCCTGCTGGGGGTTTTCTCCTGAACGCAGCAGAACGAGGCGACACTATCCAAAAACTGACTCTCTCCTGTCACAGTCAGAGTTCTCAGAGTTTGAATCAGGGCCTCTGGTTTTGCATCAAACTCCTGGACTACCTTGTCGATGGTCCACTTCTCTTCTTGGCACCAGACTCACTCCTAATAGGTCAGTATTTCCACAGTTATTCCTTTTACATATGACATCATATTTGTACTTTTTTTGTTGTCAGATCAGTCATCCTTAGACAAAGAACTGCTGAAATCTGAATCCGACAGTGTATTTATAGATCCAGTTCTATTTATATACATACACATATACACATATATGTATATATGTATATATATATATATATATATGTGTGTATATATGTATATGTGTGTGTGTGTGTGTGTTTGTGTGTACTGTACTTTGCAACATATGTTGCTTTTAGATGAAAACAGTTCCTTTTCCTTTTTAACATTTGCCAAAATACATATGCTAACATATTCTGAAAGTAATCTCAAATAGCACATATAGGATCATTCAAAACCAACATCACACTCTAAATAAATAATAATAATAATAATACAATTTCCAGTGGTTACTCATGGACACCAAGAACACTCAGCTCCATTTAAAATAATATAAATGATGAAATTGTTAGATTTTTTTTTACTTATTTCTTTACTTTACTTACTCATTTAATTATTCTTAAAATTAGGCTTAAATTATTGACAAGTTGATTTGGAAAAGGATTAAGAAGGAGATTAAGTAGGAGATGTTGGGAGCTGTTTAAACTCAGCTTTAATCAGTCCCCATATATGGGGCCAATACACTGATGGAACTAAACTTCCAAAGAAAACAATCTTCAATGTGTGGGATAAATAAGACATTTGGACAAAATGAATTTGACCATTTTTTTGTCTCTTCATTTTATAAAATCCACAGGAATTTTTCCTTTGTACATGATATTGGTAAAATGTTTTTTGGTTTTTTTTTGTCTAGCCTCAGCACATTAAGCTGGCAAAAAAACATGTTTATGGGTAAATTCATATTCACTATGAACCACATTTAACAAAGAGCATTTAACCAGAACTTCATTATTTCTCTCCTCCCACACCTTCACTAAAATTAATTAAAATACCCTGACTTATTTTCTGATGTGGGCCGGTTTCATATCCATGCAATTGAGGGAATGATGTATGTCATCACACAGTTTTTTAATCAAAATCTAGAGAAGAAAAAAGCCTGTTATGGACTGAATTTTAGTTAATAACTTCCTAGAAATTTGAAGCATAACAGCAGCTGGTTAGTGAAACTTTTGGGGCTAAAGGACTAGAACACAGATTAGACCAGTATCTAGACAGTTAATTGTTTAAATTCTTCCTACAGAACATCAGTTTATACCTAGGAGTAAAATCCAGAAATATTCAGTGCCAGGTTTGTCTCAACCAACAGAATCTGGAAAAACTTACGTGCGTCTAAATGCTGCTCTTATGTCAAACCCCTCAGCTGCACCGGCCTCTGAAAAATAAAAGTTAAACCTTACCATCTCTGCTTGAACAGTAACTAATGTAATAAAAGACATTTATTGGTTTACAATACCTACCATGTACAGTCAGGTCAAAGTTGCAGCTGTCAAACTTGTCTTTGGACGACACCTCACATCTGTAGCCTCCTGCAAAGTTGTTTTTGGCTGCGATGATGTGCATCTCAAATGTATGAGTCTGTTTCAGAGAAAACATTCAGAGAAATACTTTACCACCAAGAATATATAACATTTTCACATTTTACTTTACAAGCCCCAGCGATAGCCGTCTGTGGATTTATGAAACCTTGGTGTTGCGGTCAAACGTCTCCTTGAGCTGCAGGTGTTTCCCAGACTTGCTGGCCAGGTCCATCCACTTCCCTTTGAACCACTTGACAGTTGGCTTCTTCAGTAATGACTCTGCATTCACTTTAGCCACAAACGTGATGTTCCCACCTGGATGGACAATTATTAGAACATCAACAACATCAGCTTCTAATTCAAGATTGGATTTAATTTTTTTTTTTAGGACAAGCTCGTAAGGTCCTTCACCTTCAGTGACTTCTCCACTCTGGGGCTTCTCCATGAAGAGACCTGTCAGGTCCTGTCGAGTGTCTGGAGGGTGTTCATCTACAAAACCATTGTGCAAAATAAAGTGAAAACGGGAGATCAAACCAATGTCTGTTTTTTTTAGAGCTGCTCTGACCTATTCTGGAGTTGAGCCAGTGGACGTGTCCATGCACAAACTACGCTTTGACGGCTCCAGCTCTCTAACATATCAATATGCCTACAGCAATGATGAAAGATTCATATTCCCCTGTCTCGGAAATCCATGCAACTGTCTCCACCGCCATATCAAAGATCTTCTACCAGTATATTGCAAAACAAGACAGCTAAAAATATTAGATTGATTTCAACACTAAAAGGCTGACACAGTGTGGACACTGTATACAGATAGTTAACAAATAGTTTAGGAAAAATCTAGACGTTACCTTCAGCAGAGATGCCATTTTTGGTTGACCCTTTGGCGTCCTGTCCTCCTGCTGGTTCTGTTGCAGCTGGTTCTCCTGCAGCTGGTTCTGCTGCAGGTGGTTCTGCTGCAGGTGCTTCCTGTTCTGCTGCTTTGCTGGGCTGAGTAGATCCATCAGGTTCAGCCTTACTGCTAACTTCTGTGTTTTTATCACAGAGATTAAAAAGACATAGAATGAGACGACAACTCCTGTCTCTACAAATTAACCAAACAACTGCACCAACATCAACACATGTTTGTGCCACACAGTTGAGTCTCTGGCAGACATTTATCAGCCAAATATTTCTGATGTCTTATCATTTCTAAATGTCCGCTTGACTTTCCATGTCTTATCAGTTGTCGCTCCGGCTGCTCTTGAGTCCCAGTGAAGTGGAAATGTGTGTGAGGGACAAGGTCACTATATAAAGCAGTGGACAAATTGGACAGGTCATCATATGAGCATGACCAAGCTGTGACCCATGATCTGTATGCCCTTGAAGAATACAATTTTCTTTGCGATGAAAATTGTACCAATGTTTCAAATCCTAAAACATTTTTTTTGTCAATTTAAACTGTCAATCTTTGTCTTGGGGTTCTTCAATTATTTTCTTATTAATAAAAAAAAGTAAAAAAGTAAAACCATTTAGCTGGGCAATCACTTCTCAGACATGGATTACAAAGGACTTGGTGCAGACTCTACCAGTGCTCAGTAGGATCATGTGCCGACACATTGTGATCATGCAGTGCGCCAAACATCTACTGGCTCATCCAGTGCATTTTCCTCCATGTGCTCTGAACAGTGTGGTTGAAATGTCCCACCTGCCGTTTGTTTAACCTTTAGCTCAAACTTGACTTTTGAACCACCAGCAATCACTGCATAGACATTAGCATCGCCCGGGCTAACTGCATTAACAGTGAGGGAGTGCTTGTTGCCGTTGGCTGTGATCACAAATTTGTCACCACTTGTAATGTCCTTAGTGTTGCACTGCCATCTGACTTTTGCATCAGGCTTCTCCGTCTCGGCTTCAAAAACCACAGAAGAACCTTCTTCCGCCTCCTGACCCTTTGGTTTCCTGGTGAATGCAGAAACTGAGGAAGGAAAGTCATTTCAATACTTAAAAGTCAAACCTACGAAGTGGACGGTGCTTTAGAGAAATGCAGTGTTTGAGATATAATTGTTAATGTTATATATACAGCAGGGGTCTCAAACTCAAATGAGTTGAGGGCCACCACCCACACTATCATTTCACTGAAGGGCCACGTCTGCTTTCAACGTTCAATATAAAATAAAATTAAAATAATTACAATTAACCAGTTTCCCATAGATTCTGTGTAATACAACATTGAACCAGAGGGGGGCTGTGGAGCAGGGTTTTGAGAACTATAGGATTCACCATAAAATGTGGAGAGAAAATCCATAAAATATAAAACATGTCATATATTTACTGGTTAAGCCCACATTTCTATATTGAAGTACAGAACAGTACATCAATCTGTGAAAATACATTTACTGTGATTATGGAAAGTTCAGATATTTGTATTATATTCTGATTTATTCTCCATTGCAATACATTCATCCTGCTAATAAATCTTGTGGGTAACACTAACTTTCAACTTTCACATCAAGGTAGGGGCCACACAATATCGTTCCATGGACTGCAAATGGCCCACAGGCCACGAGTTTGAGACCCCTGATTTGAAAGCTGATTCAAGACAATTTTTCAAAATGAACAAAGCCCCTAAACTAAAGATTCTGTAGTTTCAGTGTTTTGAATCGAAACTGATGTCCTGACTCACATTTGTAGTCTGTTGTTTTATTACATTTTAATTATACATTTATATATTATATGCATTTTAATCCAGGCAGAAAAGAAGAAATATTTCGGATGTTCCAGTGCAGCATAATCACCTGTTGCCATTCCTTCTCTTACAAACTGTTCAAATCTAACCCTAACTAGATTTTTTTCTCAAATTATTGGCTGTTTTGGATAAAGGTGTCTGCTATATGTCATGTAATGTCCACTAAACAGTGGTTGCCAATCACTGGGCCGGGGACCGGTAACGGTCCATTGGGGAATTGGTGCTGGGCAGCAGAGAAATAATGTTTCCTTTTGGTCCCATCTGTCTATTACTTCTACTTGATCCATACCCATATCAACAAAAGAACTGAACGATAGAATGGCTAGGATTTCATCATCAATAATGCAACTATATTTGATCAGGAAATATTTTCTCAGTGAAGACAACAACAATAAACTCAATATGACGCAGAGCCATTGATACAAGATTCTAAGATTGCATACTGGTCTGGTAGAAGAAAATTATAGATTCTGTGCACTTGACATGATTGAGTTAATTCGGGTAGGAAGGTTTTATAGGTAGGAAAATATTTCAGAATACTGGAAATTTTATAAAGGGGTATTTATCTGCTACAACTTAATGACCGGTCAGTAAAAATCGCACAAGACATTTAACCAATCCGTGGCACAAAAAAGGTTCATCTGTCTATCTGTCTCCACAACTGCCACCCAAATCACACTGCCCCATACTTTGAGCCTTCCAGTGGGCTCTCCGCAAGCTATAATATATTAGATAGTCCATAAACATACAGACAACACCTTTCCTTTCCTGAGAAAATATGTGTTAACATCCTTGGAAAGTCACTTTGTCCATAAATCTTTCAAGACAAATTCTCAGGGTGACCTTCTGTGGACACCAGAGTCCCCTTCACATACTCATGTCAAAACAACAGAACAACACAAATGTTTCAGAAATGTAAACCCCGCCCTCCTCCATTCCTCCTCCTGTATACTACAGTATGGTGTTTAACTGTATACATATATATTTATGTGTGTATTCCACTGACTTTCACAGCACAAACCATTTAACACCATTCAAGATGACCCTGAGTGTTTAAATATAGGCTCCTGGTCCAGTGGACAGAGGGAGAGGCCTCAGCTGCAGCAGGGACACAGGTACCACAGACAGGGGATTAGACTGAGTCTATTTCTGTGTCTCCAGAGGAACAAAAAGAATGATGTGCTCCCAGTCTGTCCACAGCCAGTATTTCTATACGGCCCCTGTCATGTTGACATGGACATTTGTCCTGCTTTTATGGACGTTCAGATGCTTTCACTTTATGTCGGCTACAGTTGATGTTGTTTAGTCTCTCCTTGATTAATGTCAAGGGTTTTTTTCGGTCAAATATATATATATATATATATATATATATATATATATATACAATGCCCAAGAGAACAGACTCAACCGTCCTCTACAAATACTCAACACATAGTCACAGAGCACACAGAGAGTTGCCAGGTGGACCACTCTCTGTGTCATCTGAAATGACATGCAGTCCAAATTGTCTCACAATGTCCATCCTGACTATGAACAAGGGAGGGAGGGAACAAGGGAGAGAAACAAGGGGGGTGAAGGAGGGAGGCAGTAAAGGAAACAGTGGAAAGCCATTTGTCAAGTAGGAATCCAGTTTGGCATATTTGCAACAGTGTTGCGCTTGGTGAATGCAGGGATGCTGGACATGTGGAATGGAGGTGTCTGTTTCACACTGGACAGTTTCCACTGAGGCCATATGAGCGAGTCAGAGATGTTCGGCTCGGTCCGTAATGACATTCACGTGGGTTTATGACTGGAATCTCTTATATGTGCTGACTGGGACATGTATTTGGGTTTTATTGACTTACACGCACTTTTCTAATACCTTACAAATGACTTGAAATGACAATTGACATTTTAATATATCTTGTGTAACAATATCAGCACTCACTGTATTTGAAATGCATTGTAAGCAATATATTTTGTACTTTTTTTAATCATAGTTCTCTCTGCTCTCAAAGTAGCAGTTGTATCAATTATACTTTTCTAATAATCAGGTACAATTATCCAATGTCTACTGTATTTGTTTGCTTATTTTTTATTTTATTTTTATTTTATCAGACTCCATCTATTAAACAAAACTGTAATTTAGAAAGACCAGATATTTCTAATGTCCATCTTCATCAAAAAAAAGTGAGGACTTACTTGTCTTTTTTACCGGCTCCGGCATCGTGGGTGGCTCTTTCCCCTCTCCTCCTTGGTGCTCCTCAATTTTCTAAAATCTTCTGTTTTCTTCACGTCAACCCTCTCTGGCTTTAGTACTGGAGCTGTGCCCCACCTTCTACGCCCCCACCCACACCTCCCCCCTTCACTCCCCCTCTCCACCAACGACCCCACCTCTCTTGGCATTTTTTTTTTTTCAAGGCCTGGTACAGTTTCCAAAAACACAATAACCTCCTCTCTCATTCTCCTCATCACGGCTCCTCTCACTTCTGCAGCCCCCACTCGTCCCCCACCCCCTTTGCACTGACCAGTCCTGTCTGACCTCAGGCGGTGTTTCAACCAGCCTCTTCTCTAACACCTCAGCTGGATGATAGATGGAGGGGGGGAGGAAGAAGGAGAGGAGGGGAAGTTTTTAAATTTAGAATCCTGGACCTACCAGAACTTCCTCTGTGGTATTTTAAAAAAGAGTTGAAATAACAGCATTAGAAATAGTGTGTTATCACAGAGGAGGTGTTCTGGTCATTTCTCTTCTTCAGTTCCCGGTCATGAGTTAATTACACATTGACCATTGAGGGGAGCTGTTGGCTCTTGGGGTAGTGAGTAACTCAGACTTGGTTACTGTTTATTTCCCTATTCCTTCCATTTAGCACAGGTGAATTATGTGGGCTGTAGAGAGACATACAATGAAAATAATCTGATAGTGTTGTTTTTTATTATTATTATTATTATTATCACTCTCCTGAAGTTCAGGAATCAATGAGGGGATGTGTAATTAAACCTATGAACAATATAGATGACTGTCATCTGATGATGTCACTTTATAACCAAAAAAACTATCATTTATTTATCTTTATTTATCTTTGTCTTTATTTACATGCATTCATTAATTCATTCATTCATTCATTCGCTTTCATCTGCTTGTTGCCATGGCAGCTGGCACCACCCAAATCACATTGCTCATATTATGAGCCTTCCTGTGGGTGGTGAGCCCACAGGAAGTTATGTGGGTCGATACGGTGCCTTGCTCAGAGCACCTCAATGACAACCTGGCAGCTGGTGGATTCAAACCTGGAGCCTTTTGTGGACCCAAGTCCCCTTTCCTTGACCACTAGACCTCCACTTCTGACTATTCACACACATATATCTATAGATCAGGAAATAAAGTTTTTTTACAGTACAACATGTAACTCCACCAGTTGGTGTAGCTAAAGAACACAAACAGTTTTAGACTTTTACACTGATTTTGTACCAAAAGTTACCACAGGGTTAATATGCTGTATGGTTTTCTTAAGAACCTGTCACAGCTAACGGGGACAAGGTAGGACCCTCCTACTGTGTCAGGGTTCACGTATGTACACAAGGACAAGACAAGTATGTACGCTACTCACCCACTGAGGCATGTACTGTAAAGACCTCACTGCTTATTTTTGTTCAGCTCTTTCATGTTGTCAAATGGGGATAATATATATATATATATATATATATACATATATATAACCATTATTTAGTACTTTTCCTAATAAAATCCATGTCCTTCAGGTGTTTTTATTGCGATTAATCACATGTATGTTTCACTCTGTACATGAGAAGAGAACATATGTAGTCATAAATAACATACACTCACTTATGAGTGGATACAAATATAAAAAATATAAAAAACTGCCTTGAACTGCCTTCTAATGTTTCATTTTTTTTCTATATCAAATTAAGTTTTGAAGTGTTGACAGGATGCTTACCACTAGATGTTGCTAGATCCTTCACAGTGAACCTCTGCAGGGGAACTAGTTTTTGTTAGTTAGTACAAAGCAGTATTTTTAGGAGGATTTTTACGGTTGATAAAAAAATATTTAAAAAGATTTAATCTTTCACGTATGGAACAAATGAAAGAGTGGGTTGGACGGAGCTTCTGTGCAGGTCGTTGTACAGCTAACGTGCCCCCCTGCTGGCCACAGCTCTGTATTAACCATATTGACCGACAATGGGTTCATGTGATATTTACTGACAGAGATGACAAAACAGGGAGAACAAAACAAACAAAGTAGAAGTTGAAAAAAAAAAAAAAAACTTTGTATAAAATGACGTTTTTTCAGCTTCCAAATTTTGCTTTTTTATGTACAGAATGTAAGAACACATGCTCGGCGTCTGCCTTATCTCCAACACTGGGTGGCCTCTTTATTTAAATGAAAGCTGCTCACCCAGCACATAAAAGCTTCTATTTATGCTCCTTATTTGCAAGCCTGTAATGCCTTTGTGCTTGCGTCAGCTGCAGACAGTGGCATCTGAAATGTACATTTGTTTCCAGTTCAGGAGAAACACACCAGAAAAAAAAATAGTAAGATAGACTAATAACAGCAGGAATTCAATAAAAACTGGTCAGGTTGAAAAAAAAAAGATCCCGTTGATTCCTTTTATGCAAAAAACGTACTGTTTCCAAACTCGATTTTCCGACCACTCGCTCTAAACACATAAAAATACTTTATTTGCATTTTTTCCTTATTAACGAGAGCTTCTATGTTTAAAGTTCCTGCAGCTTTGACCTGTTCACACCTGTTCAGTTTTGTTTCCACAGATTTCAGAGTACAGCAGACCTGTTGCTATTCACAAGATAACATCTAATTTACCAATAACAGTGAGACCAACATAAACATCTACCATATATTTTCCCAAAACACAACTCCACGTCTACATATACGTGCTCCTCTCTAGATGATTCCTCCCCAGGACCTCGTCACTGAACTGGTACGTCAACTTCTTCTTGATCTTCTTCACCTCTCCAGTTTTGCCGTAGTTGCGTAAAGCTCTGGCCATCTTCTGATAGGTCATTTTTTTACGGTTGCCCTTCTGAATTCCCCAGCGGTGTGCTAGGACCTCCTTGTGTTTGGAGGAGAACTGGAATGTCCCTTTATCTCTGTCCACCCACCAGATACTGTCCTTCATATCGCCGTTCTTTAACAGGTCCAGCAGAAACTGGTACAAACGGATCTTCTTTTTGCCTATTGGGAGACATGAGACATTTGTATATGAGTTGCGTAAAAAAAAATTATATATCCAAAAATATATGTATATATACCTTATTTATGGTGTACAGATTTAGTCTGAAAATTACTTTCTTATCTAACCTCAAACCTGCATCCAGATCATAGCAGACAGAAGCAAAAGAGGCAAAGTGTGCATGAATAAAATATTTTTTATAAAATAGAATACCGAATATAGTGTATTTTCCAACATTATAGCTTATTGGACAGTCAAGCTACTGACGCAAGCACCGATGATACACTGCCCCAAGTGGACTGATGAGGGTAATCATTTATTGGACTCCCATGTTAACCAGATCAGTCTGAATCCTTAAGTGTTTGTTTTTAATGTAGGCAGGTCTGTCTATCTCTTGTCAGTCTGTTTGTCTGTCTGTCTGTCAGTCTGTCTGTCTGCCTGTCTGTTAATATGTCTGTCAGTCTGTTGGTTTGTTGGTCTGTCTGTCAGTTTGTCTGTCTGTACGTATGTTTGTTGGTTGCTCTGTCTATCTGTCTGTGTGTTTGCTGGTTGCTCTGTTGGTCAGTCTGTGTGTCGGTCTGTCTGTCTGTCTGTATGTCTGTCTCTCAATTTGTCTGTCTGCATCTGTGTCTGTTGGTCACTCCGTCTATCTCTCTATCTGTATGTCTGTTGTTCGCTCTGTCTATCTGTCTGTCTGTCTGTCTGTCGGTTGGTCAGTCTGTGTGATAAGCAGATAGACAGATGGACAGACAGGCGGTCTGTCCATTGCACGTTTTCTTAATGCAACCCGTCGTCTTCTTCTTCTGTGCTGGCAGTTTTGCGGTGTCTCCAGTTATTCTATTTATAAGGGGAGAAGCAATTGTGCAACCCATAACTGCACATGTGCAAAACTGAGTTTGAGGAGTCAGCAGAACACAGGGCTGATGTGACAGAATTGGCCCCTTACCAAGAAAAAAACAGGCTCTGGAGCCAGTGATATTCTCACCATGTATTAGAATATAAATAAACAACCATGGTCACACACACATATTTGTAATCCATAATAGAACTGGAGTCGCCTTAGGTGTTCACACACACACGCTGACAGAAGGAGTGCCGCTTTGGAAGCAACTGGACTGATTTACATTCTACACATAGGGGAACTCACAAGGACTGCTGTGATCTTACACCTCTGCATATACCGTCTCACCACTTTGCACGGTGCGCCAAGTGTTTACTGCTTAATGCACGTACACAATGTATGAAATGACCTACAAGTCGAGATTCTTACCAAGGTCCACAGGGGAAACATACGGGACTCTGTCTCTCAGACACTCCTCATCAGACACCTCCAGTGGAGTACTTCGTCCTCCGTGGTCTTCTTCGTCCGAGCTTCGGTGGGACATGGAAGTGTACACGGTGCGAGGGAAGAATGCAACCTAAAACAGTTGGGGATAAGGATTGTTTTGTTTATTGCTCAGATGTACAAAAGGTAATTAATTACCTTCGGTCTCTAGATTTCTGTTTTCAATGGCGCCCCCAAGAGGGACCTCGGAGTATGGAGGTCTTCTGCCATTGTTTTGTGCTGACCTCCAGTTGAGGTCTGTATAAATTGCCATAATTTTATATATTTTATGTTTCGTTATTAGAATGTGTAGGGATTCTGAAAAAAATACAGTATATGTTAGTAGAAAAAGTATCAGAAGACTGATAGACTTGATACTGGAACTGAACCTGGGTAACCACAACAAGTACTATGATAGGAGAGCTATTTCAGAGTGTGACACTGAGATTATCAGATTGTTTTAGCTGCCAGAATCAGTATCTATCTATCTGTCTGTCTGTCAGCCTGTCTGTATGTCTGTCTGTCTGTCTGTCTCTATGTCTGTGTATCTCTTGTCTGTCTGCCGGTGTGTCTGTCTATCTGTTTATATGTCTGTCTGTCTGTTGGTTTGTCGGTCTCTTTGTCAGTCTGTGTGTCTGTATGTCTGTCTCTCAATTTGTCTGTCTGTCTGTCGGTCAGCCTGTAAAAAAATAAATAAAATAAAATGAAAATCACATGAGTTTGTTTTTGAGTTGGTAAAAATACCAGATATTCTACATCTCATGGTCACATTTAACGGGGTTTCACACAAATAGTTATTTTAAAATAGAATTTTGAAAGTCATCGGGTTCAGTTGTTTTGTAACAGAGTCATGTACAGTGTTGAGCAACTTGACACCATCTACGCAGACAACAGTGCGATAGATGGTGTGAACAACACCGAATATTAACGATGTCCAAACAGAGGAAGTAAAGCTGTATGCTTTTATTTACCTACATGTGAACTACTCCAATGAAGTAATCAGGGAATAAAAGTAAACTGCAGCCGCTCGCTACTATTTAAATATTGTTGTTTTCTATGGGATTGTCTGAAGTAGATGTTGGGAGTAGAGAAGGTTCAAAACAGAAAACTTCTGTTTACTTCCCTAATTCACAGATCCATGGAGGAAATGAAGTTCTCACATTTCAAAATACAGAGTCATTTCACAGAAGGCTTCTATATGAGATTAAAACTGAAAAAAAGCTCTTTGATTCACTTCCTACTTTTTCTCGTTTTTCTAAAATGACCCAAAGTCATTGAACATTCTTTTTATTTTTCTCGCCAATACATTGAATATGTAGGTAAACATTGGATTATTCTTTGTAATTTTGCATATTTTTTAATGCACTATTTTCCCTAATTCACAGATCCATGGAGGAAATGAAGTTCTCACATTTCAAAATACAGAGTCATTTCACAGAAGGCTTCTATATGAGATTAAAACTGAAAAAAAGCTCTTTGATTCACTTCCTACTTTTTTTCGTTTTTCTAAAATGACCCAAAGTCATTGAACATTCTTTTTATTTTTCTCGCCAATACATTGAATATGTAGGTAAACATTGGATTATTCTTTGTAATTTTGCATAATTTTTAATGCACTATTTTTTTAACATTATTGATTATATTTAGGTTTGGGTGGTTATTGGTTATTTATATGGTTATGTAGTAGTTTGATGCATTAAAACAATGTATATATACTGTATATATATGTATATATATATAGTATCCTGCAGGACACTAAATATTAGATGGTGTTCTCATGATCTGACCATGATCTTCAAAACATATAACATTTTTGTTCATATTTGTAATATGAAATATCCTGCAGGTCTCTGTGCATGTAAGTGTCCAACTGTTTCCTTCCATTTGGAACTGTAGGTATTTCCATGCCACAAAAAAATAATGTCCAGCTCTACAAAGTGTCATTTGTACAGCTGGGAATTTTTCAATTTTCTTTATTACAAAGAAATAAAGAGGGGGTGGGGGGCTGCTTGAAAAACAACGAAGCCAAATACCACACTTGTTTATTCTCTGTATATAGGACTGTACTCTGTTTACTAAATTCATTCATTCACTCATTCATTCATGTTCATCCTTATATCAATTCCTGGATTTCAGGGCCAGCAGTCTCCACCACTGCCACCCAAATCACACTGCACCATACTGTGAGCCTTCCTGTGGGTGGTCAGCCCACTGGAAGTTATGTGGATTGGTTTGGTGCTATGAACGGAGAACCTCAATGGCAACCTGGCAGCTGGTGGATTAGAACGTGAAGCCAAATCTGCTCTCTATAAATAATAAAAATAATAATACATTTTACAGCCACATCACCACTGCCACTGCTAAATTCTATATAATATATTAAATTGATTATTTGATTCCTATCTTCTTTAATGATTGCATTATACACTTAGATCTTTGCAGAACTTTGCAGTGTGAATTGGTTCAAGTCATACTGTAACGCCCTTACATGCCAACTTGAAAAGCTTTTATTTTGACAATGCTACAAACTTTACAGATTTGCACAAGAAGAGTGGAAAAGATTGGCACAACATGGTTTCATTTTCTGCTTCCGGTTGCTAAATATTTCAGTCTGTATTGGGACATGGACAGAGATCTCTGTCAGTGAAAACCCTGAGTGTTTTCACATCTGAACGCAAAAGGCCCAAAAATGAACTCACCGGTTGCTGTAGCACATGTGCATGTGTCCCTGGGTCCAGTAGGTTCTCTGCATCGTACTGTATGGTGCTGGGTCTGATGAGGCCCGGTGGGTGGAGGGTCTGGACACTTTGGAGCTCTGTGAAGTTGGTTTCCTGGAGGTTTTCAAATTCTGCAGGATGGATGTGTGTCTGAGGGTGGTAGTCCCAGTGCTCTACACACAGAGATGACTTTGATTTATTTTTAATTTTAATTCATTTAAACCAGTGGTCTCCAACTGCTCTGGCTTCGAACCCACCATCAGAACATAGTCACAGACCATGACCCAGGATTCATATATATATGCATACAAAACAAAGGATTATACATATATGAAATGTCTATATATGTGTATATATATATATATATATATTTGTCAGATCTTGTGAGTTGAACCGTAAAAATAGGTCACAGAAGGTAAGAGCTCTTGGAAATTTGTTGCTGAATTTTTGTGTGTTTTCATTGACCTGTGACCCACTGAAAAACTGGTCCGCAACCAAAAAAAAGCTCCAACAAATCAGTTAAAAATTGATGTTTCCTATATTTTCTTACATAGAGATCATTGGAAAAACACTTGAAATCTAAATAAAGGTAGGAATACAGAATGACACATTAAACAGTATGCCAAACACAAGGCCCGTGGGCCAAATGTGGCCAAAAGAGTCTTTTTTTTGGCCTGCAAAGGCTTAATAAGTCCTGCAGATTTTTTTTTTTTTTTTTACCAATAAATCAATTATTATTGTAAATACAGAGCAATACAAGTTGAATTAATGAAATCAGTTGTATAAAAATGTATTAATACATAGGTGTGCCCCCTCCCAGTGAAAATGAGTTTGACACCACTGTGTTGGACGCTCAGACAACCAACACTGTCATGCAGCAGGTTGCGGCCTAGTCACTGTGCCTGAGTCGACACCTAGTCACAAAGACAGAGGGATTATTTCTCCTGTTTGTTGCCACACATTTGCAGTTCTTTTGTCACAGCTGTTGATTTTCAGTTTGCGCCGAGTTTCGTGTTGTCACGAACCTTTTTTTATACCCCAGTGATTTTAACACATAGATCAGAACGACTAACCAAAGCACCTGGTATTTCAGATATATTCTATATGTACATTAGATTTGAGCAGAAATATTTAACCTATGTATGTATGTAACAATTCACCTTTTGTCTTAATATGATTTTAGGCCTGTTCACTTTCTCTTCAACTCCAAGTTGTTTTGGTGTGATATTTAAAACAGTTGATTAGAGGAGAAAGTAAAGCATGACTGATGTATCAATAAAAACCCCCAGGGGCGAAAGTTGTTCTGTGTCTATAGTTGTAGCAACTGAGAAGAAAAGGCATCTGTTTCCTGTGTTCCATACACCCTAATGCGGTGAACTCCAGCTGCATGAGCTGCAGACTTTTAAGTGCAAGACAACACAAGACCGGCTGTCACCACACCAAGCCATGGTGGTTAAATTAAGGAATACTAATAAAAAAAAAGGAGACCCTTCGAGAGGAAAACAGAATAGTTTTCTTGCACTTGAAACATTCAAAAGCGGCTTCGGTTCCAGTTGTAGCTTTACTGCAGTCAAATGCAATCATTCATGAATCGTTTCTCGCTGCAAATTTTCACGATCATTGATTTTGAAGAAATAAAAAAACAAACTCACCTGTCTGTATATCTGTGTCAAGGACATACGGATTGTAGTACTCTGTGATTTGATGTCTGTAGATCTCAGGATCGTACATTTCTTCTGCGTGCTGTGTAAGAGAAAAAAACAAACAAACAAAATCAAATAGTGGGCCAGGAAAGAGTCGTTTTCAATTTGTTTCATGTCCAAATTCTTACACTGTCAATGTCACCGAGTGTCTCTAACAAATGAAATGAGACGTCAGCATAATGTTGTTCTTAAGGCAGATATTTTTTTTCTGTACTGTTACGAGTGTGAAACTTTCAAGAGTCTACAAGTTTCAATTTCATGATGACCATAGTTGAAATGTTCTACACTAACATATCCTCTATTCAAATTAAAGACAACAGATAGTATCGCTGTCAACACCTCCCAACAAAATGCAGGATCATTTCTTTTTTTTTTGTACTTTAAAGAGATTGAATAATAAAGATTGACTTTTACATAAAAAAAAAAAAACAAGAAATACTTACAGGCGGGATGAGGTAGCTCTCCATTCTGTACGGATGCAACATGGAGACCTCTATTCTGTCGAACCAACTTAAGATGTTTGGCAGCATAAAAAACACACACTCACCACCTTTCAAAACCTATGTGACACCATTGCATAATATTACAAAATTTCCTCTCACTTGACCGGAAAAAAAAAAAAAAAACAACAGAAAAAAACCCTAACAAAGCCTCACTAGTTGTATGACATACGCCGATGACCTCCGTCGTCCTGGGAGAGACCTGCAGTCCTGTCCTGACAACTAACTCTAAATTTAAGGCAAGACGGAAAAGTTACGAACTAACTTTTGACTTCAGTCAGACATTTCTGTGGGTGGGAGCAGTAGAGTGTGTCTGCTGAGGCTTCCTGGGTATTGATGATTTGTCGAAGGAGACCATCAAATTTTTATCAACTTCTATCTACTGTCTCCTCCCTCAGTGGCCAAAGATAACTGAGAGATTTTCTTGAAGGCGCCCCCCACTGCCACCACCACCACCACCACCACCTACGGCTGAAGCAGTTACAGTAAAAGGGTGTCAATAACTCTATTTTTTAACATTTCTTCACTCATATCCAATTTTGTAGAATATATACAGCAGCTCCACAATAGAGGCTGCTGCCTTTTTTTAAAACATATATAAAAAAGGAAATGCGACTGTAAAAAGTCTGTATGTTCAGTGTTATGATATTAAACTTATTTTTTTGCTGATGGCTGAATGTGATAATGTCCATGATTCCTCAACATGATCAATAAAATGCATTTTTTTTGTATCGTTACAGACACAGGGAGAAAACTTCTCATGTGTTTTGTGATGAGGCAGAATGTATTTCATACCAACTAGTACTGAGGTAAAAGTACAAGAAAGGAGATAAAAAAAATATACTTGATCAAAATTGTTATTTTATCAAAGTTGGTTGCATTATGTAGCTGGGAAAATGTAGATTGTATCATATATTTATCTGATTTCCGAACATAAAAAAAATGTCCAGTTTTAGTCCCACCCAAATTAGTCCCATGCATAATAATGCATAATAATATCCACATGCAGTAAGATAAAACAGGTAAAACTCAGTGAAGAAGTAGTAATGTTCTGTATTAAGTTTATTTTTGTATGATTTCTAAATCTTTGCTCCAAAATTTATGACAAATGACAGAAATCATCCAACGTCTGTCGTAAAAAAAATGTTTATTTGACTTTGGTTTTACAAGAACATTTCTAAAGATCACAGTGAATAGAAATGCATGAACTGAAAAGAGAGCATGCAGTTAGAGAATATCCAAACACTGGCTTTTTTTTTTGGATAAAATTGATGAATACACATGGACACACCTCTGGCAGATAAGATGGCGGTACCATATCAGTGAGGTAACGAGGCTCTGGTGGGTGGTGACCATGATTGCGGAGAGGCTGTTAAAACACTTCCTGTGCGAACTGAAAAAAATGACCCAGGTGGACGACACTGTGTTTCTGGTTTATAATTTCGGACAGATGAGATTTTTTAAATAATCATCGGCATTATAAAATATAGAATTGTGATCTGTATGTTAGGTATGTTTTTCTTGTTGAGTTATTTGTTCATGCAATTTTTCTTTACCATCAGACATTTTTAATTAGGAATCTATCTGGACCGCAGGCAGGTCAGGAGAACACGGAAAATTGTGCTTATCAATAGTTTCATGCTTTTATATTTTTTTTTTTGCAGTATGAGGTTACAAAGTGCTCCTTGCCTCCAAAGTCAAATCTTTGGTAGAGTCTTCTCTCACTGTGAATATTTTGGTAATCTGCTAATGTAGTAAATGTCAAGTTTGTACCTTTTTTAAAGCTTTTCACTTGCGCTGCAAATTTTCGCCCCTTCATATCTTCGTATATTTGTCATTAACGTATTTATAGATATAGTAGAAATGACAAAATGCACTTTTTCTTTATTTAACTTTTTCCTGTAAAATGAATGAGCAAGCAAATGGGGTCACATGAAATCTCCCTGTGCTAAAATAAAAACACAAAATACAATATCTATTGGCTTGATTCTGAGCAAGATCATTTTTGTAGAGTTTTTCATGTCAGAGAAACTGTGGCAACTAAAATGCAGAGTCTTGTGCAGATGCCGAGAGAAGCGCGGGACGGTGAAGCAATAGAGAGTTACAAATCTGGGTGTCATTCCTGCTGCATTGAAGAACAAGTCTGTAGCACCGTGATAAGGGAATGGTGCTAAAAATATGACTTGGCTTAACATCGAAACACTGGGTTTATTTTAACCGCAGAAGCAACTAGATTTTTTTTTTGTCTTTTCCTTTTCAAAGCCCACAATGTACATGTCCTATGATGCAGCTGCAGATTTTAGCTCTCCATCTTGTCCATCATTTCCCCCCCTATGGCATCACATTACCAGAAATTGACAATTAGGAGAATTTGGGCATAGGTTGCTCATCTGAAAAGACCAGGTAATGTCAGTTTCCAAGGGTTTCCAATGGCCAGACTTATCTGACCCTGGCACAACAACACCACAGGTTCCTCCAAGCAGTTGTCTATGACTCTCATTCATTCATTCATCTTCATCATCTTATCTGGTTGCAGGGACAGCAGTCTCCACAACTGCCACCCAAATCACACTGCACCATACTGTGACCCTTCCTGTGTTTGCATCCTAATGGCAACCTGGCAACCGTGGAATTCAAAACTGAAGCCAAGTCTGCTTCCTTAACTCCTCGGCCTCCAGGGCCTTATCTAGAAAACTGAAACTGAGTGATCTGAAGCTCACAGAGAGAGACTCTATGAAGACAGCGAAGCGTTTCAGATCCCAAAATCATCTGTTTTATAGAGAAATGGCTGTCATCAGGAACAGTGGAGGTTACAAGCAAGATCTAGAAGATTAAGAAATATATCAGACAGAACAGCTCACTGGATGGAAATAACGCCACTATGAAGAGATACATGTACATAGATGTTTTTCGTGAAAAGAGTAATCAGGAGAAAACTTCTCCTAAGTTCTGACCTGATGTATTCTGGAAACAGCAACTGTTAAACTCAAGGGTGGATCAAACATACTTTGGGATTGTAATGCAAATATTACAAGCAGAAAAACAAAGAATTTTGGACGTAACTTGATTTTTTTTATGAAAAAGCTGAAGTTAAAGAGAATCTTACATACGGATAATGACCCTGAACAACCTAACAACATTCACAATCTCCTGATCTTAACATAAATGAAAATCTATGGATACAGTCATGGAAAAAAATGATTAGACCACTCTGCTGTTTTCTTCAATTCCTTGTTCATCTTAATGCCTTGTTCCACTAAAG
>JAFBJS010004701.1:69040-85595 GCA_016785265.1 Paraplagusia blochii
ATGAGCCTTTTTTGTTGTTATTATATTTGTCCAGATTAATGTAGATTAAGTGGAAGCAGACTTTTAAATGGACAAGAAATTAAAGAAAGAGTGGTCTAATAATGTTTTTTCCATGACTGTATACCTGAAAGGAGCAACACATAACAGACGGCCCAGAAATCTGAAATAATTGGGAGACCTTTGGATGGATGAATGGGTGAAGATACCCCAAAAGTGCCAAAGGGGTATTAACTCTAGGTACAGGGTATTAACTCTGCACAGTGGCAAAACTTTTGCAGGATTCTCTTTTATCTTAATTTAAAGGTGAAATCATAGAAACAAAATCTTTTTTTTTTTTTTGAAATGCTTTGAAATGCTGAAAGTTGCCTTTTGGAGATGTTTTCCATCTTTTCTTGGTTTCTTCTTCATGTGCATCAATACACACAACCAGACATATGTACATGTACATAAATAAATTTAACATATAAAGTTAGGATCTAAATATTTATTAAATGTTATAGTTTTATGTAAGATACTATTGTTCATACTGTTTTTTATTGTCTTCACCTCTAGAAGAAAAATGTACTCTTTAGTGTGAACATTTGATTATGGTGAGTTCAACGACGCCTTCACAGTATTGAAAAAAAGATTTTAAAAAACCCTTTGTCATTCTGGTTTTAACACAAAAGAAAAGCCTCGCTGTCTTTGTTTTTTTGTGACACAAGTCAAGAAGTAAATGCATCATGGACAACAAGAGTTACATGTTATCAAATGAGGAACTGGGAACTTTTCTTTCAGATTCAGTTCCCTGAAGGTTGCCTTTAAATGAATCCCTCTTTGTGTCATAAGGTCTGGATAATCTAGACATCTATTTGTTTTTCTCTCAGATTTCTGTGTGGTTTTTCACGCATGTGGTTGATTTCATCTACAACAGTTTAACCTTAAGACTTTGTGAAATACTCTTTTTCCATACACAACGCAGCTCGGCCTGTTGAAATATCCTGAATCCACCGGCTCCAGGTGCTGTCACACATACAGTTCAAGCGGCTCAGCATCTTCCTGTGTGGGAAATGGCAACCAAATATAATGAGGGCTACTGTTGTGTAAGACAAAGGCGAAACTACAGTTCAAGATGCAGATGTAGATAACAGCAAAATAATATTTTGGCAGAATTAGAAGTTGAGGGACTGAAACTTATTGATACTGACTGCTTGGGTACATTTGTAACCGTTTTTTTCTCTTCAGTCCTACAGACAACAATCACAATGTTGTACAAAAGCCTCCACAGGTCACGTGCTGCAGGCTGTCTGTCCATGACTTGGTAAAGAAGTTCATTCTTCTTCTTCATTTTCTTTTGGCTTGTCCCTTTTTCAGGGGTTGCCACAGCAAGTCAACATTTTCCATCTCCTGCTGCTCTCTGTACCTTCTACTCTGACTCCAACTACCTCCATGTCCAATCTCCTCTTTGTCTCCTACCTGGTAGCTCCATCTCTAGGATCATTCTTCTACCAATGTATCCACTGTCCCTCCTCTGAACATGTCCAAACCATCTCAATCTGGCTTCTCTAGCTTTGTCTCCAAACCTGCCATATTCATTCTATATTTCACTTTTATATACCACAAATGAATACTTTAAAACTAAATACAACACAATTAAACACAGGGCTGTAATTGTTAATTTTACAATTTTACTTTAAAATGTATATTTTACATGAAAGATTACAATAGTTAGATTTTTCTTGAATGCTCCATGGACATGAGATGGATCTGCTGCAGTGACCCATGACACCAACCGTCCAGGACAAGTGTAGCATAATGATAGGTGGAAATGTTGGCGTGACAAATCTTGCAGCTCTGCTACACAGAGCACAAGACAGTGACTTGGAGTCTGTCTAAGAGTCATGTTGACTCATTTGTTTGCGCGTGGATGCGACCAATTACACCCTCGACGAAGTGAGGGGTGTATTTTAAATGTCTGTGTAGAAGCAGCCATTATTTGACATGGCATTACTATCAAAAGTGCAAGATAAAAGTCATATCATTATATGTATTGTTTGGGCTCCCTCAAATTTCCCAAACTAGAGTTTCCTTGGAAAAATACCGACAACTCATATGTGAGTCACGGAGAATTTCCGTCCTGCTTTGTGCTTTGTCATCTATATTTAACGAAATGGAAACATGACTAACAGACTCATGTAGTCCTGCTACAAAAAAAATAATGACCAAAATAATTCACGATTATTTTCAGTTTGCTGTTATTTTAACTGGTTTCTTTTCTCTGTGCGAATCAAGTTTTCCACTGATGGGACATTTGTCTTTAAAACACCAGGCTGCTGTGCTGTATCAGTCTGAGCGCAGGGTGTAACTGTACACATCACAGCAACAAGATATTTTTTTCACTAATAAGTTAATCCGATATGAGGTGGACACCACTTATTGTTGCACCTCTCTGTTCTCACCACGCTTGCAGGGTTTGTCCCCCGGAGTTAGGCCCAGCAGCGTAGAAGTGTTGGTGCTTTTATCACTATCTTTGCATACACTTATTTTAGGAGGCAGCGCTTGTGTTCTGAAGGAGCCATGGTCTGTTGATTGTAGAACTACTGTTCTATTACTGGCACTGTGAAGTTCAACTTAACAATTTGCAGCAGAAACTGACAAACAAATCTGCAGTTTGCCTTTTCTCAAATTTAGTCACGACAGGATCAAAGAATCAATATTTTTTTTTTGAGTGTTCTTAGTTCAGGGTCATGAGATTTGGCCACGCACTAGAGCAGCGGGGAATCACATGCATGACCACTGACTGTGGAAAACAGGAAAAAGGGTGCAACGCAACAGGAAGTGCTGCACTCATCCTCCGCTCGACATCAGTTTAACTGACTGCAGGTCAATGTCCACACACTGTAACTCCTGTGGTGGTATTTATATTCATTATCATCTTTACTGATGTTTTTTTCTGAACCGCTTGAGTAATTTAGCAAAAGACTAAATGTAAACGAGAGAAAACATGTCAGTCTGAATTTATTCTAATTTTGAATAACTGTCAATGTATTTTTCTGTCTTTCTGTTTCTCTATTTGTTTGTCTCTCTGTTGGTCCATCTGTCTGTCTGTCTGTCTGTCTGTCTGTCTATCTGTCTGTGTGTCTGTCTGTCTACCAATCTGTCTGTCAATCTGTCTATCAATCATTCTGTCTGTCTGCCTGTCTGTCTGTCTGTCTGTTTGTCTGTCTGTCTGTCTGTCTGTCTGTCTACCAATCTGTCTGTCAATCTGTCTATCAATCATTCTGTCTGACTGTCTGTCTGTCTTTCTATCTATCTATCTATCAGGCAATCAATCTGCCTGTCTATCTATTGATCTGTCTGTCTGTCTGTCTGCCTGTCTGTCTGACTATCCATCTATCTATCTATATGTTTATCTATCTGTCTATCAATCGATCAATCGGCCTGTCTGTCTGTCTGTCTATCAATCGTTCTGTCTGTCTGTCTGTCTGTCAATCAATCAATCAATCAATCTACCCGTCCATCTATTGATCTGTCTGTCTGTCTATCAATCAATCAATCTGCCTGTCCATCTATTGATCTGTCTGTCTGTCTATCAATCAATCAATCTGCCTGTCCATCTATTGATCTGTCTGTCTGTCTATCTGTCAATCTGTCTGTCTGTCTGTCTGCCTGTCTGTCTATTTACTAATAGACTAGGCAGCTTGAGTTTCTTTTTCTGATCTTTAACAGAAGAGCAGTAACAAATAACAAAAGCCAAATATGCAGCAAGGACAAACAAAGACAATGTCAGTTATTCAACCATTTAACCCTATTCTCTGTTGCGTTCGAGCCCTGTCAACATAAGGAAAGTCCGGAAACACCCACAAAGCGTCAGCATTCTTACCGTCGGCCTCAGTGGAACCAGCAGCAGTCTCCTGTAAAGGTTTCCTCGAGTGAGATGATGAACCACTGGGAGCAAATTGCCAGATGTGTATAAGAGACAGGTGCTGTATCAGTCTGAGCGCAGGGTGTAACTGTACACATCACAGCAACATCTGTCTGTCTGTCTGCCTGTCTGTCTGACTATCCATCTATCTATCTATATGTTTATCTATCTGTCTATCAATTGATCAATCGGCCTGTCTGTCTGTCTGTCTGTATGTCTGTCTGTCTATCAATCATTCTGTCTGTCTGTCTGTCTGTCAATCAATCAATCAATCAATCTACCCGTCCATCTATTGATCTGTCTGTCTGTCTATCAATCATTCTGTCTGTCTGTCTGTCAATCAATCAATCAATCTGCCTGTCCATCTATTGATCTGTCTGTCTGTCTATCAGTCAATCTGCCTGTCTGTCTATTTACTAATATACTAGGCAGCTTGAGTTTCTTTTTCTGATCTTTAACAGAAGAGCAGTAACAAATAACAAAAGCCAAATATGCAGCAAGAAGAAGAACAAAGACAATGTCAGTTATTCAACCATTTAACCCTATTCTCTGTTGCGTTCTAACCCTGTCAACATAAGGAAAGTCCGGAAACACCCACAAAGCGTCAGCATTCTTACCGTCGGCCTCAGTGGAACCAGCAGCAGTCTCCTGTAAAGGTTTCCTCGAGTGAGATGATGAACCACTGGGAGCAAATTGCCAAAGGTTGTTGAAAAATACAGGCTTTCTATATATCTCTGAATTAACAGGGGAACTAAAAACTTCCTTAATTCTACCAATTTAGGTCGTTGCCATAAGGCTTCTTCTTCTTCTTGTCCTTCTTCTTTTTCTTCTGCTTCTTTTTTCTTCTTCCTTGTTAAATGGAGAAGGAACCTTCTCCAAAAATGCAGCTCCAGCTCACAGAATTACTGATTAAACTGATTTAAAATGTTTTGTCTTTGTTTGGAGAAACACAAAATAACCTTTTTATAAAAAGTAATACATAAAAGGTACAACCAAAAGTTAAAATTAACCAATAACTCAAAGTAACGCATTACTGGTCATTAAAATCTGTTGAAGTATCTTTATATTATTTAACATGTGTTCCTGTGTTTTCAGAAACTAAAATTTTGTCAGATTTTTTTTTCAGTAACAAACACCTTTTTATTTCCCATTGTTCTTCCTTGTTAAAGAATGTTTTTGACTTGTCCTGATCTCCTTGGATTGCCTCGTTTTTTTGACATTTTCTTTTCTTTAATTTCCCTAAACACACCTTCATTTTCCACGTCAGACACCAATGAAGACAAATTAACAACCTTATATATTTAGCACTGCATATTTAAACAATAATCATGAAGAGAGCGCAGTGTAACATCAAGACCCAGACGTTGCTAAATTGTGCATTGTGTCGCAGTAATATATTCTCACTGATTTACATTTTAGGTTTTATAAATATATGATAAAAAAAGAGTGTTTTGTTTTTTAACCATTTAAGTTTTTTAAGAAGTAAAAACATTATTGAACATAGGATGTTACCTAGGACTTGGTGCAAAAGTACATTCTCGTTCTTCTTATTGATTTACTTTATACATTTAATTGTTGTATGTGTCAAACAAGAAGATTCTAAACCAAAAGCATAATAATAGGAGAATATTATTTCAGTTCTGTGGGTGGACCGTCCATATGGGCTTATTGTCAACCCAGGTTTCGGTGGCCGTCATGTGTTTCACAATGAATTGGAACGGTTGCAAAGGGACATCCAGGCCTCTCACTTCTTATTCCTGATTCCTCATTTTCCAGGACAAGAAACCAGGCTGTGGGTATTATTAGACAAGGCAGATCACATGACTCACAGTCAGGCAAACGCACGTTACAACATTTATCGTGGTTGTTTTTCTTTTTTATTGCACGGTGCGACTGTAAAGCAACACGCGTTGAAATCCACAGGTTCACCGAAAACTTTTTTCACGATCAAAGTTGTATCATTTGTAAGGTTACAGACCTCCATCCAACCAAATGACAGTTCCCCTTTCTTACTGTTGCTCAATCCAGACAATGATGACTCAGTGCAGATAGTGACCATGCCTTTTTGTTATCTTCACACTCACTCTGGCAAAAGCAAAGACTTCTCTAAGAAAGCCACAGTTAGCTCTTGTTTATTTTAAATTGTTTGAGAACTTAGTGACTTGATGTTGAGTCTCTGTTCCATCTGACAGGAATATTAACCCTCAGCCTCAAACAGCATCAACTACATTTTAAGACATTTATAACCAGTCAAAACACCCATTTGTGGCGGTTGACTTTTAGTGGACTCACCAACTGCAGGAAGGTACGGCATGATGCAACGTGATTTGGGTGGCAGTTGTGGAGACTGCTGCCCCTGCAACCCTGTAAAAGATAAGAGGATGACAATGAATGTCTTCTTCTTTCTTCCTCCATTTCAGGGGTTACCACAGCGAGTCAATTTTTGCCATCTCCCCCTGTCCTCTGTATCATCTACTCTGACTCCAGCTCCATCGCTAAGATAATTATTCTACTAATGTATCCACTGTCCCTCCTCTGAACATGTCCAAACCATCTCAATCTGTCTTCACTAGCTTTTTCTCCAAACCTTCCTGTCTGTGTTGTCATCTCATTCCTGATCCTGTCCATCCTTGTCTCTCCTAAAGAGAGTCTTAGCATCTTTAACTCCTCCACCTCCAGCTCTGCCTCTTGTCTTCTGTCTAATCCTAATGTCTCTAATTCACCCATCATGGCTGGTCTCACAACTGTCCTGTAAACCTTTCCCTTCACCTTAGCTGACTCTCTTCTATCACAGATCACTCCTGACTCTTTTCTCCAGTTGTTCCATCCTGACTGTCCTCTATTCTTCTCCTCTATTTTACAGTCTCCACTGCTCTGAACAGTTGATCCTCAGTATCTAAACTCCTCCACCTTCTCCACCTCTGCTCATATAACCTCTCCATTCCACTGTTCTCTCTTTCATTCACATACGTGTACTCTTTCTTGCTACGACTGACCTTTATTCCTCTCCTTTTTAATGCAAACCTCCACCCCTGTAGGTTCTCTTCCAGCTGCTGCCCACTGTCACTGCAGATCACAATGTCACCTGCAAACAATATTGTCATATTTATAGAACACTGCTGGACAGATTATGAATAAAAGACAGGCAGTTTTATACCTTTGTTGCGGTGGTGTTGTACCCATGCACCAAGAAACCCTGGTCAACATCTTAAATACACCTACATATACAGTTACACTATATTTATTATAATACAAGTGAGTAGGAAGACTTTAACATCATAGAGGATGTTGACAAACACTAACAAACAAACTGTAAGTGCACTAATGGCAGAGTATGGGACATTATTCAGAGTTATCTCTACCATACTACTGAAACGCTCTCACTGCAGAGTGAACATGTCTTTAAAGGTTAACACAGTCTGTCACATACACCACCTTGTGGTCAGAGGGTTTATTAGGGAAATGTCAGGCACAGTTTCTTCATGCAGCCAGATGATCACCCCTGTGTGAACACAACTAAGGACGTAAACATACTCTATAAAACACAGTTCAATCTTTTATAATTTCACAGTAATGCAATTGACACCAAATTAATATAAATATATTAACAGTGAAGCAAGTAAGTCATCGGTTTAAGTTGATACAGTGTGAGATAAGTAATTGTGCAAATGTAATAGAAATTAATTCATCTTTTTTTTCAACATACATATATGGGGCAAGTTTTACACATTAACATTTATTTTTAACTTGGTGATATTGTGAAATATTCATTTCATGTATTTTTAGATGTTTTGATATTTTTTTATGGTATTTGTTATTTCTATGGTGTCTTTATGCACTGTGTGGTGTTCTTTTCAGAAAGGCCTCTATGAAATAAAAATTATAACATATTTCACAGTTTTGTGCACTACAGTTTGTTCATTTAAGGTCAGTTTTAATGGTTTTACAGGTTTCCTTTTAATGCAATGGGCAAAAACACACATTGAAAAGCCCCAGAAGTTCTCGTTGTAAACTACTCCATGAAAAATGGCCTTGGGATAGAAACTTCCTGAAGTGTGTGCAGGGGTGGATCCAGACCCGCCTCCCCTGTTTACATCCTCTCCTTCAGGACCGTGATACGTGGCTGTTTGGGAGCGAACAGCCTCGGTCTGTGGAGTCTCGCTGCCGGAGAGGGAGGGAAGGAAGAAGAGAGGGAGAGGGTATCCCTATCCCAGGCTGCATCCACCAAACCGGCCTGGATGGCAGGGACACACCGGTGCGAAGACTACCGAAAATACAAGGTATCTATGTTTTACTTTTAAGAAAAGTACGCGGTTTTGGTCGACTTTTTAAGGTGAGTTTCACACTGGAACCAACTTGTCCGGACTGTCGGTAGTTTAACTACTGACCCACAGGTTTGATCTGCACTGATTGAGTCTGTGTCACAGGCTAACAGGATCAGCTAACGTTAGCCTGCTAACTTCGCTCGCACACGAAACTTCCAGACTCTTCCACAGTTCGGCTGGCTTTAAGCACGGGTGAATGAAGGCTTTAGGCATTTATGTGTTTATTTCATTGTATTTACATAGCAGTTTTTTCATTAATTTAGAGTTAATCTGTCCCAACGTGACTATTTTAAGTAAACCCCGTTAGCCTTTGAAAAGTGACGTATTCCCACATATAAATCGAACGTCTATGGAATTCCCTGTACGTCACCAGTGAAACCCAACAATACAAACTTTCAGAGTAATAAACTGTTTGTCTCTTCAAAGTGTTTCTCTCATTGGTGGAAAGAGTATGTCATTTACTCTTCCACTTTTCCTCTGCCATTACTGCTCCACCAATCATCACGTCTTCACTGGCATAGTGTTTAGATCTCTGTACATCCATGTATGTGTTTACAGGAGAGTTGTGATGAACCATGGCAGATGGTTTAGAGACACTAGGAATACACAGAAGACAGGAGACAGAGCTGTAGGTGGAGGAGTTAAAGATGCTGAGATTCTCTTTAAGCCAGACAAGGATGGACAGGATCAGGAATGAGGTCATTAGAGGGACAGCACAGACAGGAGGGTGTGGGGAAAAAGCTAGAGAAGCCAGATTGAGATGGTTTGGACATGTTCAGAGGAGGGACAGTGGATACATTGGTAGAAGAATGACCCTAGAGATGGAGCTACCAGGTGGGAGACAAACAGGAGATTGATGGATGCAGTGAGGGAGGACCTGTAGGATACAGGGGGAGATGGAAATTGTTGGCTTGCTGTGGCAAAGGTGATTTGCCGTAAAGGGTATTAGAACTGTGGGACTTCAGTTTTATACATTACTTTTAAATACCACTTATCTTAGTTTAAATGAACGATCCATCTTTCTGTTCTGGTCTCAACCCCCTTTTTTAGTTGTGTCCCGCAAGTCACAGTTTGTCCATACCTGTTCCAATCCATCCATCATGTCTGGTCTCTCCACTGTCCTGTAAACCTTTCCCTTCACCTTAGCCGACTCTCTTCTATCACAGATCACTCCTGACTCTTTTCTCCAGTTGTTCCATCCTGTCTGTACTCTATTCTTCTCCTCTCTTCCACAGTCTCCACTGCTCTGACACTATTCCGTCGTGCCTGTGTCTATATATTTATATATTTGTGTGTATATGTATATATTTGTACACCTATGTGATGCATACAGTATGTGTATACACATTTGTCATGTATTTATCAAACAGTGGTCTAGAAAAAGGCTCTGTAGGAGTTACTTACTAACAATACTTACTAAATGATGTCAGTGATTGAGGGTTTAAAGCACAGGTGTCAAACTGTCTGTCTGTGTAATTATATCTTCCCCGCGAGATCAAATCAAATGTGTGCTAGAGTTGGCCCACCAGTATGTAGACCTTATGTCAGAATGTGTAATATTGATAATGCATGGTTTTTTTTTAACAGCACATACAATTTGTTCTGTAAAGAAAGAGTTACATAAAAATTATCTGGAAAGACCACGAAGAGACAGAATAAGAAACAAACAGCACTGATGTGTGAATCAATTCTAATGTAAAGTCTCATGTGTTGATAGCAATAAACTTTGGTTATTCCAGATCCAATATATCCTTATAAAAAAACTATATTCAATATCTGGAGAGATGGGAAAACATGCACATTTACAGTTAATTTCATTCTATATGTATTGAGTTCGACACCCCTGCTTTAAAGGAACAACTACGCTAATAAAGTGTTTTGGTTTTTTATGAAGTGCCATTGTTTTCATTGACGTTCTTCTGTATCGTCCATTGCCCGATGCTGGAATAAAAACAGATTTTTTTTTCTGCTCTGTTCTTAGTTAACAGTAAGATCAATACTAACGCTAAGTCATTGTGATCATGCCATTGAAATTTAATAAAGTGATTCCACGTAGTATCCATTTTATTTCTAATAATTATTATGTAAGATGCTTTAAATATTGGCAGCTATTATGACATTGAATTGACCTTCTAACGCAATTGTCTGTCCTTTTCTGATGTTAATCAACATGTGCACCGTTGTTAAAACCCATCTTTGAGACCCGGCTGATTGAAGTGCTCTTCTCTTCTCCTGCAGCATCACTGTTTACAAGTGCTCTTTAGACCATGGGACAGATAAAAGCTGCAAATTGTAGGCTGGGCTTCAGCTGGGCTCTCGGTGCTCTGTTCATCCCTGCTACTCTACTGCTGCTGACTTCGAGAGGAGCATTGAGCAGACAGAAGATGGCACAGACAGCTATGAGTCAGGCAACGGACACAGCCACAGGACAAGGCCCCAGTTTTACAGATAACCTCCTGGGTCTCCAGGCTGTTGCTGACTTCATAGCCAGCGAACATGCCCATGTCTGGCTTCTCTCGGTGGTGGGCTCTGTTGCTGTTGGCCTCAGTGGGATTTTTCCACTGCTCATCATCCCTACTGATGCTGGAGTAGCCCTCAAAACACAAGGTAAGGAATGGTAAAAAAAAAGATAATAAATAAATAAATCATTGCTATTGCTGTAAAAGGAAGAAGCATCTCTGTTTGGTGTTGATTGGTCCCAAAGCATCTGGAACAGTTGCTTCTGCTTTAAAATACACAAAGTAATGTTATTTTAGGAGACTGTGATGAGCTTTACTTGATAAACTAAACTTACTAAAATAAAACAATCATAATATAAAACACACACATATATGTGTACATATACATATACATACATACATATACTGCATATATATATATATTTCCTGGACCTGCACATCTAAATCAGCATTTTCAGCACCACCCAAGTCATAATTGTCATACTTCCTGTATTAAGAAGCAATTCAGAGGGCTGTCAGATGTTCATTGACATGATTTAAATGCAGTGTTACTGTATTTAATTAGCCGCAACTAGAGGAGGAAAGAAAGGAAGAAACCTCAGGGTGATCGACAGTGGAGTGACAGTCCTCACCCAGTACGAACAGGCGGACAGCAAGGAGAAAAACTAATTCAATTTATCAACACAGGTTTTCTACAACAAGGTTCTTTAAAGTCCTTGACACTTGTCCTTGACAAGTCGAGGACACAGACTATGGGGTCCAATGGAAGTTGGTCCGGAATTTGGAGGCTAAATCCTGACTTCAGTGTATGGCTATGGGTGTTCTGGGGGGAGAATAAATACACGGGTACATGAAGTCCCCGGTCTAATTAGTTAGTCCTTAGGAAATGAGGGAAATAAGAAATGAAGGAAAGAAAAGAGAGAGAGAGACAGAGGACAGCAAGAGAAACCTAAATGTACAAAAGGACCCACGACGTAGCATATCTAGGACCATAACTAGGACCCAAGGTCAAGCCTTGAAAATAGAGACTTTCTGCCTCCCTGACTGGAGCAGGCAGGTGGTTCCATAATATGGGGGCTTGGTAGCTGAAGGCTTTGGCTCCAAATCTAGATTTAGAAATTTGTGGAACCACAAGAAGGCCTGTACCAAGGAACAAAGTGTTCTAGTGAGTTGATAGGGCTTTATCAATTCCACCATATACAGTACAAATGTGCCAGACCATGAAGTGCCTTACAAGTAAGCAAGAGGATTTTGAACTGAATTCTGAAATGTCTCCGCCTAGTTTTAGTCAGAACACGAGCTGCTGTGTTCTGGATGGAGCTATAGAATTCTCAGAGACCCGGCATTGATTAGAGATTTTTTTTAAACCATCGTTTATAATTTGCCTGGTTACAGTCCAAACAGTAGATATTGGTGCCTGAAACGCTTTACTGTCTTCTTAGGGCCTTCTCCTGCTTTTTTCAGTTTCAGTTTGTTCATGATAAGTGCTCATATCATTAGTTTTTACTGTATTTCACTTCCCTACGCTGAACAGCAGTGCCAACGTAATCTAGGTTTTAAACATTGGATTTTTGCCTAGAGCCATAATGAAGAGAAAAGAGTTCCTAAGTAGGGCATAAATTGAAAAAAATGATTTAGCACAGTTCAGTGTATGGCTTGCAACAGTAGAATGTAAACAAAGCTGCCTACTACAGGTAGTGTAGTAGGCATCAGATGACAGATTTGTCTACTAAACTCACAAGCTAATTCCTACATAACTTTAGTACAATGCTGTTCATCAAAATGAGTGAATAAGTCCTTCTTAGTTGATTAAAGTAAATTAATTTCACGATCCGAGCAGAGTTGGCCTAGTGGTTAAGGAAGTGGATGCGGGTTCACAAGGCTTTACGTTCTAATCCACCAGCACTGAGGTGCTGTGAGCATAGCACCGTTCTTCTTAACTTCTTGTGGGTCTTCTCACAGAAAGGCTCACAATGTGGTGCAATGTGAATTGGGTGGTGCCAGCTGCTCCTGCAACCCAGCAACAGACAAGCAGAAGAAGATGAATTAATGAAATGTATGATCCTGCACTTGCTGTAGAAAAATTCAATCGGTCTTGTTTGTATGGTTTTGTTCTACGGATGTAACAGAATGAACAGATTTACTGGCACAATGTTTTTAATCCAAACTGACAGAAATAAAGTGTGAGATTCCACACGCAGTTTAATTTTACTTTCTATTGTTCAGGCCCAAACAAAGAAGCTGCTAGAGACGACAAATAGATTTTTTTTGTATCCATTTTGTCTTCCGTAACGTGAGCTTTACTAATCTTCACACTTACCTACAGTGAGGCTGAGTTACTACTTCAGCCCAAGGCCTGTGGTCTCTTCAAGAGCCGCACCCACAGCTACATGGTACTTCCATTTATTTTAAGTCCCTGGTTTTTAAACATCATCCAAACTGGAGGTGAATAATTACCAAGGAAACTTCCTCGGGAGAAAATAAACTGGAATACATGAGTAGCCACTATATTTGTCTGCCAAGATGGACACGGATTCCACAGTTTACTGTTTATTTCTAAATTATACAATAACAATTTTTTTGGTGGTATTTTGGGTTATTTTCTTGCACTAAAATATCATATATAAAAATATTTGATAATCCAATTTTAACATTTTTTTTCTTGTTTTGCAGCTGGTTGCCAGCAACTAAAGCAGCTCTTGAGCTTTGCCATTGGTGGTCTTCTTGGGGATGTATTTCTACACCTTCTTCCAGAGGCGTGGGCTCTCTCTGGACCTTCAGGTGAGTTCCCTTCTAGCCAGTGTCCTCCTATACTTTTATAGATTTTAATCATTCCTGTGAATCCCCCAGCAGGTAAACTAAACCACTACATGACCCAGGGCCTGTGGGTAATAGTCGGCATGTTCGCCTTCCTTCTAGTGGAGAAGATGTTCCCTGACCAAGACGTTCAGAAGGATCCAACTCCAAATTCAGATCTGAATTTTAACACTCCTGTAAGTAGTACTATTGCTTTCATTGTGTCCAGACTAAACACACATTTAGACAACATCAAACAGTAATACACAAAGAGAAATTGCACACATTTGAAGCATTTTTATAGCAGACTATATTGTAACAACAAACACCTAACCTGATTCCTATTTTCCTGTCCGTCCCTGTTGGTAAACAGAATGTCTTTAATTGAAATCTCAGCCTCTTTTTCTAGTGATTATTTTGGGTGCTAGAGATTACAGCTGCTTTGCTCATTTTGGTTTCCACGTGAGCGCTCACACAAATATTACATAATATTATATTAAAAAATGTCAATAATGTGAATTGTGTAGCTGTTTCTTTTTCATATAATATTCAGGGAATTCAATGTGGCAGCTGAGGCAGACTTCTTATTATTAGAGTATGATTTCTGTCCTCCAGGTGTGGAGAATTGAAATCCAAGTTAAATGTAATAGATGCAACGTCAATTACCCGCTCCACAGAAATACTGCCTTTCTTGGAGGACAATTTAGCTGTGTCGAAAAACTGTGAGGGAAAATTGATAGACCTGGAAATTCATCATACTTTATTAGCTGCTGTTTGCCTCGGCCATAGACGCGCAGCAAACATTTTCATTGCCGTGGCAGGAAGACAGCAGGCAATTTTCCCCTCGCTTAATTTGATCATTTAAAATAGCAGCATAAGTGTTTTCCCAACACAGAACAGAGAAGTTGCATGTTCTCGGAAAGTTGGAGCTGTCGACTGAGCAAAACTTGTTTGCTCATGTCTGCATATATATATATATATATATATATATACAGACAAAAAGAAACCATGAGTATTTTTGACACACATTTAATTTTTCTGTGCATCGTATTGCACTTCTATGTAGTTTACCTGCTACTGAAAAAAACTGGTTAGTCGAACCAGAACTATTATCTTTTAAAAGTTTTTAAAAATGTTAAATAATTTGTTGAGACTGAGATTGTAGAAAATGATAATTTTGCTTTGTTTTACCTTCTCCACAGTGTCACTCTAATTCAGTTTCCAGTGAGAAAAGTTTGGGTTCACTCACGAACGGGTGTCAGGACAATTCATGGAAAATCTCCAAGCAACAACCTCACAGTCCTCAGAAAGAAACGGCAAAAATTAAGGTAACACTGACTGACTAAAACAGTGTCCTTAAAATTAGCCATTTGTGTTAAAACATTTAGTTTTTTTCCTAACTTAGTCAAAGAGGAAAATAAAAATAAACCCTGGTTTTGGCTCTTTAAGAAGAGCAGCAGCTAGGAGGTTTGTCAGAACATTATTAGTTCTGCCTCTCAGTAAATCTGTAAATGTCAGTCTACTGAATGCTTTTACACCTGTTTAAAGTTCTGCTGCCAGTACTGTCACATGTTGTTAGGTGACAGGTGGCCATATTTGACACTGCAACGAAAATGTCCCAAACATTTGCTCGTGTGGCCACAATTGGTCCTAAATTGTACACGGGGACTGAGTCCTCTGCAGAAGGATGAAGAGTTTGTCTGAGCTTTTATAATTGGCAAGTTAAAGTCATGTATAAAATGCTAAATTTCTAAATACCTTCATGAAATCATCTAATGGAGAAACGTTTTAGTATAGAGTATAATGATAATATGAATACAATTTTTAATGAAAATCTGAATGAGTTGCATCTGGCCCCCAGGCCTTAGTTTGCCCCTGCCTGCACTAGAGGTAACTTAATATTGGCATGACAATTGTTTTATCTCATTTAGGTTTGCTCATCAAAACCTGTGGTTACAGAGTATTAACTTTTGTGTGACTAATGTTTTATTTCTGTGAACTGTCAGACCAGTGGATATCTCAACTTATTGGCCAACTGTATTGACAACTTCATGCATGGGCTGGCAGTGGCAGGAGGATTTCTAGTGAGCAAAAAGGTAAGGCCTTCAAAATGGGTAACCATTTCCAAATGGAATGTGTCCTATATACCTATTCCAAACAATGAAAGCAGAGTTATTTTCTTTTTATCACTTCACTCAGACTGTAGATATAGGTCCCTATGAAAACCAAATATGAAGCCTGACAAAAAGAGTGCAAATATAATTCATGAAATAAGCCGAGGACAAAAATAAATCTGGACAAACAACACCGTCCGTATGATTACAATGCTTGGCAGCGTCTGGAGTCTTTTTGGCAGAGCTGGACCTCGTCTTATTGGTGCTTTTCCCAGAGAATAAAAGACAACTGCAACTTGGACAACGTTGACAATATCAACTACAGCAGTTTTTTTTTCCCCTTTTTAGAAATGTGCTTTCATTTCATTAAAGATCACAGGGTTTTTTTTTTGCAGAGATGGTGGTGATTTTTTTTGTTGTGTCAGCAGTTCACTGCATGTATTTGTGGCTGTGGGAATAAAGAGTCCAGCTGGAGAGACATAAGGCGAGCAGCATGGACTCAGGGTCGATGTGCCTGAGAGGAAGTTAAATAGATTTTTCTAACGTAAACATATTCTGTCACTGGTTGCTGTCTTTTTTTCATCACAAAAAATAAAAAAAACATAAACCTGTATCGAAATAATAATAATGGCTTATACGACAGTGTATAAACTGATTTAAGATCTGTTTTAAGATAGCTCATGGTTTCATAGGCTTTAATCACATTTTATTATATTTAGGGAAATGTGAAAAAGTCCAAATATTTTTATAGTACAGTTCTTTAAATAATTTTCAGATCCTGGAATGTTTTTGGAAGTTTATATGAAGATATATAATCTGCAGTTGTTCAAGTCGTTTTTTTTTTTTTTTGTTACTGAATATTGCTTATTTTTCATACAACAGTATTAACTGTTTTTGTTTTAAAAAACGTTATTAACCAGACTTTTTTTTTTTTTTTTTTTTTACAGGTTGGTTTTC
>JAFBJS010004701.1:85623-103100 GCA_016785265.1 Paraplagusia blochii
TTGTGTTTTTTTTTTTTTTTTTTTTTTACAGGTTGGTTTTCTCACCACTTTTGCGATTCTGCTCCACGAAATTCCACATGAGGTAAAGTTCTCTTCCTACAGTTCTTCTTTAGAAGAAAGCGACATCATTTTGATGATGTCCATATTTAACACATATTGTCAAAACACATTAAATGTGCATTCTGTAACTGTAGTGTAGTAAGTATTGTCTCCGTTTTCAGGTGGGTGACTTTGCCATCCTACTGAGGGCAGGGTTCGACCGATGGAGTGCTGCTCGTATGCAGCTGCTCACAGCTTTGGTCGGAGTCCTGGGAAGTTGCTTCGCTCTCTGTATGCAGTCACCAAAAGGTACAGGTAAAAAAAACTGACTGATCAGTGAAAGAACTTGACTTGAGTCTTGGGTCTTAACATGCATCAATTAACGGCCCAGTGATTGACTGTCCAGCTGTCTAGGGGGTAGCCAGTCCTTGACAGTTAACAACTGAGATTCACTGAGAGACTTTTGATCCGTCGACCCCCTTGTGGTCACTCCCAGTAAGAAAAGGGAATGACCACGTCCTAAATCGTAAGCTGTCTTATATGTGTATAATTTAACCACAGGCCAATAAGACAGTCAAGGTCTGAGGGAGAGACTTGTCCTGTCCAATCAGGACACCTCATTTATTATCTGGGGTGGTTTTTTGAAGTATAATATTGTCAAAATATATTAAATACAATTAATTTTAAGCAGTGGCCTCAAACTCAGATAAGTTGAGGGCCACCACCCACTCTATCATTTTACCAAAGGGCCACGACAGCTTTCAGTGATCAATACAAAAGTAAAATTCAATAAAAAAATCAGTTTCCCATAGATTCTGTGTAATACAACATTGAACCAGAAGGAGACGGTGGATCAGGGTTTTGAGAACTATAGGATTTACCATAAGATGTGGAGAACAAATCTATAAAATGTGATTATAAATGCAACTTACACAACATGGTTGGGGCCCCAAAATCTCGTTCCAGAGGCCACAAATGGCCCACGGGTCACGAGTTTGAGACCCTTTGATTTAAAGTGACTCTTCACACAAAGCAATGTTAAATATTATCTTTAAGTTTAATGGTAATATTAGTATTGTTGTCTACATTTTTGTCTACATTTTCTTTATCATTGCCCACTGTTTAACTGTTAAATAAATTAAATAGAGAATACAATGGTGTTAAACATTTGTCAAAATGTGTTATTTGTAGAAAATACCACTGCCTGGATCCTGTCCTTTACTTCTGGTGGATTTCTCTACATCGCTCTGGTTAACGTGGTACCTGATCTGTTGGAGGAGCCCAAACTGAGGTGAACTGATTTTTTTTATATTAGTTTTCCTTCGTACTTGTGTATTGTGTATCATTTTACTTTTGGGGATTTAATGTACATTATCTTAAAGTATAAGACCCAGTTGCTGACTATAAAAATCACATATTCCCTCAAGAATATCTCACCAGTTTCCTTACTTTCTGTTTTCAGACACACTCTTCTGCAGATCCTTTTAATGATCTGTGGCGTGGCAGTGATGGCTCTGCTCTCTGTGATTATTGACTGAACACAGAGACTCACCCCTAAAGACCAGAACGCAACACCACCTCCTCTCTGACATCACTCCTCTCCATCACCAACACCATGACAAATAAGTGGCACTTTATAGACGAGAAAACAGTTGGATGATTGAAAGGACACAGACTTAAGAGAACTTCAAGGATCTCAGAATGGGCCCCTGTTACAAAAACAGTTTTTATGACTGACAATCATGTTCCTACATGATACTCTTTCTACATAAATATGGACAACCTAATCCTTGTGCGCCTTTTATAAATTAAAAATTGAACAGATTTTTTTTTATAAACAGAGTTTACTATTTCTATCGTAGCTGCTATATATTTATTAAAGAGAGACCAGCAACAAAGATGTTTGCCAAAACCATCACAACAATAATAAGTGCCAAGGAGCCGTAACAGGCCTGAAGCTTTAGTGTGTACAGAATGCACCAAAGAGGGTTTTTCTTTTCCATTTTATTTACAACCATTACTACAACCAAATATTCATCTTTACCTGTGTTTTCCTTTTAAGGTACAGATGTTGATGTGATTTCCTATCATGCAGAATATTGTCTATGTGTTGTTGACTAAACTCTTGTTGGAAATTGTAACTCCAGAAAAGTTAAAAAATAAATTTCTTTATCATATTTTTTGGGTTGCCCTTTTATATTAAACATAAATAGATAATTCAGTACTTGAACCTAAAGTGTGTGAGCTTGTAGATAGTGTGGCACAGAATAGACCTTACATTGATGAGTAGACCAGGGTAAAATGTGCTGATGGCCCCTTGGGTCTATTTGACCTCGCTATGCAGAAAACCTGACTGGTGTTAATGTATTTTAATAGTGAAAATGCTCTGAGATGTCACGCACAAGCAGATGAGAGAGTATTGATTATTCTGCCTGAGCTCCTGCATGATGAGCTAAAATGTCATGTGTGTTTTCATGACCTTATTTAGGTCTTGGACTATGTTTCAATGTCGAATAAGGCCGTCGTGTGTGTGTGTATATATATATATATATATATATATATATATATAAGATTATCATCATCTTTTTGTCCATTCAGCTTGTCTCTTTTCCAGGGGTTGCCACAGTGAGTCAACATTTTCCATCCCACCCTTTTCTTAGTTGCTTCTACTCTGACTCCTCCCTCATCCATCAATCTCCTCTTTGTCTCCTACCTGGTAGCTCCATCTCTAGGATCAAACTTACACCACTGTCCCTCCTCTGAACATGTCTAAACCATCTCAATCTGGCTTATTTATACATAATATTGTAAATAAAAGTGATTTATTTGTGGGACAGCATTTACATACACATATACAGCATTTCTCAATGGATCAATAGAACTGAGAAATGCATAAATACTTGGAGCAATGGGGCTGGTGGTAAGGGAACTGGACTTGGGTCTGGAGAGTTTTGGATTTGAGACCAGCAGGTTCAGGTTACCACTGAGGTCCACTGAGCATGGCACCATCCCAACTCACTGCTCTCCAGCGTTAAAATGCTGCCGATTGTTCACTTTGGTGATATTTTGTTGCATGCAGTGGTTTGAATCACAATGGCAAGGAGTTTGCTTTCCTTCCTCTCTTTAAGGTATTCCAAAAAAGCTGAAACACAGTGGTTTATTAAATCGTACCCTATTTCTTTTAATCAAATATTTTACTTCTCTATACAGTGTTTATTCTAGGTCAGAGGTTCTATAACCTCTAAGGTCGTTTCCATGGTT
This sequence comes from Paraplagusia blochii, assembly GCA_016785265.1. Classification (NCBI taxonomy): domain Eukaryota; kingdom Metazoa; phylum Chordata; class Actinopteri; order Pleuronectiformes; family Cynoglossidae; genus Paraplagusia; species Paraplagusia blochii. Next base: position 88,924 of record JAFBJS010004701.1, read on the forward strand.
AAACAACTTGGGATTTTCTTTCTTTTGCCACTCGATTTTACTGTTACTTTTTTTCAAAACAAAAACAGCACACAACAAAACAAAGCAAACAACAGTGTCAATCAGCAAATATACCTAAATTGTTAGATGGCATGAAAATTCAACTGTTCAATTAATTCTCTAAAATCAGCTCTGGGTTTTATATTTAATCTATTTCGTTCATTTCAGTTCTAATTCGGTCTGTTGGATTTTCAGTATATCAGAAAGTCCAAATCAAAGAATTCTTCAACTATGTTCACCCAGTTCTTAAAAACTGAGGGATCTCCTCAACCCTGTTTATTAGTTACAATCCTTTGGGTTGCCACTAATAATATTTTGACCAAATACTGGTCTATGCAAAATAAGAAAAGAATACGTTTTTTACACGAAATTGATGAAAATGACAATTACAAATAAAGAGGATGAAACGTTTTGAAAGTCAGTTGTTGCAAGAATGAAGAGAACAGGGAGCGATCTGAGGTTTCTGACACAGGCCACAAAGGTATAGGAGTTTCCATGTCTCTGGCATTTCCTACTCTAATATTGTAATTAATTCCAAACAAACCTCATTCTTGTATTTCCTTTTTTGTCCACACTCCCAGTAGAAATGCATGTGACCTGCTATTTGTTGTCTAGGTAGGAACCTGCCTTTTTTGCAGCAAAATTCTGGTGGTGGTCCATTGTACATCACAGTTAATCTCTAACACAGAGTGTGGAAGTTCCCTTGTTATTATGATCCACACCACTGCACACAACAAAATGTGACCTCTGCATTTATCACCAACAGTAACAGTGGGCAGTCTTGAGCGCCTGGGGAGCAGTGAGTGGGGACAGTGCCAGGCCCAATGGACCTTGGTGGTAACTTGGCAGTTAGCAGATTTGAACATGGAACCCTGCAGTCTGCTTCCTTAAGGCCACCACTGCCTCTGAGTCCTTTATACAACGCTGATATTATGCTTTGTTCAGTGTTGGTTACAAGTCTGATTTTATGTCTTTTTTACAAACGTGGGATTTTCAATTTGAACCTCAACCCCAATAGAAATCTTCAGAAATTACAGTTTTAAATTATTGCCCTGACTCCAAGTAAGGTAATGGCTAAAATAAAGGATCCCCTCCATTGTTGATCACCCTGAGATTTCTTCCTTTTTTCCCTCTCTGTCTGTTTTTCGAAGTTGTTCCTCAGCCGGTGTGAGGGTCTATAAGTGCAGAGGGTATTTTCCTGGTTTTTTTTTCCTGTTACAGCATCTTGTTTTTATGCATGATTGTTAGTGAAGTACCTTGTGATAACAGTTGTCATGATGTGGCACTATAAACAAATAAAAGTTGAGTTACTTATGTGATTCTGCAGCTGTAAATGTGACAAACCTGGCTCCAGTCTGGTGGTGCCCATCTGTTCTTAGGTGTGTGTTGTTCTTTCAGGTTTACCTCATCACAAATGTGCTCATTCAAGCATTACAGATGACAACAGAGCACATTCCTGTCTGCTCTCCATCCCGCAGGATCCTGGAGAAGAGAAGAGAGAGCAGCTACATCACTGCCTGCCTCCTCCTCCTCCTCCCCCCTCCTCATCCTCCCGCTCTCGGTCTTGGTCGCCATCCATCCCCTCTCTCCTCCTGTACCATAACAGATGGTGAGATCAACATTGCATCCACCGGACACCACAACAATAGGCTACAGCATCCAGACCGGACAGCGCTGGCCTTTCATCGTTATGCTTCCAGCGCAGGACTGCGTCCGGCTCTGATCGCCGTCGTGATTTATTTCACGCGGTTCCACCACCACCATCACCACGGCCACGGAGGAACCTTCTGGCGTCTGTTTGGGCTCTCCATCGTGAGGGGAAGATGGCCGCTATGAAAATGTTAACCAGTGCTGGGCTCTTCCTGGCGATGTGTGCACTGGCGCTTCTCGCCATGGCCATCTGCACCGACTACTGGTACGAAACCGACGCGAGGAGACACCGGGAGAGGTGTAAGAACTATGCGAACAAAAGGAACGACCCGGGTTACATCTACATTTCGAACCACAACCTCCCCCTCCAGATGCCTCCGAAGAGCCTGGAGAGAAAAGGCATCGGCCCAGATGCTGGCACTCTCATTAGGGGGAAGAGACATTTCGTGGCCGCAGCGTCTGCCATGGAGTCTCACTGCAGTCGGCAGTTTAACTCCACCATCTCCGGTCTGTGGAGGAAGTGTCACCGGGAAGGATTCGACCTGGAGACCGAGGACCTGATCTACAAAGGTAAACAATGAAGCTTCGGTGTTTGTCTCCCTGTCTGCTCCACAGGCCGCGATTCTCTCACCTGGTCTTTGACATAAACACGGGCCCATTTCCTCTCTCTCTCTCTCTCTCTGCCTCCCCCATTGTCTTTTTTAACATTATTTTTCTTTAATAAACGTTAATATCACCGTTGTAGTTAATGAAGGAAATCTAACTGCCTTGTTTCAACGGTGCTCTTCGCTGTCCATGGTGCTGAGACTGTCTTTCTGGCACAGACACTTTCTTGTTTATGATCTCCATGTACATTCGTGGACATTACAGTCCTAACAGGATAATGTCACACAAAAGGACATTTCCATGGAATCCAAGAATAGCTCATCACCAAAGTCTGACAAGTTTGGAGTATTTCACCAGTTTCTCTGGAGAAGAATCCACCAAAACCCTCAGATGACTATCAGACAAGGCCTGCTGCTTCCAATCACACCATAAATTCAGATATAATCTGACTTTTTCTAACAATTTTATACCCTTCAAGATTACTTTACATTATCTTACTTGATATATAACTAAAGAATAACACAGCTCTAACCCCACTTTGTCAGATTAATACCATGTATGACATTAATCCTTAAAGCAAGCATGAATATATAATCAGTAAACACAATGCATTCTAGAGCACATGGATTAGATTTTTTTTTTCTTAATCACCAACAGATGACACTCTGACTTGCTGGCCCACCAAGTACTTTTGTCTCTGATTAGCAATCAAAAAAGACAGAGGTATTAGTGGCACATTATCATCAATATAATGGCGGCCCTGTGTCAGTATTAAGTGGTGGTGGGAAAGGAAATGTGACCCATTTGTACATTTCCTTTTGTTACTGGCGTGAAAATGTTTTTCTTAAGAGAAGCTTTGGTTAAATGTTATGAATCCATTTGTGGCATTTAATGCATTGTCTCAGTCTAGGTTATCCCAGGTCATCTTTGCTTGAAATGCATCAGTTTTTAATATTTTCATTGAAGTGGAGCAGGTCCAGATTAAGATCGGACATTGGGGTCCATATGGAACCAGAAAACATGGTCTCAGATTAGAACAATCCCTTCATTTCAGAGGAAGGAAGTGCTTGATTATTGATAACGTTGCCAAAACAAACCAGGTGGTTCTCGCTGGTTTTTGAAATGAATATTAGTTCAGTTACCATCAAAGATGTTTGAATTCCACTATGAAACAGAAGAATTTGTTCATCAGTTTCATGCTCACCAGGAGTATGGATGAAATTGTAGACCTTTTTGTCACCCCGTAGTCAGACAGTGGAAGTGTTGTGCAAAGGATGTTGTAAGTGATCCCGCAAAACCTCAAAGATTTCTGGACATAGTAAAAGCATGAGGACAGTATATTAGTAACAGTAGAAGAGGGAGGACATGAGGTATAGAGAAGACATTCTGATGGACCAGGAGTGCAGCATTTATATCAACCAAAGAAGAAAAATATACTGTATAATAAAGATGAAATAATAAATTAGAAACAAAAACATCAAAAATCGAATTCCTTAAAAATTAAACCACACATCAGGACTTAAGGGGTGGTCTGCATTAGCTCTGAGAATCACCGGTCATACCAAGAGACTACTCACTCCAGTACAGTAGGTGGCAGTATTTGCAAAAGTCATTGGGTGAGACCTATGTGATATGTAAATGATAAACAAAATGTACGAAAAATATTTTTTTTTAGGTTTTGTTTTTTGTTCTTATGTTAATACAGTCATAGAAACACCCTGTTATTTCTTTAATTTCTTGTTCATTTTAATGTCCACTAAATGAATATTTTTTGGACAAATACAATGATCGCAACAAAAATGTCTCATAAGAATTTGATTTCAGAGCTGATGTCTTGTCAATTTCCATGATTTTCTTGATAGTGACCAAAATCTCCAAGTTCTAGCATCAATACCTCTGGCATAATATTGCCCAAAATTCTTTGTTCAATTTCCATGTTCATTGTATTATTCATGTAATAAACCTTTAGTGGTGCCAGGCATTAAAATGAAGAAGAATTTGAAGAAATCAAGGTTGGATTAATCATTTTTGCAATGACGGTTTATTGACAGATAGTTAAATAGACAAGTTCAGAAGATGTTATCTTTAAATACAAGTTGATGTGCAGTTATTTTGTAAAGGAAAGTGCATTTATTTGCATTCTTGTCTTTAACAATTACAGTTCAGGAGGTACACAAGTCACAGTGTTTAAAATCAAGGTTGTTACCAATAAAAGCAATTGTATAAGGTCATAATGTGTGAAGAACTTATTTGTTTCGAACACCATGTGTCAAAAATCAACAATGTATATTCTGACTAAATTATAGTCACAGTCATGATCATAGTTTGTGATTGTTTCTGTATTGTGATGTTTCTTTTATGACGTACAGAATCAGACAGAAGTCTTAAAACCCATGCAGTTCAGCCAATTCCATGTCCTTTGATCAGTGATGTTCAAGAATGAGATCTGGAATTATTTCTCTGACAACCCATGGAATTCTCATTTTGAACAGTCTTTGTTGCTGCAGTTTCTCTAATTTACCAGAAATATAAATCCATTAATTAATCTGAACATATTTTTAGGAGAGGAGATTGAAGTCTCAGTACCGTCTCTTGTCATGTCTGTGGGTCTTCATTGTTTTCAGATCCTTCTCATTGCAGATCATAAGCATTCAGTAAGGGTTGTTAAATAAAGTAACATTTTCTACTACACGTTTATGACTTCATGATCCAGCCTGTGGGTTGAAGGCTTCACAATTATATTTTCACTGATATCTATTATATTTCAGATCACCTTTTTTGTCTCAATGGCATTTTAATGGCAGTAAAATGTATTAAAATTTCCTTTAATTCCTAGGAATAATTCAAAGATGCACTCCTGTCAAATACCACTACTCTTCATCCATCCTACCACGGAATCTACCCATCAACATCACCAAGACCATACGACAGGATGAGTGGCATGCACTACGTAAGTCCCAAACATTGTCTTTCTTTATATAATGTATCATTTGTATTATATATTCACATTTTCAATTCCAAATGACATATTTTAATGGAAGTAGACTTGGGTCCACAAGGCTTCAGGTTAAAATCCACCAGCTGCCAAGTTGCCACTGAGGTGCTCTTTTTATTGCACAAAGTCCCAACCCACATAACTTCTAGTGGTCTCACCACCACAATATGCTCAAAATATGGGGCAGTGTGATTTGGGTGGCAGTCATGGACGGTCAACGGTCAAGAGAATGAAGATGAATGAATCAATGAATTCACATACTGTAAATATGAGTGTCATTGTTTTAACATTTCATGGTTTGGTATGGTATGGTATGGTATGGTATGGTTTAGTATAGTATGCCAAGTGTATAATCCAATGAAAGGTGTACTGTTTTTCTATCAAATCAGTACAGGAACAGTGTATTTCTTATCAGTAAATGACCTTCAACAAACAGTAGTGAAGAAGAAGTCTTCCTTCCTTTCCACCATGATTGGCTCACCCTGGTGTATGATGTGCATTGGCGTATCATCTTACAATATATTTTCCAACAACAGAAAAACCTTTTTTAAGAGTTTCTGTCTTTGATGTCCAGGTCATGTGATAAATGGCAGATATTTGAACCCCGGACATTAACTACAAATATGATCATGTCTTTGTTACTTTTTTCTTTTGTTTTGCGATACATATACAACAACATACTTTATGACAATCACCACTAGAGCACACCTGAACATTGTATCGTCACCAACCTGGGGCTCAGGGGCACCCAGTAGCACCCATGGTCCACCCAAGATGACCACGGGCTGTGCTCCAAAAAACAAAACTAGTCCGAAAAGGATCAAAATGGTTCTGTTCCTGTGCTTTTTGTGCAGAGGTGACACTAACAATGATATTCTAATGGGTGCAATCTTTATGGTCAGAAGAGTGGTCACTATTGTTTAGTAGGTCTGCATCAAACAAGATGATCTTCATGTTATTGAGTGTCCTTGAGGTGGCTCTTGGTTTCACCAAAGGTTGGTGACCACTGCTGTTGTGTCTCCTGTCCAGACACCTTCTACGTTCACAATTAGGTTTTTAATGGTTGTAATTGTTATTTTGAGATCAAACACTATCTATGTTATTGGAAAGTTGTCTCTGCAAGATTCCCTCATGGTAAAGACAATGGAAAAAAAAATATTTTCATTCATACATTATTTATTATTATTTTGGTCATATAGCAATAATAATAGCAATAATGATGATAATAGTAATAGTGAAAATAATGGAAATGTCTTTGTTGACTTGCATCATTGATGTTTAATGCTGGATGCACTTCCTGACACTGGGTCTGGAACCTGCACTAAAAACCTAAAAAAAAACACTGGCTTGTGGCTTTAAAATGATAATTAAAATAATTTAAGGGAAGGATTAGTAGTATTACTTATCCTAATTAGTAGTATTACTAATCCTTCCATCCATCTTCAACCGCATATCTGTTATTGGGTCACGGGAGCAGCAGTCTCAATACCCGCCATATAAATCACATTACACCACACCATACCTTTCTACAAGTGGTAATCCCATTGGATGTCAACCACCACAACCAGGATTTAAAACATATACCGGAGGTGAACCCTGGAGTTTTGCACCAAAGACGGAGACATTCCCTCTGGGCCAAAGTGAAGGACAATCATATTAATAATTATAATAATGATGATTAAAATGTATCTGTTTTATTTTAAGAGTAAAACACAAGCGCTCTAGTCTTCTGTGGAGCTGTACACCCCTTGGAACATTGTAATTATGATAGAGCAGAGCTGGTCTTGGTTGGTCCATCTTTGGTCCACCTGTACCTGTTGACGATGTCCTTGTTTCCAACTTCACAGATTTAAGAAGAATGACAGCAGGCTTCGTGGGCATGGCTGTCTCCATCATTCTCTTTGGCTGGATCATCGGAGTGCTGGGCTGCTGCCAGCAGCATGACCTCATGCAATATGTAGCTGGGCTACTCTTTCTCATGGGAGGTACTGTGTCCATGTCCACACGCATTTCCTTTAGACGCAATCCAATTCTGTCCCACCTCTATTGTTGTTTTGTTGACATGTGGGTTAATATGATGACAGAGAAGATCAGTGTTTTCCAGTAATGTGATTCCTGTCCTTCAGTATGATTCACTGCACATATAGAGACTTAACCCTCGATGGTAATATAACAGCTGCTGTCGTTTGTCCTCACACAGGGACATGCTGCATCATCTCCCTCTGCACGTGTGTAGCAGGAATTAACTTTGAGTTGTCCCGCTACCCTCGCTACATGTACGGCCTCCCCGAGGACATTAGCCATGGCTATGGCTGGTCCATGTTTTGTGCCTGGGGAGGACTGGGACTCACACTGCTGGCTGGCTTCCTCTGCACCTTGGCCCCGTCGCTGAGCACCCCCGTGCGCACGACCCACAAACCCAGGCAGGAGAATGGAACGGTGTGACAGGACTGAGCGGCCGGAAAACACAGAAACCATTCCCTTCTAGTTTTGATGTGCAACTCTGATGAAACAGTGTTTGATCACCGTGTCACACCATCAACATCACCATCAGTCTTTTCAACGTACCTGCTTCGTGACAGGCGGAGAGAAAAAAAAAAAGGAATGACAAACATCACACTCCAGTTCTAAAACCCTCCAGAGGCCGACAAAGGAACAGCACAGCAGGAGTGAGACATCTACACAGTCCCAGACTTTTGACACGCTGACTCTGAGGTGATCCGATGAAGACTTTCTTTCCTCTTTGCGAAGAGATTTGGTCATTTTAATGGTGCTGTCCTAAATGAAAATAGCCACACACACGCACACACACACACACACCCAAGCACATAGACACAAACATATCAGTCCACTAACTGAAGACAAATCCTACTATAGGAACATTCACACAAACATCAGGCTACCGTCAGTATTCCTCTTTCAGTTTAGTGACGTGCTGTGTTGTTGTTTGTATTTAAAAAAAAAAAGGAGGCATTTCCTGCCAATCACTTATCTGTCATGTGACACACATATGAATGTCAAGCATGAGCTGCAGGGGGCAGAATAAGCACCTGCTGTGCACAAAACAGATCCTAAAGTGTGGTCAGAACAAAAGAGAAAAAAAAAACAACAAAAAAAAAACAATAACAAGAGTATCCATTGAAAGAAAAACACGTTGAATTATTCTTAAAAACGAGTCAAACCAATCTCTGCATTCTGTAAATCCAAGTGGTTTGTGTAAAGTAGATTTTAAATACAAATGTTTCTTTTTTTTTTTATTTGTTTAGATTAAAACGGAATTAATACTGAGAGTAGGGAGACGAGACGAGAAGAGAATTAATGGTAAAAGTGTTCAGTGCCATGGAAGTAAAATAAAACAAATAGAGACACAGTTACTGCCAAACTGTGTTTTCAGGCTTATGTCACTGCTCTGAAATATGGGTCTGTTCGATGACAGTGGAGCCATAACCTGTCAGGAATTTAACGACAAAAAAAAAATACCATAGTAATCGATGACGTTGAATACTACACTACAGCTGTTTGGTGTAATATTCGAACACCAGTATTTACTGTGATAATGAGAAAGAGATGATCCTGAATCACATCACTGCTGAAAAATAGCACAACCTGTGTGTGAACTAATTGTTTACAATTAAAACAAGTTTTTAAAACCAATGAAGCACAATTTAAAAAATGCATTTTAAAAAAAACAGGGCTTTAATAACATATTTACATTTTTGCATCAGGAAATTCCTTAAGGCAGTGTTCCCCAACCTTTTTTGCACCATAGATTAAATGTTTCGTACTATTTTCGTGGACTGGTCGTTAAGTTGTGGCAGATAAATACCCCTCAATAAAATCAAATTTTCAGTGTTCTGAAATATTTTTCTACCTATAAAATCTTACTACCTAAATTAAGGATTTCTCAAGTGCTCACAGCCTATAATTTTCTGCTACCAGACTGGTATAAAAAGTTAGAATCTTGTATCAATGACTCTGCGTCATTTTGAGTTTATTGTAGTCTTCACTGAGAAAATATTTCCTAATCAAATATTGTTGCATTATTGATGATGGAATCCTAGCCATTCTATTGGTCAGTTCTTTTGTTGATATGGGTATGGATCAATAGCCAGATGGGGCCAAAAGAAAACTTTATTTTCCTGCGGTCCGGCACCAACTCAACCACGGACTGGTACCGGTCCTGGGCCCAGTGGTTGGGGACCACTGCCCTAAGGGATTAATCAAGTAATAGTTGAGTATTAATAACACTCAAATCAATAGTTTTCAAAAATCTCCTGTCAAACAAATGGATGTTTTATAGGGGATCAGCTAAATTGAGTGTGAGAAAAGTGTCTATTAAACAAAATCCAAATTAATAGTAAGCAAAAAAAAAAATCTCTCTTTGCTTCTGTTTTTTACCTTAAAAATTAAAATGCTGCTTTAGAAGGACATGAGAAAAGCACAAGTAAAAATGTAAAATTCATATAAACGGCACAACATCTGTGACTAAGGAGAAAAATCAATTCAACATAAATATTTAATATAAAATGTTAAATTTAAGCACCGGTTTGTCACACAGACTTATTTAAACTCATGTTAAGGTTGGTTTCAATGATGACTCATAATGACATTTATAAGCAGTGAAAAAACACAAATGGTGATTGGATCTCTGAGTGTTCAGCTATATTTAATATAAGGTGCCATCTGAAAACATGGCCTCAGTTTTGAGAGAGGAATCGGAAATGAAGTCTGAGATCACAAGGCTTGGAGTTACGAGTCTGCATACCAGGGTGTTTTTATAGGCAGTCCTGCTGTTACACAAGTTACATTTTTAGACCAGTTTTTTTTTTTTTTGCCTCTGGTCACATTCAATGTGATTTAACAAATGCTCTGCTGCATAAGCCAATTCCTGGGGTTTGAGGAGAGAGAGTCCCATATCTCCATTTCCCATGGTCACGTTCAATGCCAACCAGTTGTGCGGCGATGAGTGAAAACAGAGGAATACAGTAAAAATGATTAATGTTGCACACGGCTATGTATATGATCATAGTTTGTCAGCGTCACCTTGGTAGAGGTCTCTGATGGGGACAATAAGACATGTTTACATGGACATTTGTAACCAAGATTTATTCATGTTTTTTACCTGATAACAATACTCAGAACAGAACCAAATCGAAGATATTTTTTTTCTTGGGGCACTGCCATAGCAGATCATCTACCATCATCTATCTCTTATCTGCTATCTTCACATCTTTCTCATCATCTACCTCGGTACCTTTATCTCCAAACCCTACTGTCCCTTCACTGTCCATCCTGGTCTCTCTTTGTGAAGACCTCAGAACCTCTAACATTCCATCTGTCTAAACCAGGGGTTCCTCAGAGAACCCAGCCGCTGCAGGTGTCATGGTCAGTCACTGTGCTCCAGATAGGTTGGAATCAAAACCTACAGCCATGACAGCCTCCTGAGGAACGGTTTGAGAACATTGGCATTCCCAAACTGTTCCACAGAGGGTCACTGTGGCTGCTGTTTTTTGTTCCAACCAATGAAGAACACATAGTTTGACCAATCAGCTGTCAGATAACAGTTGGCTCAACCTGTCAACTCTGGTGTGGTTGGGACAAAAACTTGCAGCCACACGATCATCATGGAACAGTTTGGACATAACTGGTCCTACGTCATAGCACTACTGTGTTGACATAACCAGGGACATTGGCAAGAAATGACAATGGGCCCCGATATTTATGTTGACACAATATTCTTATATATATTTGGCCTCAGTTGAAAACTCGGTATCATGCTGAGCCACTCACACTCGCCCCCTACTGGCCATTTACAGATCCACTGCTTATACATTTTACCTTTAGACTTACCTTCTATCCTCTGGTCCCATATCACTCCGTCCCCTCATCTCCATCCTACCTTCACCATTCTCTTCATCTGTTTAGATATCTTTCCAATTTCTCACCCAAATGTTATGCAGTAAAATGCGGGACTGTTTCAACATCATAGTTTCAATTCTTCTACAACTAACCATGTTACCTGCTGAGTAAAAAGAATAAAAACATGGCATCATATTGTTTTTGAAGAGCACAGGGTGTGATGTTGAATCGATTTACTGTTACTACATCTTAACTGAGGCATGCCTGAAACAAGAAAAAGAAAGTTATCTACAGTGTCTTTTCCAATCTTTGCACTTCTTTGGGTCTCATGAAGCTGAATGACAAATTCTCACAGTTATTATGGTGTAAAAATGGAGGTGAAAGAAGATCAGAGCATGAGATAATGGACTCAGTCGTGTTTTTCTGACCAGTGTTGGTTTCTATACTATTCTGTGTGTTTAGGGTGCATCCAGTGCAGGCTGTTGTTGTGAAACTATTTATGCTGGAAACAAGGACATGCCATAAAATAGCAGTATTTATAGCTACAGTCGTTACATGGACAATGGAATTTGTGTGTTTTCTCTAAAGTCCTACGACTGGCAGGATGTAACAGTGGCACTTTTTAATTTATATTTCTTTGACCAAACTGGACAGATTTGCAGTAATTGAAAATATTACTGTGAAATATTTAAGTGTAAGTGTGTGGTTCAGGTATAATATGTGCTCTTTGACCAAGGCAGGAGGACTGCCAGTTTGTCAGGGTGCATTTGTGTGCAGGATTTTGTCATACAGTAGGAGGATGGAAAAGTGTTAAGGTATATTTTTATGCTCGCATTGGGGGAAAATACTGCATCAGAAGACCTGTGTCATTGATTGGGTTCAGCAGCACAGAGTAGCAAGATCAGGGAAGTATTAACAGTATTGTATGAAGTATCTGAAGAACAAATTCAACTGAATCCGTGTCTGACGTTGTCACATCCTCCCGCGTCACATGGGCAGGTTCTGACTGTGCTTCTGTGCAATGACAGCTGCCACGTGACTTCAGTAGCACAGTTGTTCTTTTCTACAAGTCATTTTTTAAAATTTCACCACAGGTGTACGAAGGGGACTAAAAATACAAAACTGTATTTCATCATGTCATTAGTTTCTTTAAAATGTTTCAAACTCGTGTACATTTTTAGTTCATCCTACTTTTCTGAAATAAAAAGATGTAATTATTATTGTGCCGTCATTTTGTGTTTGCATCATGACACAGATTCCTATTTTACACCTTAACTTTTATCGTGTTTATGGACTATAGATATCTAATCTTATTGTGTGATTGGACAAATAAGAAGTCCATTTGACTTGGACAGGCTTTGTGAAAGTTAATGGGACTCCTATTAACTTAGTAGTTAAAGAGGAAGATAATCTTTTAATTACCTGTTAAATACCTGTTTTTTGGTCATTTTGGACATGCAAAAAGCCACATTTCTTTTGTTTTAAGCACAGAATATTTTCTTGACAGCATGTTTTTGTCAATGATCTTTCATTTTGAGGCTTTATGGGCACTTTTTATTTTTCACCATTTTTTTTCCAAAAATTAATCTCTTTTAATGATTTTTGACATTTTTGACAATTTTTTTTTTTTTTGGTTTAACACAAAAATATTTACTTGGCAGCATGTTTTAGCCATAATATTTTATTTAGACATATTTTCTGGACTTTTCATTCTTTAGAATATTTCTTTGTCAAAGGTAAGGCTATAGCATTCCCTCTTTTTGGTGATTTTTGACATTTCCAAACAACAACAAAATATGTGTTGTTCCATGATCTTGCATTTTGGGAACTTTGAGTCTTCACAGATTATTTTCTTGATCTTACTCTATAGATCTACCTCTCTTTGGTTACATATTAAATATGCAGAAATATCATTTATTGTCTAGTTTAACACAGATTTTCCACTTGACAGAATGTTTTGGCCCAAAATCTTTACATTTGAGGCATTTTGAGGACTTTTTATTTTTCACCTCATTTTCTATGGTAAGTGCAGAGCTTTACCTTTTTTTTGGGGAGCAAAATGGACATTTGATTGTTTTTAGCACAATATATTTACTTAGCAGTAAAATATTTCATTTTGAAGCATACTGGGTACTTTTATTAAAAAATTGTCTGTACCTCGTTTTTGTTATTTACATGTCCATAAATAACATGTATATGAGTTTTTAGCTCAAAAGGCTATAGACTTATTTGTTCTTGGTGACTTATTTGACATTTTAAAAAATATATATATTTTTTAAGTTTGATGAATGAAATGAAATCATTTATACATGTAAAACTTAAAGGTAAATGGTCAAACTTGAAAACCTTTGTCACTGTGTATTTTTTGATAAAATTATTAATATTATTGAAACACTCCAAAATACTCACTTTTATTGCAATACAATATACAGGTATTTCATTAAAACTCAAAACCAAGGGTCATTCTACAGAGAGTTAGTGGCAAAATTTTATAACCTTCAAATTAAGAACTAAAATAAACACTTTTATACTCTTATGTTTATTTATATATTTTACTTTAAATCATCACAATGAAAGATGTCAAACCTGAGGTCTTGCTGGACTTGTTCTACCAAGACAAATTGTCATATAATCTTCTTAATATTGAAAGTTTTATGAAGCTAAAATACATGTAATGTAAAGTCATAAAGTTAAGGCATCCTGCTATATAGTTTCAGTGTGAAATGCTTTACATGCAGTGTATCAAAATGGAGAAATATGAATTACATATATTTATATTTTTTCTAAAACAACACATCTGACCGTGACCAACAACAGGTTACGTCTTCCATCAACACACAGGGTTTTATTAACAAGGATTGAATTATTTCAACATTAGTGTCTACTTTTTCCCTCTGTAATGGGCGCCCACCACCATGTAGCTGTCAGGTGAGATGTTTAAAGTGGGGGGTTTTGTCTTTATCTTGCAGACCTTGACCTCTGGTCTGCCAGTAAGTCGTCCTCCTCCTCCTCCTCCTCCTCCTCCTCC
>JAFBJS010004702.1:0-29573 GCA_016785265.1 Paraplagusia blochii
TCTGGCTGACCCTGCTCACCAGGGCGGAACTTTTGTCCACTGAGATTTACTGATAGAGAGATAGAGAGATAGAGAGACAGACAGACAGACAGACAGACAGACAGACAGACAGACAGACAGACAGACAGATAGATAGATAGATAGATAGATAGATAGATAGATAGATAGATAGATAGATAGAAAGATAGACAGGCAGACATAAAGATAGACAGACAGACAGACAGACAGACAGATAGATAGATTAACAGAAAGATAGATAGACAGACAGACAGACAGACAGACAGACAGATAGATAGATAGATACATAGATAGATACACAGATAGACAGACAGACAGACAGACGGATAGATAGATAGACAGACAGACAGATGGACACACAGCCAGAACAGAAAGATAGAGAGATACATGGATGAATACATAGATAAAAAGACAGACAGGCAGTTTAAGTACAGCCCTTAAAAACCCTTCAGGACATAAAGGGAAACGAACAAAAAACACCAGATTTGCTGTCTGCTGCCACCTAGTGATAGACTTTTGATGTGCTTTAATTGTGACAGTAAACAATAATTATAGTATATCAGACCAACTAACTAAAATCGGTATTGTAAACAGTTTCTCTTCTTGTTGATGTCATGAGAGGCAGCACCAGACAGCAGATCACTGGCAAATGTCTGAGAAATACGAGGAATACGATCAGACGGGACACGGCACGGCTCCAGAAACTCCACACGTTTAGTGAATCCAGCTTCTTAAGCAGGAGAGGACATCTGGTTATGCAGCATGATGCACTCCATGATTTTTGTCTGATCTCTTTTTTTCTTCACATGACCAGCTCCTTGCAGTCAATAGCAATTACAGTTTTGTTCTCCACAAAAACTCCAGACCAAGGACATTTAGTGGAGCATCCGGCATTGTTGTTGCGCCTCCAGGTGCGGTTTGATGACATCATTTATCACATGCCCGTCAAAGTGGCAGGACCACTTTTTGTATGAGGAAGTCAGGAGTGGCAGAGAAGTATGTAAGATTGGTGCAGGATATGTATGAGAACAGCACGCATTGAGGTGTGCTGTTGGAAGGACAGAAGACTTGAGACTGAGCCCCTTCTTGTTTGCTTTACTTTGGTGATGGACAGAGGACAGAATGTAGAGGTCCATACACTCCTCGCTACACTGAATGGCATAAACCACGTTGTCCAGCTTGTGTCTCGGGATCTTGTCTTTGGGATGAACCAGTTTATGTCTCAGGGTGTCCTTCAAAGGAGTGTGTGGACCTCTTCATTGGGGAGACCAAGCAGCCGCTACACAGGCACATGGCCCTAACTCCTCAGGTCAGGACTCAGCCGTCCACCTACACTTAAAGGCTACCAACCACTCTTTTAAGGACCAAGATGTTCAAGTCTTGTCCAGGGAAGACAGAGAGAGTAAAATAAGCCATTTTTGTCAACCTGGAAAAACCATCCCTCAACAGAGGTGGTGGTTTGAGACATAAGACCTTTAGGGAACAATACTCAAAAGCTTCCACTCTCAACAACGGCTTTTACACATCAACGAGCTGTGTGACCGAAACCACTCCAACAATGACCGGTAACTACCCACCAATCCCCACCCAACGACTGGTGTCACACTTCACAGGTATCCCCAGGCCCACCCAACAGGAGGGACTTGAAACACCCCTTCCTCCTCACTCACAGAATATAACTTCTGATATTCCCCACTAACAGAACTCAGGAAGTCTCTTGGATGAAGAGGTGATACATTTTCCAAAAAACTGAATGTTCAGTTGCCTAACTAAACTCTTTAACCCAATATTAATCAAACCTATTTCATGGACTAGTCTAGTATCAAACAAGAATGAGATTTTAAGCCAAATTATTAATTAATTTATAAAAAATTATTAATTAACGGCAAGTTAGCACCTAGGGGCCAAAATTTATCCAATATATATTCTTAATTTTATCATTGAAGAAGTTGGTGGCCTAGTGGTTAAGGAAGCTGACATGTGTCCGCAAGGCCCCCGGTTCGAATCCCCTACCGCCAAGTTACCCCTCACTCCCACCACTCACTCTCCGCCGCAACTATAAATAATAGCATTTGTCTATAAAATAGTTCTAGCTACACCTCTGCAAAACATTGTATCCTTGTTAACATAAAGACTAAAGACTAAGAGAAAGAGATGTAGTTCAACTCGCTGCGCACAATAGGCAATGAGAGCGCCACTGCCAACTACTGGAGTGGATGTGCAATTACACTTCATTGTAGTATAGCGGAAAAAAAAGCATGTTCCCCAGGGTCACACGTGCCCCCCTTAGCATCGCCCCCCCTGACTCCCGCTTCCCAGCCCCACTAATCAGAAGCACTGATTTAACCCATCACCAAAGTGAACTGTGTGCAGCTTTGAGTGCCCCGGGAGTTGTGAGTGGAGACGGTACCGTGCTCAGTGGATCTCAGTGGTAACCTGGCAGTTGGTGGATTTGAACCAGGGGCCTTGCAGACCCTAGTCCGCTTTCTTAACCACTGGGCCACCAACTGCTCCGATAACACAGGGTGAGCTGCAGAAACCAGCCTCCTGTAGTAGTTTGACAGGTTTAGTGAATGTTAAAATAAGCACCAGTGACCAAAGTCATTTAACAAACGCCACTGATGTTGACTGTTTTTTAAGACAACAGTTTTGTCCAATTGTGTTTTTTTTTTTTAATATGAGTTTCCTTATTAGAGCTCCCTGCACAGGCTTGTTCCAGTCTTTAAATGTCACTCTGGTCCCACGTGAGCGTGTGATTTTTTTGGCAACTGTCGTCTTTTTCCATTTGTTAAATACAGGAACTTCTAATACGGGAACTTTAATCCACTCCAGGATCTTGGCAGGACATGTAAGGAGAGACTGGTGCCGCACCTTCCAAAAACTGGAATCATCTGTACAGTAGATACTGTAGCCGAACCAAACAGGCAAATGGGATGCTGCCCATGGCAACAGTACACATTCTTTAGTGCAAGTTTTTTTTTTTTTTTTTCTATCTCTACTCATATGTACGTTACATTGTTCCTCACAAGTTTTTCCATTCGAGCTACATTTCTTTTTCTTTTTCACTTATTCGATGGATTTATTCTCACGTTAGTGCGGTTCTGGTTTTCATACATCTCCCTTCCCCTGAAATCTGGAAGCAATCACACATATGAGCAGATTTCCCGACTATTTGGTTGCAAAGAAACTGAGAAGTCATTCGGTTCCGACTGCATTTTTCTGAACTACAGTAAACAGCCTTGAAGTTCAAAGAGCAGAAAACGTCCAAATGCAGATGCTTGAAAGTTATGTAATGTGTCGTAACTTGCAGTCAGAGTTTGGGTTTGGTTAAATGCGCGGGTGGGGAGTTCACGATGGTCAATCTCTGGACCCGGTTGCACGGTTTCCCTGAGTGAGAGTCTGAGGATTTTAAGAGCACGGCCTCCTATGTTTCCTGAGAAGATAAAAGTTCACGGCCGAGGGATCTCCTGGCTTAGGTTTTGTACTTTTTATTGCGACATGTGGTATTAAAGTTCAACACAGCAGCGGCTGCTCCCCGGCTGAGTCAGGTGGAAGGATTGGCAAGGAGAGAGACAAAATCTCCAGTTTGATAGCAAGCCCAGACAAGAAAACCAGAAAAACTCCTAACAATTCATGTAGAGGCAGGACTGCTGGTACTTACGTTTACTGGGACATTGTCCTACGTTCGACATATCGTCAAAATCATTTTCCTTTCCGTCGATAAACGAAGTGTCGATTACACCATGTACCGGACACACACAGTGTCCTGAGATGTTGAACCAGTTATTGGGGCAAACTGCTGCACATATGGGTATCGCTTGTTATCGGACAACATGGGTTGATATCAGTATTTGGACAGTATTGGGAAAAAATTTATTGTCTAAGCACCTAATTTTCAGATACTGATATTTGCTGCCATCTTCCCCAAAATGGAGGAAACGTCTCGGAACCCTATGTGCGTTTCTAAAAAAATTGGCAAACCTTAGCACGTTGTTGTCAGATTTTCATTATTGCAGGGAAAACCAATATGGATCTAAGGAATATCACGTAATCATGATAATATCGTAATCATGCAAAAGAAATATATAGTTTTTGATTCAACATAGATCTGTCTGTCTGTCTGTCTGTCCATCCATCTATCCATCCATCCGTCCGTCTATATGTCTTACTGTCCCTCTATCTGTCTATTTATCATCCATGACTTGTCTGTCTGTCTGACCATACGTCTGTCTATCGCTGTCTGTCCGTCCATCTGACTGTCTGTCTGTCTATCTATCTGTCTGTCGGTCTTTACACCTGACTGCTATGTATCAATCTATCTTTCTATCTGTCTGTCTGTCTGTCTGTCTCTCCGTCCGTCCATCTATAAGTCTGTTTGTCTTGCTGTCTGTCTATCTGTCTATTTATCATCCATGACTTGTCTGTCTGTCCATACGTCTGTCTATCGCTGTCTGTCCATCTGTCTGTTTGTCTATCTATCTATGTTTTTTGGATTATGTCAATAAAGTTCCATTTTTTAAATCTGTCTGTATATCGCTGTCTGTCCGTCCATCTGACTGTCTGTCTATCTAGCTATCTGTCTGTCTGTCTTTACATCTGACTGTTTGCTATCTATCTGTCTGTCTGTCTGTCTGTCCGTCTGTCCGTCCGTCCATACGTACATCCGCCCGTATATCTGACTGTCCATACGTAAGTACGTCTTGCTATCTATTTGTCTGTCTGTCTGTCTGTCTGTCTGTTGTCTGTCTGTCTATCTATCTATCTATCTGTCTGTCTATCCATCAATCCATCTAACACGATACCCATTTTGACATTTTTTGGATACCAATGTCATTTCTTAACCCAGTGGACCACATGACATGTTCTGTCCAGGTGAAGCATTATCATTAATTTAATTTAATTTCCAAATATGTCCTTATTGAACATATGAATACATTTGACCCAGATGCCCTGTCCAGTCATTGTCTCCTCTTTTGCGGCAGTGCAGTGTCTCCAGGATGACCACCGTCTTCCGTACCAGCTGTGCTTTCTTATTCAGACGAGGCTTTTCTCACCTTCAACTGTGTCCTTTACATTTATTTGGACAGCTAAGACCCCGATCAGGAAACTGTCTGGTCTCTCTGTTCCATGTGTTTATGTAGTCATGGTAATGTCTTTCCAAATGTACAAGTCCGGGTAGACCTCGTTTGACACACAACAAAGAAGCCTGACATCATCTCCTGAGGTAGAGCGAAGTCCAGCCCTTCACACTGAAAGACGCCATTCACACCAACCCTGGCTAAAAGGACTGCGGGAACCAGCCTGGTGTGAACTCACGCAGGGAAAATTAGTATCGAGCAACGTTCAAGCAACTGTTTACTGAAGCAATACAACAAAATAATGTTATCTGGTCTTATCTGGACACACCCTTGTCGTGGGTGTTAGACCATTAGGGTAGAAGAGACGCTCTTGTGCCAGGGGCTTGGGAGGTTTCCGTGTATTTGCCCCTAGGGAGTGCAACTCTTTTATTGCCTAGATAGGATAATACCATCAGAAGGTTTCCATACTTGTATCAGTAGGTCACTCCTGTTCTCTGGTTCTTCTGTGTCCAGGCCGTAGGGTGGACTGAATCCTTTGTTTATGAAAACTGTACAATGGAATAAAGGGAGAAATAAAGTGCATTTACAGGAAGGCATGAACACGATACCATGGGGCAAATCATGGGTCTGGACCAGAGAGAAGGACTTAGTGTGACCCAAGATAAACAACATGGAAGAGTCAGGCAGAAAGGCTAGAACAGCCATGGGCAAACTAAGGCCCCGGGGCCAGATGCGGCCCGTAGAGCTTTTCGATGCGGCCAGATGATTTATTTATATTATCATTATAGTTCTTCCGTTTCCCTGCAATAATGCAGCACCCCAGTAGATGACGCCATAAAGGTTATTACAAATGTAGGATTTTAGGTTTTATTTATGAATTTCGTATGCTAATTATCTTAGTTCAAACGTACGATCCGTCTTTCTGATCTGGACTTGGCCGTTTGCCCAGGCCTGGTCTAGAATAATATTAGCCTTATCCCTGTTTATATTTGTTATCTGTCTATCTATCTATCTATCTTTCTGTCTGTCTGCCTGACCGTCCGTCAGTGCATGCGTCCGTCTGTCCTTCCTTCCGTCCATCTGTATGTCTGTTTGTCTTGTTGTCTGTCTGTCTATCTGTCTATCTATCCATCTGTCTGTCCATACATCTGTCTATCTGTGCCACATCTAGCCCCTGGGCCATAGTTTGCTTCTGCTTTAAGATCAATCCCCAGTGCACACAAAAATGATAAAAACAAACGGACAACTTTGAACTTTGCTACTACTTGGCAAAGACATTGTGTGGTTTCACTGATGTTATAATAAAAATAGTAACATGATGGACATGATGGCTCTGTATATGTTGGGTTTTTTTGTCAGCCTATAAAAACCAATAATCTGCTGAGTCACGGAGAAATGTGGAGCAATTTTTGAGAACCTCCCTTGTCATCTTGAAGGAAACTACTGTGGCGTGAAGAAGCTTTTGCTTTGTACGGATTTGTATTTTTCCTCACACATAAGAAATCAATGGGATCCTCAGACAGATTTAACCGTCACACTAGTTAACACAACAGCTGACATCATGGAACTGTCGTCTCAAACAGCATTGAATTGTCCATAGTGTTTTGGTTACGTATGTACAAATAGACCAAAGTTACATCTGCCTTAAATACAGAAGAGTTTCAGATTCAGGGGACACTAGTGTCTCCAGGAGACAGTCTGTTGCAGCAGATCAACATTACATTTGTTTAACAATCATTAACACGTGTCAAACTCATTAACACGCCATATGTGGCCCACCAAGTCAGTCTGTCTGTCTGTCTGTCTGTCTGTCTGTCTGTCGAACCTTTGTCCATCAATCTGTCTCCTTGTCTGTCTATCTATCTATCTATCTATCTATCTATCTATCTATCTATCTATCTATCTATCTATCTATCTATCTATCTATCTATCTGTCTATATGTCTCTTTTTCTTTGTCTGTCTGTCTATCTATCTGTCTACCTACCAACCAAACTACCTATCCATCTATCGATCGGTCTGTCTGTCTGTCTGTCTGTCTGTCTGCCTGTCCATCTATCTGTTGTCTGGACAGCAGTGGACAGCAGACCTCGCTCACCTGAATACACCCTGAACATGGAAGGAAAATAAACCACTGGTCAAACATTTCTATGTCAACAGTAGGGCAGTTAACCTACATCTATAGGCTGTAGTAGGCGGTTATTAGCTGTAACATCATTGGATGTTACATAGTGTTTAACATGGACACACAGAAAAACTACATCATAAGACAGAGACTTTTACAAGGTACTGACAGAAGAGACAAGTTTGATAATCTACTGGTTTTATCTCACAGTGACAATAAAAACTTTAATCTAGATTATCTCATATCTGAACTGTACAAGGTGATTGGGCACTGAGTCAACAGCAGACAGACTGTGAGAACTGTCTGTCTCCTTTACTACTGTCTTCGTCAGTGTCATCACACTCACCTGTGTCCAGAGAGCCAGACTTCATCAGTCTCATTGGTGTCCAGGGTATTTATCCCGCCTTCCTGCTCAGTTCTTGTCCAGTGTTGGTCAGTGTCGTGGTGTGTACTACATTAAAGTTGTATATTTTGTTTATGTTACTTCACATGAAACTGCATGAAAGTTGTTGTTTTTTTTGTTACTTCCTGTGCTGCTAAGTTCCTGTCTACGATATTCCAGTGTCTTCCTTGTTTCTTCCTGGTCCTTGTGTCAGGAAGCAGATGGAATTTTGTCAGTAAATTCTTTACACCTGGTTATGGCTCTTGAGTCCTGCTTGTTCCCCACTCTGTAGTATACAGACTTGTATACAGTATGTTATATATTGTTTTTATGTATATACACAGTATATAACATTTGTATACAAAGACATACATAGATGTGTATAAATGCATATATATGAATGTATTCATATGCTGAATACATTCATATATATGCTTAAACATACACATGTATATGTAAATATATGTATACATATATATATATGCATATATGCATATATACACACACATACAAATATATATAGAAATAAACATTTGTGTATTCATGTACATATTTGGACATTTATTTGTGTATGTATAAGCCAAGTACAAGACCAAACTCTGTTAGCTATACATAGGCATATAGGCATATATATATATATATATATATATATATGTATGTGTATATATGTATATATATATGCAGTGTACGTATGCATATGCATAGAAATGTATATAGATGTTTATGCACGCATATATGTGTGCAAATATATATACATATGTGTGTATATTTATACATATATTTATACACAAATATATATATTAATGTGTGTTCTATGCTATGTATGTTTCTTATATAAAATATTAGATATATTTTTGTATATATACATATATTTAATATATACATCATACATTTACCATATATTTATATGTATGTTGAATATTTTAATACGTAAATACTGTATATGGGAATGTAAATGTGTATATATATATATATATATATACATATATATATATATATATGTATAAACACACATACATATTCTTTTTTGCCACTTGGTGACTTTTACAACGAACATATAACACAGAAATATAAGTTCAACACCATTTCTGCAGCAGACACTAACTTTATTTCTTTCCTTCCACAAACTACAAAAATAAAACATTGCACTAGACAGCATTGAGAAAACCCTTATGTTGCATAAAAAATAGACGGTGTTCTAGGTTAATTTTTTTTTTTTTTTTAATCTTTTATACAGATAAAGATTGTTCATTTCGGCCGACCAGCAAACACATCAGTCAGGATCTCACTGACCGGGTGTTGTCCGTATCCAACCAGAGGCCGAGTCAGGAACTCTTTCACCAAAGGTTTTCATTTGCACACCTCAGACACTGAGATCGCAACCGAAGCATCTGTCCGCCCGTCAACAACCCCGACACAGTCCACTGTGGTGAGAGACTGGGTTTTTACTGACCTTCCACACTCCTATCAGTGACATTAGGACATGGTTAAATAATGTTGATTTCCTCAAAATGAAGCATTTTTTTACATGTGCTAATTTAACATTTACTACAATTACTACTGTAGTGGTCCCCAACCTTTTTGCACATGAACCAATGGTGTGGCAGAAGAATACAACTAAATTTCTAGATATAATGTTAACCCAACTGCGTATCAACTTTAAAAGCAACTTATAACTCTGCGCTCTTAACTTATATCGTTTTTTTTTACCGTGTATTATGCAGCGCAGGTCGGGTGCATGAGGACAACCTATAACAATGAATCAGTTTTTCAGTAGAACTCCTGGAATAATCTGGAGTTAAATGCATTCCTTCTTTACAAAATGGTACCAACTGACCCGGACGGGTCCACGCGCCAGAGGTTGGGAACCACTGAACTATTGTCATGTTATATGAGGCTTCGGGGATGAAAGTTGGAACACAAAAAAAAAAATCCTGATTATTGCTGTTTATAAAACCAAATCAATGAAGTTTTTGTACATTGTTGTTAGTATTTTAAGAAAGAAAATGGAAAGGAAAGAAGAAAATTAAAATGTACATTTTTCTAATTCAGTCAGTACGTACCACAGGACATCCCGGTATACAGTGCAGCTGACAGAACAGATCTGATTTGTCTATAAAAATAAAGCTCGAGTCCTTTGTTGGGCAATGAGTGCAAATGGATTCATCCTGTTATTCACCCAAGGACTGTAGGAAATGACCAGTAGTGACTTATGATAAGGAAGTTGATGCAACGCTTACATTTACCTCAACCTCAACTCTGTATGGTTACAGAGTTTGAGGTTGAGGTAACCCTAACCCTAACCTGTTGTGTGGCTTAAAGAAACATGAAATCAAATCAACACTGGTCCGTCTATACAAAAAGGACAGAACAGTTTACGAACACACGCCAGCATTTCTTGTAAAATCAATGCTAGCCCATCTGTTTCACTCTGTGAGCAACAATGACAATTTTGACCATTGACTTGTGTGAATCACAATAGGTTAAATGTGGCATTTCCAAACCAGAAACAATACATTTGTTATCCAATATCCAAATCTCTTGCACTTTCGTAAAACACTAATGAACGAAGCTGCCAAACTAAGCAATGAATAGCTAGATGTATAGAACTTTATTAATCCCTCATATAGTATCCGTATAGTTCCCTAGTATCCATTGGGAAACAGAGGGATAAAAGAAAATCGTTCCTTCGAGTCCCGTTTGGACCTAAGGATAAAACTGTAGCAAAATTGAGAAGAAATCGGCCTGGTGGTTGTAGCTGAAACTTTATCCCATTTATCCGTGACCGGGTGCAGTGTTGGGACAAAAGCGTTACTTGTAACGCCGTTACGTAACGAAACTACTTTTCTCAGTGAATAATAACGTAGCGCGTTACTTTTCCCATTCAGTAACGCCGGTACTGTTACTGTGGTGTAAAGAGGCGTGTTGCTTGTTACTATCTGTAGGTAAGGCAGCACACAACCACACTCTATTGGCTACACAGCCAGTTGTTGTTGTCATTTTAGCACTGCTACGTTGTTGTTTACCTTTATTATTGCTAGTTATTAGTTACATTTATAATTTAGTAACTAGTAACTCAACTAGTTACTTTTTCAGAGCAGTAACTAACAAAGTAATAAGTTACATTTTTAAAGTAACTTGCCCAACACTGACCGGGTGACAGGAGCAGAAATCTCCATGACTGTCAACAAAATACCACAACCAGGTTGGTGAATCCATTGGAAGCCAACCGCCATAACCAGGATTGGATCTTGCCCACATGGTCAACTTGCCCGCATTCCCCACCAATGACATAGACTCTTAGACCAAAGTGAAGGCCGGTTTTTGGCCAATAAACGAAACCCAAGCAAGTTATGATGATGCAAAAGGAAACTGCAGCCACTAGTGCTGGTCTGAATGTTTGGGGAAGTCTATTCAATAAGGGAAAAGTCCGTCTTAAAGTCAGGTAAAGGTAAAGAGGTTGGGAGGGACATGGAATGAAAAGAATGTAAAGTTTTCCACATTTCCCTGAGATCTGTTTGGATCTTTTTTGCGCTTCATTGTAACTTTACTTGATCCCATTACCTGGATGCGGAACTAAAAATGGTTAGGGTGGTTACCGCCTTTCAGTGGGCTCACTGCCTGCAGGAAGGTTCATGAGGGACGATAATTTGGCCGTCAGTCATGGAGACTGCATCTCCTGAAATGTTTAAACTTTACAGTTTGTGAAGTGTTACTGAAATTGTTTTTGGGTTGTGGCTTGTCTTTAAGGGACGATGGTCAGTCCTTAAACCAGACCAGTTGAGAACCAGGTTCTTAAAGCAATGCTCTAAAACAGCAGCGCTCAGCCATCATGGAGAATTTAATTACTTCAGTTACTGCCAACAAGGCTAGCGAAGACATGTTTTACAGCAAACACAAGGATAAGGTCCAATGTTGACACCGTTCACGCACAATAAACTATTCTTTTACTCCAAAGCCACATTTAATCCACTGTTGTTGACTGAACAGATGGGAACATTTGATTTAGGAATTGTGTGGTTTTTTTTTATATTCATACATGAATTGTTTAAAAAGATTTTCCAGGTTAAGTGCTATAATTAAAAAACAATTTCTATAGAAAATAGAATTTTTCCATATCAAAATTTCACATAAACATAACAGGTATAAATATAAACAAGTGGATCTGTATCAACCAACCAGCCAATCAATATCAGCCATATTTTCACAAATTCGTACAAAATTCATCTCAGAGTAAAAAAAATCTGGCCCTGCTGAGAGGGGCAGCCTCAAAATGGGGCGCCTTTAACGTCAAGTCCTACCTACCGTTTACCAAAGCTCTGCTCCAGCCACTGACGCACATCTTTCAGATTGTAAAAGAACGGCCCCTTGCCCCCGAGGTAAGCAACTTTTCTTTGCTGCACGATGCACACCCGTTCATTAGACACGCCGTACGCCACGTTAGCGTTGTTGTCCATGCAGTCTGCCACAAGCTGGCACTGCGGCGGTAGCGAGAAGTGCTCCGTGAGTTGGCGCGCCGCCCCCAGCCTCTCCTCCAGGTTTTGATGTTTCCTTACGTTGAAAGAGGATGAGCCCATGGGAGGGGCCACCCAGCCGTCAGATGGGTGGGCCTCGTCAATGTACACCAGCAGGAAGTCAGCAACATCACTGAAGTCCTCCACCAACCGCCGGAAAGCAGGCAGGTGACTGACAAATGGGGGTCAAGTGGCCGAGCCAAAGTTGACCACCAGGGGACGGTCGGACGACTCAAAATCCAGAAGGTTGCACTCGTTTCTGGTTACGATACCAGTAGAAACGCTGGTCATGTTGATGACTCCACCGCTGCTGCTACTGCTGGGCGCTGAAACCTTTACCACCTTGGAGTTTGGTGCCTCACAGCCAAGTTTCACCTTAAGAGACAAAGACATGGATGTGTGTTAATTTAATATAAAGAGTGTTTTGAAGTTTTACATTTTACAATTATACATATTTCTGCATTTATGGGGAGCAGTGGAAGCCTAGTGGTTAACGGAGCCTTGGGTTTGCAAAGCTTAAGGTTCGACTCCACCAGCTGCCAAATTGCCACTAGGTGCCCTGGGCACAGCACCATCCTGATCTACATCCATTCCAGTGGGCACACCACCCACTCACAATATACTTTGGGTGGTGTGGGTGGTGCCAGCTGCCCATGTGATTCGGCAATAGGATGAGATCAGGTCTAAAGGGTTTTCCAACTAAGCACCTCTGATGGCAAGTACAAGGAAACTTGGGATTGCAACTGCTCATTGGAGCTACGCCTTTCCACCTGATCCCAGGCCAGCCTGGGTGAGTTGATAAGCTTGTCACAACCCCATGAGCGCTACACAATGTGAGGTGCGCGAATGAGACCCCGATGGATGGATCGCCAGATGGGTGCAACAACTGAAAAAAAAAAAGTGTCTAGGCCTAATGCATAGAGAAATACCCGCATGAATAGAATTGGATGGAGATAAAGTTGACAACATAAATCATGGTAATTTAAAATAGAACCAACCTCAGACGTTCAGACATACCCTGCCAAGTCTGCTTGATTTGAATATCTGGATCAGGTCCCAAGTTTAACCTTCCCCCCACTCCCAAGTCTCCCCCACAGGGCCTAACAACTCTCTAACAATCTACGTTTCTACCTTTTTCGTTTGCCCGGTTGTCAATTTCTGGTAATGTTACTCATAGGAATAAATAATACATCCTACCAGAGTGGACGGTTTCACTCTAGAGAGTCTGCCGTGGGTAATCCATGTGGTGGGTAAACACTGGCAGCCTGCCAAGGCACCATATTATATTCTGTTTGCTGAGCGCCCCGGGACAGAGTGATTAACTCAAATACAACTGACGAGTTTGGAAACTTTGGAGAACTTTTACAGGACAGAAAAAACAAATTTGGTGGACACTGCAAGAAATAAAAGTGATTTATTGTAGACAATAAACAGTCACTTTGTACAGTGACGGGTTTTTATTAATTTATTAAACACACACAACTGGGGAAACGGTTGTGCTAACGACATATCTCACGCAACTGGCTGTTCCTTGGGGGCACCAATTATGTGGTTCCTCCAGGGTTCGAATCCAGGAACTTCTGCATGAAAGACACATGCATAAGACGACTGAAAAAGTCTAGTGCTGGAGGATACACATTACTGCGCTATGATGAAATACAAAACGGAAGTTCGTTCCTTCCCTCCATAACCGTTACCTTCTTTCCCAGCCGTTATGTGCGGAGGCTACGGGTGTATTTTGTTCTCCTTTATTTGAATATAGACCTGTTGGTGCAAGATCGTAATCTTAAAAAACAAAACTCATGCCCAAAGTACATGTATGTATAACAGTACACCGCAGAGAACAGATTGGATTCCCAGTACACCTGTAAGGCTAACAATTCCGCAGAAATCCGAGATAAGGAGGGATCAAATTGTTTAATAAAAATCAATGAGTGCATGACGGTACGTTGAAAATACGTCCACATAATCGGTAGAGTTGGCATTCTTCCATGGCCACAGTTAGTGACTAGAAAAATAAAAGACCTAATAAAAATGTTACTTCCTTGTCCAGCAAACCATATCTGTCGATAATTAGTTTGTTTACGACCCTCTGTTAGCTGTGATCTGGCTCCACAGACCTTCAACCTATATATACTTGATGAGCAGCAGCCCAGTGGTCGGACCACGTGTAAAATGATGATGATGATAACGTGAATTATTTATAGAGTAAATGGTACTTAAAGTGCAACGGTTTCCTGTGACACACAACTGCCCTGGGTAAAGGTTAAAATTAAATGCAGTAGGCAAATGACGCAGAGCCCGGCGGTCGCAAACTCAACGACGTCAACACGTCGTTAAAATGATCAACTGTATCAGTATCAGTATCGCAGATGCCTGCCTACCTTCAGTCAGTTAATGAAACCGATCATTCGACAAAACCACCAGGTCAAAATACAAGCCAACTTTTTGCTTAGTCACTGTCTCCGACACACTGACGCCTCCTATTAGCACGTGACGGAACAACAATATGATCATTAGCTGATTGGTTATCAAACACAGCACAATTCCATATGCTACGGGGCAGATGGTTCGCAGTGGCAGGCGATAAGATGATTCGTCCTGGGTTCAGACTGCTGTTTCTGCCACCATGTCTTAGAACACCGCTGTCAAACTCAGGCCCGCGGGCCAAATCTGGCACATTGGGTTATTATATTTGGCCTACAAGAACGGATCCAATGTGTACCAGAGTCGGATCGCCTTTCTGTCACTACTATACACTGGCTCAACTTGTAGTATTGGCAATACTAGTGGCAGCACATATTTTTGGTTGTTCCTTTTACAATTATATTAAATAGTAGAGTATTTACAGATTTGGAGAGAGGCGCGAATCTGAATAATACTGGTCAAAGCTTTTAGCAAATTTATAGTTTAGCTGAAGACTTCGCCCCAGTTTTTATTTTTGGCCCGATGTGAACGATATTTAGTGCTACGTTGTTTTCGTGTTGAGTTTTATATCATTTTGTGAAACTTTCACGTTATCTTGTGATGTTTTATAACATTTTATGAAAAGTTTTACTTTATTTTGTGATTGTTTTGATATTTAGTAATAACTTTTACATAATTTTGTGATAAGGTTTTGATTAGTTTGTGAGAAGTTTTGTTATTTTTTGATAGCATACATTGTAACATAATACATTTTAGGTTGTTCTGTGAGAATATCATGTTATTCCTTGAGAACTTTTACGTTATTTCGTGATAGGTTTTATGTTATGTTTTGGATAACTATTATATTATTTCTGTTACATAATATTATGTTTTATATTTTTTTGTGATAGTATCAAATGATTTTGTGATAAGTCTTTAACAAAAGTCTTAAGTGTTAAGTTTTATGTTATTTCTTGATAGTGTCACATTATTTTATGAGATTTTTTTTTAATTTTATGATACTTTTACCTTATTTCCTAAAAAGTTTAATGTTATTTTATGATAGTTTTACGTTATTTCAAGATGAGTTTTTTTGTTATTTCTTTATACATTTTTTCATTATTTTGTGATAGTGTCCCCTAATCATATTAGTTTTGTGTTATTTTGAGAAGTTTCAAGTTGTTTTTATAGTGTTATGTTATCTGACAATACTTTTGCATTATTGTTTATTAAGCTTTATGTTATTTTGTGATAAATTTTACGTTATTTCTCAATAGTGTCATGTTATCATGTGATAGTTTCACATTATTTTGTTATAAGTCTTAAGTTGTTTTGTTAAGTTTTATGTTATTTCTTCATAGTGTCACATTATTTCATAAGGTTTTTTTTTTTTATTTTTATGATACTTTTACCTTATATCCTAAAAAGTTTCATGTTATTTTATGATAGCGCACTTTATTTCAAGATAAGATTTTTGTTATTTCTTAATACATTTTTTCATTATTCTGTGATAATTTTGCATTATGTTTTGATAGTGTCCTGTATTCATGTGGTAGTTTTATGTTATTTTGAGAAGTTTTTAGTTATTTTTTATAGTGTTACGTTATCTGGTAATACTTTTGCATTATTGCGTATTAAGTTTTATGTTATTTTGTTATAAGTTTTACGTAATTTCTCATCAGTGTCACGTTTTCATGTGACAGTTTTACGTTATTTTGTGATAAGTTTTAAGTTATGTTTGATCGTGTCACGTTATCTGGCAATACTTTTACGTTATTCTGTGATAACTTTTCCTTTTACAAAATAATGTTAAATTTTACACAAAATAACAGGATATCAGGCCCATTTTTTTTCTCATTGTGGCAGCAACATGCATTTCACTTAAACACAAGTTTTGACAAACAATACATTTTGAGAAATGTTTTGAAAGTGATTAATACTTTATGTGTTTATTTAGGGAAAATGCTTAAAAACAAGGAAAATGTGTAAGGAAAAAACGACTTAAAGTTCAGTTAAGTCAGGAGTTACAATCGTGTTGTGCCATTCTGGTGAATCATTTTTTTGGTGTGTGTAGAGTGTGTATAGAGAGTGAGAGTGTGTGTGGGCCACTAGTCTAAAGCGAAAGCCCCCGCGGGCAGCAGGTGCAGGACGGCACAGTTGTACCTGCTTGTTGGCGTCCAACAGGAAGCTGTTCCAGATGGAGCGCAGTCCCGCCGAGGTCAACATGCGGCGCCACTCACGCGATCCGCCGGACCGGGAGCTGCTCAGCAGCGCCACGACGCGCTTCAGCAGCACCACGGAGTCGTAGAGGACGAGGAAGAGACAGTTGGAAAAGAAACCGGGAAGTATCTGCAGCGTCACCAGCAGCTCTTCACTCGCCATTCCCATTTTTCTCTTCCTCAAGTGGTTCTGCAGCCGGGAATTATTTCAGAGTCCCCCGGACCGTCATCGCGCGCAGGGACCGCTCTTCAACAACAGCGCTGCGTGGAGCGCGGCACCGGACGGAAGGCAGGGAGGGCCGAAGAGGAGGGAGAGGAGGCCGGGTGTGTCCTCAGGTGATCAGCCAGCGCCGCTGCCGCCTGAGCGTCAATAAAAAGAACATTGTAGTTCATATAAAGCCTTATCTTCGGAGTGCGGAGCTGACGTCAGAAGCTGCGCACAGTCACTGCCCCCACCCTCCTGTGCTCTCCTCCCTCAGCTGCCGCACAGACACGGACACTGACACAGTCACTGACACTGGCCTATTCAGACACGACACTGACACAGACACTGACACAGACACTGACAAAGACACAGACACAGACAGACCCTGACAGTTACTGACACAGACTAACACTGACATACACAGACAACAAACACTGACACCGACAGTTACTGACATATACAGACAACAACACTGACACAGATACTGGCACAGACAGATACTGACACAGTCACTGACACTGACGCAGACACTGTCACTGACACTGGCCTAATCAGACAGACACTGACACAGTCACTGACAGTTACTGATATAGACAGACACTGACATACACACACAACAACACTGACACAGACAGATACTGGCACAGTTACTGACCACGGACATTTACTGATATAGACAGACACAGTCAACAACACCGACACAGACAGATACTGACACAGTTACTGACACAGTTACTGACCACGGACATTTACTGATATAGACAGACACTGACATACACAGACAACAACACTAACACAGACAGACACTGACACAGTCACTGACAGTTACTGATATAGACAGACACTGACATACACAGACAACAACACTGGCACCGACAGTTACTGACATATACAGACAACAACACTGACACAGATACTGGCACAGACATATACTGACACAGTCACTGACACTGGCCTAGTCAAAAACAGACAGAGACAAAAACTGACAAAGACACTGACACAGACAGATACTGACACAGTCACTGACACTGACACTGTCACTTACCACTGACAGTTACCGAT
Organism: Paraplagusia blochii; assembly: GCA_016785265.1. NCBI lineage: Eukaryota > Metazoa > Chordata > Actinopteri > Pleuronectiformes > Cynoglossidae > Paraplagusia > Paraplagusia blochii. The sequence continues at coordinate 18,008 of JAFBJS010004702.1, forward strand.
ATAGACAGACACAGTCAACAACACTGACACTGTCAGTGTCAGTGTTGGGTCAGTGACACTAACACTGTCAGTGTCAGTGTCACTGACACTGGCCTAATCAGACAGTCACTGACAGTTACTGATATAGACAGACACTGACATACACAGACAACAACACTGACACAGATACTGGCACAGACACTGACACTGACAGTTACTGATATAGACAGACAGACAACAACACAGACACAGACAGACACAAACATACACTGACAAAGACACTGACACTGGCCAAGCCAGACAGGTACTGACAATGACACTGACAGTTACTGATATAGACAGACACAGTCAACAACACTGACACAGACACTGACACAGTCACTGATATAGACAGACACAGACAACAACACAGACACAGACAGACACAAACATACACTGACTGCCACTGACAAAGACCAAGCCAGACAGGTACTGACACTGACAGTTACTGATATAGATAGACACAGTCAACAACACTGACACAGACACTGACACAGTCACTGACACTGACAGTTACTGATATAGACAGACAGACAACAACACAGACACAGACAGACACAAACATACACTGACTGCCACTGACAAAGACACTGACACTGGCCAAGCCAGACAGGTACTGACACTGACACTGACAGTTACTGATATAGACAGACACAGTCAACAACACTGACACAGACACTGACACAGTCACTGATATAGACAGACACAGACAACAACACAGACACAGACAGACACAAACATACACTGACTGCCACTGACAAAGACCAAGCCAGACAGGTACTGACACTGACAGTTACTGATATAGATAGACACAGTCAACAACACTGACACAGACACTGACACAGTCACTGACACTGATAGTTACTGATATAGACAGACACAGTCAACAACACTGACACAGACAGACACAAACATACACTGACAAAAACTGACGAGACACTGACTGCCACTGACACAGTCACTGACACTGGCCTATCCAGACAGACACTGACACAGTCACTGACAGTTACTGATATAGACAGACACTGACATACACAGACAACAACACTGACACAGATACTGGCACAGACAGTTACTAGTATAGACAGACACTGACACACACACAGACAACAACACTGACACAGACAGACACTGATCAGACAGTCAATAACACAAACACAGACAGATATAGTGAGATACAGTGATATAGACAAAAACTGACACAGACAATGAAACAGACAGACACTAACACAACATTGACAGATAAAATTGACACAGACACAAACAGACACTGACACAGACAGCTTATTTAATCTGTGGAGTCACAAAGGGACTGTGGATTATGAGTGGATTAATTATTACAAACACCATTTCCACGTCCTGCATTAACCTTCAGTGTCATATCAGATAAGCAGGTAATAAACCCAACACTTATTTTCCCATTCCATAATTAACAATATAGATTTTAAAAATGTGCCACAATACTGCCATCTAGTGACAATGTAGAGCATTAACAGTCTAGAATATTATTATATTATTAATACGTTCAAATCTTTTAATTAAAATAAAAAAAATTAATAAACGATTACATCATGAAATTAATATGTAGAGGTACTGATGGTAGCACAGAGTAGAGCTAATGACATTTAGCGAGGTATTGCCTACTCACTGAGGTGATGGGTTAACATTTTCAGACCCCTGGGGGCCAGAATTTGAATACTATTGAGGGCCTGGTTATAAGTGTTTAAACCATTGAAAAAGTTGCTTGCACCAGGATTCTGCAGACAATCCCCTGTTTATTGATAAAAAAAATTTGCTACAACGCTGCCATCTAGTGAGTAGTGGCCTCTTGATCGCTAATAATGTTTTGTGCCACGTGTTGTGAAGGAGTTAATGGTTGTAAGGTTTTGGGAGGGGGAATAAGGTGGTGTGGCTCTTCCCACAAGAGTGCGCGTAGTGATACTAATAAAATAAAATAGTATACTGTATTTTCACGACCATAAGGCGCACCGTACTAAATAGTAGTTGCGCACCACTACTATATTTAACACACACATAAGGAGCACCTGATTATAGGGCGCAGGTTTTCATGGTGTCCTTTACTACGCTCACCTACAACAACACACACACACAAGCACAGTTGACAGTTATAAAAGAGCTCTGAGACATGCAAAAACAGCGTATTACTCAGAGCTGATAGATAAAAATCAGAACAATCCCAGGTTCCTTTTCAGCACTGTAGCCAGGCTGACTAAGAGCCAAAATGTAACAAATCCAGTTATTCCATTATCTCTACGCCCACACTTCACCCTTTAACGTTCTCATGGTGTTCTCTACTACCTCCGCCTTTCCACAACAACAACACACACAGAGCGCACTCCACTATTGTGCGCGCCACACATTTTTGAAGAAAATCGAAGACTTTTATGTGCGCTAACAGTAACAGGCTAACAATATGGTGCAATGTGATTTGGGTGGTGCCAGCTGCCACTGCGACCCAAGCAACGAATAAGCAGAAGAGGTTGAATGAATTAATTAATCCAGGTAGATCACTTCAGCTTAGTCATTTGAAAAGTAGCTCACAAGACAAAAATTTGTGAGCACTCCTGTTCTAGCGTCAGTTGGCGAAAGGCATTGCGTTATTGAAGCAAAAAAAGATAATGATTCTCATTGGTTTCTCCCTTTTTTTCTAAATATTGCTGGAACAACAGATTTCGCAGTAGGAGGTCTTTTGGTCTTATCCATAGAAGTCCATTTGATAGTTGTGGCAGTGAACTCGTCAGCTGTTGTTCATTTACTGCCCTCCTCAGGCTGCCGTGATAACAACTGGGCGCCAACGGGCTTGGACCGCACGACGCCTGGACTCATTTACCAATGAGATCTTTCTGTGATTTAGATTTATTGCATCTTATTCGTGGAGAACTATCTACTATTAACATTCCCATTTTACAGCATCCTCCACACATGTCTACTCTATATGTAGGCTATAAAAAAAATTCCAGTGGTAATACTGTATGTGAAGTAAAGCCATACAGACACTTTTTTAACCCTCTAAGTGCGTGGGGTAAATGTGATCTGGGGAGAAACTCTTATAAGCAGACAATTTTATCACCTGTGTGTTAAAAGCTCTAGTAAAACATTAGTAGCGCTACCAACTACAGTATTATTATTATCTTTGTTGTTGTTTTCCATTAAACATCCCCTGATCTTGGTCCCAATTGCATGTTTTACAATAATACGACTTTCGCAGCAGATGAACTCAGTGACTGCACAATAAAAGCCCCAGGCGAAAGGCTGTGACTGTGGTTTGAGCCAAAGCCAAACATCGTAGAGCGCGGAGACCTGGAGACATTTCCATGTAGTGTGACAGACCGAGAGGATCTGCCAGGAAAAGTGGAGAAAACCATTAAAAGTCCAGATGTGCGCTGCTTGTTGAAACCTGTCCATATGGAACTATGGAGACAATATAGAGACACAGCGGGACACAATGTGAAAAGTCACTGAACTTTTGATGAGATGCTCCATTGTGTTTCATAAATGGTCCCCTTTCTTTTTTCCGTTGCAGCTCACGAAATCCTTAAGTCTGGAGAACAGCTCTGATCGCAGATGTGAATCGCTTATATAACAGGCAGTAACAATAAGGATCAGAGCAGCAGAGAGTCGCTGAGAAGTTGTGGTTTTGGCAACATGATAAATGCCATTATTTGTTAGACTTACTGTTGCCAGAAGACACACAGGGTATGTGTGTACATTTGTTTATTCCTGCTGGCACATTTCTTTACCTTGAGGTCAGGTACTTTGCCCTTGTTTTCTAAAAGAGTCTAAGGTTGCGGAAAATACAGATCTGCAATAGTAGTATTACACTGTTCAACAGGTATTGCTACGATTGTCCCAGGTTGACTCTGGCCAACATGAGAAATGTGTTGATAGTGCTGGCATTGGCAAACTTTTTGACCATAAATTGTCCAAAAGTTGGTCAAGGGGACGGAGTCCAGAGCTTACAGAAGAATTCTTCATCTAAACCAGTGCTTCTCAAACTTTTTCTGTTGCGCCCCCCCCTAACAAGAAGAAAACAGTTTGCCCCCCCCCCTGTTCCCCAGGGTCACACGCGCCCCCCTCAGCATCGCACCGGGCGCGCCCCACAGTTTGAGAAGCACTGATCTAAACTAAGGTGAATGGCATTGTAAAAATCATATATAACACCTAAAATCCCTCATTTGTAATACACTTTATGACATAATCTACTGGCAACGCAATATTGCAGGCAAAAGGCAGAAGTATAAAGATAATATACTGTAAATTAATGTTTAGTTTGACCATGCCTGGAATAGTGACTACGAAACTGGACTTGAGTCCGGAGGGTAAGGAGATTACTAATAGTCTGTGGAGATTCTCATCCATCCATGAAATCCAAAAAGTTTAGGTGTAAGCAACAGGACTTCTTGGAGTTGAAAGATGTGTCATTCTTCAATCAGGGACAGTTTGTGGTTGACGTAAAAGACATCTGGTACAACCAACTTTGAATAGAGGGGGGGCTGCGTCATCAATTGTCTGTTGTTCTGCCTTGAGATCCCTTCCTAGGTAGTTTAACTGCTCGTCAATACCAGAGCAGTGTCTCTAGAAGGGTGTGACCACAACGACTCCCATTCCCATTTGGACATGTGACAAGAAAACAGCTCATTGACATCAGGAACAGTTTCTGTCTAAAAAAGTGTGACCAAAACAATTCTTCAAACCTTTGTCCAGTGGTAAAAGACGTGGTCTAGAGCAGTGTTCCCTAACCTTTTTTTGCAGCCTTTAAATGTCTCGTACTATTTTCACGGACCTGTCGTTAAATTGTGGCAGATAAATACCCCTTAATAAAATTAAAATTCCAGTGTTCTAAAATATTTTCCTACCTATTGAATCTTCCTACCCGAATTAACTGTGCATGGGTACAACAAGGGTTTCTCAAGCGCATAACTTTCTCCTACAAGGTTAGAATCTTGTATCACTGACTCTGTGTCATTTTGAGTTTATTGTTGTTGTCTTCACTGAGAAAATATTTCCTCATCAAATATAGTTCATTATTGATGATGGAATCCTAGCCATTCTATTGGTTAGTTCTTTTGTTGATATGGGTATGGATCAAGTGGAAGTAATAGCCAGGAAGTAATAGGTACTGGTCCCCAGCCCAGTGGTGGTCTAGAGAAGTAGAACTACTGGAGTTCCCTCTGACATCATCAGAAACTGATGAAGTTCCTCAGTTGAGGAATGAAACGTCTTTCAACTCCAAGACGAAGACTTTTTTGGAAAATTGACTAATTTATTATAATTATAATTATAATCGAGCTAATATTAGGCTGATAACATTGGCTGACAACATTAGTGTCAAATATACCATATATCCGGGAGATATCGCACATTGAAATTTACAAGGAAAAGGAGGTGAACTGGTAGCCGATAAATATGCTGTGGTGTGAATCAGAATTTACAGGGAATGAATAATGTTCGATAAAGCTGAACAATAAATCCATGACCATAGGAACTAGGTTTGTAATCAAAATGGGATTTTGCGATGAGGATAGGTAGTACTTTGAAACAATGCGATACAGTGTAATACATACAGAGATATTCAGTTTCTAGGTATGAATGGATTATATCTATTTTGTAATAGTCTAAAACATAGAACGCCTTTTAAAGAACCCAGGTTCTGGTACAGACCATGGTCATACCCGATCTCGAATACTGCAACGTCAACGCCAGTGCTGCGAAACCTCTGCAGATGATCCAGAATGCAGTAGCACACTTTTTTTCAATCAGCCTATAAAGGTTCATGTCACATCCCGCTCATTGAGCTGCACTGGCTACCCATAGCTTAGCGCATCAAATGCGCATCAAAGACTTAAAGGCTCTGCTACTACTTAAATACTCTGATAAAACCTTGTTGCCTCACGATCATTCCTCTTGTCAAGGGAACATCGCCTGGCTGTCCCAACACCTCACACAAGGCAAGCCACTCTTTTCATGAGTAGTTCCGCACTGGTGAAATGGTCTACCAAGTACTAACAGAAGAGGAGAGTCCCTCACTGTCTTCAAGAAACTCTTGAAGATCAAGCTCTTCAGAGAATACTTCCTGTCGTCCTGTACTAATAAACCTTCTCTATCTCCTTTCACAACTGTTTCAAATCTAAAGATCTCCTGAATTCCTTAATTCTCATTGTTAATAAGGATGTTCGATAATACCCGATATCAAACCAGCAACTAGGGATCACAAGCCAGTTTTTTTAGTGCCAGTTCGAAGCCCGATGAGGGGTGAATCCCAAGCCCGGTGTGGGGTGTGTCAGGAAGGGCTTCCAGCTTAAAACTTTGGCCAAATTTAAAGAAGCAAGACAACAAAATGATTTCCATACCGAATCGGTCAAGGCCTGGGGTAACAACGACCGCCAACAGTGCTGTTTTCCATTTTGAAAATTGACTCGCTGTGGCAACCCCTAAACCAGTTCTTCTCAATTATTTTCTGTTATGCCCCCCCCAGCAAGAAGAAAACAAATTGCGCACCCCCTCCCCACCACCCACTCTCCGCCGCAACTATAAAACATAGCTATTGTCTATAATATAGTTATGGGTACACCTCTGCATTACATCGTATCCTTGTTGACGTAAAGAAACAAGGATGTTCAACTTACAAGGATGTGCAATTACACTTTATTGTAGTACGGCGGGAAAAAAAAGCATAGTCCACAGGGCCACATGCGCCCCCCTCAGCATCGCACCGCGCCCCTCCAGGGGCAGGAGCAGATATCCAATATCTGCAAATTATTAATATCGGAACTAATCTGTATTGTTTTTTTTCAACAGATATAAAAAATTTAAAAGATTAAATTCTTTTTTTTGTCATTGTGATTCACACCAGAGAACACAACAAAATTTGGCCTCTGCATTTAACCCATCATCAAAGTGAGCAGTGGGCAGCTAATGAGCGCCCGGGTAGCAGTGCATAGGGACGATACCATGCTCAGGGCATCTCAGTGGTAACTTTGCACTAGGGGGATTTGAACCGGGGACCTTGCAGACCCAAGTCCGCTTTCTTAACCACTAGGCCACTGCCCTAATCTGAGGCTGCAAAGCCGAGGTCTCGGCAAATACCCCGGTCACCCTCATGGGGTCCTGCCACTTTGTCCGGCGCGTGATAAATGACAGTAATACTCAATGCTACAGTAAATGTCTGTATTCTGGTCTGAAGATCATAACTGTAACTGGTAATGACCAATTACAGGGAGGTTGCGAGATTGGGGTCAAGATTTTACCACTTTATCGAGGCATTTTTATGCAGCAAAGTAAAACAAAGTACTCGGAATAGACTCGCTGAAACAACAACAATGCAGCTGTCTGTCAACGTTAGAGTCAACGTTAAGTACGATAAAGAACAGCCAAGAGTAAAACCAGACGTTCTCTCCCATTCAAGACGCTGAGTTCACTAAAGGTGTTGAGTTTCTTGAGCCGTGCCGTGTCATGTCCAATCAAATTCCTATGTATTTCTCCAACATTTGCCAGTGAACCGCTGCCGTCTCTCATGTCATCAATGAGAAAAGGAATCGTTTACAATGCTCTTTATTTGCACTATAAAGAGGGCTGTTGACTTTTTGCCGACTGAAGCTGGTTCTATCTGTGTGTCTTTTGATTTGACTATTGTTGTGAGGGCTGAATGAGCCCAGTTTACAATGTTAATGATTGTTTTTGGAAAGCTATTTACGTTAGATGATGCACAAAGAGACAGACGACTGTTTCAGAAAAATAAATATGATACTGTTCTATAACTTGAAGCAGTTTTTTTGTATCGTACACACACTATTATTTATAGCAGGGGTTTTCAAAGCGTGAGGCGCGCCTCCCCTGGGGGGCGCCAGAGGGCTTCAGGGGAGGCGCGGTCAGAGAAAAAATAAACCTGACGAGAAGCAAGATGGATCGATTTTTAGTATCAAAAGTTAAAGAGGACACAGAGTCTGGGGTGAGCAAAAAAGGAAAAGGAAGTAAGGAAAAAAAGGAAGTATGATCCTGATTATTTAAAGTTTGGCTTTTTATTTACTGGTCCTGATGATGCTCCGCTGCTGCGTTATCTGTAACGAGGTGCTAGCTAATGACAGCATGCGACCATGTAAACTCCGGCGTCATATTGAAACCAATTTCAATTTCGAAAGAAAACTTAATGAATTGCGGTCACAAAAGAAAGTTATCGAGGCGTTTGGCACTGTGAACTCAAGGGCAACCGAAGCCTCATACCGCGTAGCCTTACGCATTGCGAAGGCGGGGAAACCTCACCTCCACTTACTTGTGTGAGTTTTCCACATTGGCAATGATTAAAAGCAAGTACCAGTGATGCTGAAACTCTGACGTTGTTGTGTTTATCATTTGATTTGCACAAAGAGGCCTTAAATTGAATGTATTCAAAAAGATACAAAGGGGGGCGGCATGCTTTTGAGTTCCCTTAGGGGAGGCTCACTATCCCACACTTTGAAAACCCCTGATTTATAGAATGCCTTTAATCGCTGTAGGTTAATATTGGTATCAGAAATTAAGTTTCTCGACAATATTGGCAATATCGGATATCAGCAAAAGTTAATATCGTATATCCGTAATTGTTAACACTCAATCATTTTGTCGTCATTTTGGGTAAAAGCTTCTGTTATATATGCAATAATGTAAATGATATAATATACAGTGTGTACCTTTGCAAGGTTTAAACCAACAACTTCTTATTCTCTTTTTCGGCTTGTGCCTATTTTCAGAGATTGCCACAGTGAGTCAACAATTTCCATCTCCCCCTGTTCTCTCCATCTTCTACTCTGACTCCAACTACCTTCTTGTCCTCCCTCACTGCATCAATTAGTCTCCTCTTTGTCTCCTACCTGGTAGCTCCATCTCATTCTTCTACCAATGTATCCAATGTCCCTCCTCTGAACATGTCCAAACCATCTCTATCTGGCTTCTCTGGCTTTTTCTCCAAACCTTCCTGTCTGTGTTGTCCCTCTAATCACCTCCATACCGATCCGGTATGGAAATCTTTTTGTTGTCTCACATCTTTTATTTGGCCAATGTTCTACACCTTCCTGACGCAACCCTCACCATTTATCTGGGCTTGGGACTGACACTGCTGTACAAAACACTGACTTGTGCCCCCTAGTGGCTGGTTTGACTCAATACCTACACGATTCTCACTTTGGTCCAGTGATCAGCATCTTGAAATGCAATTTTGTTCCTAATTTTAACTACTATGTTTGTTTTATGTTATTGCTCAGCATCTACCAACACTCCTTTAGAGATCTACTGGTAGATCCTAGTCCAGGGGTCGGCAACCTCTTACACCCAAAGAGCCATTTGGCACCAGTTTTAATGTAAAAGAAAGCACTGGGAGCCGCAAATATTTTTTTTGTATCTAAAATGAAGATAACACAGTATGTTTTTGTTACCTTTACCTTTATAGTTTTCTTTACCTTAACCCTTTGTATAAACAACTATAGTGTTTTTTTGCAACATGGTTACCTGAAAAAATCTCCTCTAATCAGTTCTGTTCAGCCCACGTCAATACTGTTTCTGGTGTCATTGGTATAAAGTTGAACAAAGTAGCTTTAACAATTGAACCATGTTCTGTAGATCTAATGAAGATGACAGAGAACCCACAAGTTTCAAGTTTCTACAAGTTTCCTATAACCTTGAAATTCAGAATTATATTTTAAAATGAACAAACTGAAATAAAATTTTATTTTAATAAAATAATCATTATTGATTTTCCAAAGTCACAGAGAGCCACATTAGAAGGATGAAAGAGCCACACGTGGCTCCGGAGCCACGGGTTGCCGACCCCTGTCCTAGTCTAACAAAGGCTTACACCTTTTCTGAAGTCACAGTCAACTAGACCCTTTAGATAGATAGATAGATAGATAGCAGATAGATAGATAGATAGCAGATAGATAGATAGATAGATAGATAGATAGAACTTTATTAATCCCTCAGGAGTATCCCTTGGGAAATTACGGGATTTTGTATGACCCAGATTAGGCCCGCTGGCCACCAGTTGATGAACACAAGGGTATAGCTTGTGGTCCTAAAATATAGCACTGTGGACCTTGATTTTTATTTTATTTTTTTGTCTAAATTGGTATTTAGTCGCCAAATCAGGTGTCAGTACTGTGGTCAGTCCACTGATACTGGACCAGTCAGGTACAGTATGTGGGTCAAATGTATACAATGTACACGTAATTCTGTGATTCCAGATCCACGGGAAAGCAGGACAATGACCCAGGACATATGGGGTGACAACAACAGGAGTGGTTTCAGGGTGAGGATCCTTGAATGGCCTGATCTCAATAAACACAACTTCACCAGGAAAGAACCAGTTGGATGTAAATATTTTTAACATACTGATACGACCTCATCTGTTATTCCAGACTCTGACACTGAGAGAGAAAGGATTCAGAGTGAGGATGATAAACAAGTACAAAAACTGAAAGACGTGGACAGAAAAGATGAAGAAAATACACTTTGAGTGACTTTTGTAACAATTCATATTAATATCTACAATTAAAATTTAGACCAAATCTAAAATCAAATCTTAAAAGGACAGACAGATACACAGACAGACAGATATATAAATAGATAGACAGACAAGTGCCCGGACAGACAGATGAATAGATAGATAGATTGAGAGACAGATATATAGAGAGACAGGCATATAGATAGACAAACGAGATGTATAGATAGAAAGAAAGATGAATAGAGAGACTGATAGACAGACAGACAGATGAATAGATAGACAGACAGACAGATAGATAGCAAAAGAGATGGACAGAAAAATAGATAGACCGACAGACCGATATATGGACGGACAAATAAATAGACTGATGGATAGAGAGACGGACAGACAGACAGGTAGACAGATACAACATACTACCTAAATATCAATTTCAAAATAAAATAGGTGCGGCTCAGGAAAATGCTAAATTGCATGCAAAATTAACAAAGAACATTCCAGAATGTCACCATTATGGAACCCTTTCTGCTTTCCTGTAATAAAACATCTTTATCTGTATGAGAACACCACCTCCATGTCCTCCCTCACTGCATCAATAAATCTCCTCTTTGGCCTTCCTCTTCATCTCTTACCTGGTAGCTCCATGTCTAGCATTCTTCTCCCAATATAATCACTGTCCCTCCTCTGGACATGTCCAAACCATCTCAGTCTAGCTTCTCTAGCTTTTTCTCCAAACCTTCCTGTTTGTGTTGTCCCCCTGATTACCTCGTTCCTGATCCTGTCCATCCTTGTCTCCCCCAAAGAGAATCTTAGCATCTTTAACTCTGCCACCTCCAGCTCTCCCTCTTGTCTTCTACCTATTCCTAGTGTCTCTAGTCCGTACATCATGGCTGGTCTAACAACTCTCATGTAAACCTTTCCCTTCACCTTAGCTGACACCCTTCTATCACAGATCAGTCTAGAGACCTTTCTCCTGTTGTTCCATCCTGACTCCACTCTATTCTTCTCCTCAGTCTCTTCCACAGTCTCCACTGCTCTGAACAGTTGATCCTCAGTATC
>JAFBJS010004706.1:4090-35355 GCA_016785265.1 Paraplagusia blochii
TATTCAAATTATTTTAAAATAGCGCGAACTTTTTCCGCCCAGACATCCCTGAACTTGTTCGTTTCGAATATAATATCACGTTCGTACCAACAGGTTCGACGGAAATTCATAATCATATAAAGTATGAACAGAATGACTTACCTTAATGCTCTCAAAAAGAAGTTAGGCTTGGACGATATCCGTAACTACTCTTTCGTGCGGCTTCAAGCGGGTAAAATTGAAGAGACAACGGTTGCTTTTTTCTTCTCTTCATGTGTGGAGTCAAAACACAGCGCCCTCTCAAGGTGTGGCAGCGTAATTTCACAATTTACTTAATTGTGCTTAGTAAACTTAACTCAGAAACAGCTGTCTCATAGATTTCACACCACTATTACAAGTTACTCAATAAAAGCTAGTATTCTATACGACCAAGTAAAGCTAACTTAAGTAAGTTTAGTGAAGATTACTATTACATTTTACTGTATACAGTGCAGGTGGTGGTTGTGCAAAGAGGTCATAGGTACAGGTACAGATGGTTATGGTGCAAGAAAAAGTGCAATAAACAGTTTTAGATTAGGGTGCTCTGTGTGTGTTTGTGGGGAAGAGTTCAAGTGGGAGTGATGAGTGTGGGTGGAGAGGGGGGAGTTCAACAATCTAACAGCTTGGTGGATGAAGCTGTTAGTGAGTCTGGTGGTGCGAGATGAGAGGAGAAGCACCTCCCACAGGGCAGGAGGCTGAACAGGCTGTGTGCAGGATGGGTGTCGTCACTGTCCTGGGGATGTCTAAATGTCTAGATGGAAGTAATAAAGAGCTCAGAACGTTACTATACTAGAAAAAGGGGGGAAAACGGGTAGATACTGTTCTCAAGGAGGGGGTGTCAAGGATGGTTGAGCTCAGTATCCAAATGTCATAACCGAGGGAATCATAATAGGCATTAGTAGTTATTTCTTCTCCTCTTCCTCTACCGTCGCAACAGCAAAATCGGCAGGGTCAGTTTAGGAAAAAGTTATGCCTCAGCACATTTTTGTCATTCTGTCCCTGGTTTATCAGGCTCTGGTTTATTTTTATTTTTCTGATCTTTACATTGGCTGGAGATTGCTCATGTGCTGCACCCTTCTAATCCTGATCAATAAAGCATTTTACTAAAAATTCACCCGTTCGCTGTGAAGGAGATCATTGTCACCTCTTCACCTCTTTCACCCTCTTCGCACACGTTAAAGGAGACGGCTCCGGTCCGAGGAGCGACGACACCCGCGCGGTGCACATCACAAGGTCCGTCTATTCTCTCTAAATACCCCAGTCACACATCCCCGACACTGCTGGATAAGGTGTCTCAATTTACTCCGGCCACCACCAAGTGCCAGGATCATGAGAGGTGAGCTGTCACGAATGAGTGTGGTTGCCTGAGGCGCACCTCAGAGCAACTGAGGTCGGCTATTCGCCGGGGTGTGCAGGCGACGGCAGCGGGGCGGACACTCAGAGGGACGACAGTCAGCAGCCGGACGAATCACCTCGCCCGTTGACAGGCGGGCGGGACAGGACAGGCAGAGAGGATCCCGGTCCTCTCCCCCTACCACCACCGCAGCCTATCCCCCCACCCCTCCCAAGCGCGATCTAACATTTGGCGCCTGGACAGGGACATGAGGAAATAAGGAGAATATTTTCTTGGAGGAGTCCCGCAGAAACCTGAGGATTACAATAAATCGTGACGACTCTGGAGAGGTCGGCGGTGGAGATCCAAAGGAATAAAAAGTTTATAAGCAAATACCACTGAGGTTGCCTTAACCTGAAGAGGATTTGCTACGACTTACAGTAACTACCAAAGGAGCGGGTGAGTCAGAGACTGCACACACACAGAAGTGAGTGTGAATAGCCGAACACAGTCTACAGTTCCTCCTGGATTAAAAGCGCAAAAATTCGGCCTTGGAACTTGGACAACTCGATACCATAAATCAAAATGGAAGTAATGGATGCTGCACAACCAGTAATAACTGATGAGCCGGTAGAAACAGAAGGACAGAATAAGATGTCTACCGATGATTCCTTCCTGAAAGTGGGAAAAGGGAAAAGTAGAAAATGCATAATAATACCCTTGGGATCAGGATATCATACATGGACCGAACTCCTAAAAGGAACAGTCCTGGAACTCCATGAGGGTCAAGATGAAGAATCCATGAATCAGATAATGGATGTCTGGAGGACCCAGGAAGGTGGATCACAAAGTATGATCCTGGGGGAGTGGGATAATAAAATACTAGCTGTGGTAAAGAGCCCAACCACGGACGTGGTAAAGAAATCTGATATCAAAGAATGGATGGATTGGTGGACCAGAACATTAGATACTTATTCTGGACAAATAGGTGGATTATACAGTTGGAGGGGTGAATATGACAGCATCTTAAAAATGATGGCTGAAGTTTCCCAAGTAAAAGTGACCCTGGTCAGAGTTAAAGCAATGGGCTATGTCCAAATACAAGGATCATCATAAGGAAAAAGAGTATTGATGAGAGCTGCTGCCCAGAGAAATAGACAATCAGAAGAAGACGAATCTGATGAGATCAACAGTCAGATCAGCCTACCCTCCCGAGCTAGTGGGAAAGAAAATTCAGAGGATGATGAACAGGAAGATGAAGGGCGTCCAGGACCATCTAGTAAACAAGGAAACGTATCGGATGAGGGGGAAGAATCCGACAGAGCAGTCCCAGGATTGTCGGGTAAATGGGAGAGTGCAGGGGGATTCATGGAAAAGTATGATCTCCATCAACCAATAATAACTACCCCAACCTCCCACAACCTAAGTAGTGATACAATCTACACACCACTGGTAACGGGAAAAAGAAGGCCCCAAATACCCATGGTCGACTCAGGCTGGACCATCAAAAGGAGCAGGCTACGGAACCTGGAGAATATCAGGAGGCTATCAGTCAGATGAAGAGAAACCTGACCAGAACAAGCCGCCCGAAAGGAAAGGACAAGGTAAAGGAGAAGACTCAGATGATGAAGGAGAACCCCAAAAGCTCCTGAAACCACTGAAAGATATTGTCAGAGTAAACCAAAATGGAATATATCTTCTGGAAGGAAAGCTGGATGATGTAGACACAGACGCCCTAATAGTTTTCACCAACAACATGAGGAAAATTCATAATAAAAATTTAAGAGTCGCCTTAGAGAATCAGCTGGAAAAGCCTGGGAGAATAATCTCAGGGAGGCCAGAGAAAAGTTAATGCAAGGGAAAAAGACTGATGGAACTCTCGTGTTGCCTGGAGGAGAAACTTCTCATTCTGTCATAATGCTTAAACCATTCACCCATTCCAAAGAAGGAGAATCCAAGACAGAATACCAAAAAGAGATGGTAAAAACCATAAAGAGATTACTGCATGAAGCCGCTGATAGGAACTGTCGCAGAGTTGCCATTCCAATAGACGGCATGCGATCAAGGAACTTTCCCTGGGAGGAAGTGGAGAAAGCCGCATTAGTGGCCGCATACAACTATAGAAAGGCATATGGCAGTGTGTCAGCACTAAAAGAAATAGTACTAATTATAACCCCTAAACAAGGAGAAGCTAGGAGAACCAGGAGATTGGGACAAGAAACACCTAAATCTGATCCACCTGAGAATCCAACCCCAGCCCGACAACCTTCTCCAGATTCCCCCATAATACGATCACCACTGCCCCTTCCGCGGCCAAGGACCATACCCCTAGTACCGGCTCAGCCACCACCAATTCAGCCAAGACCAGCCAAGGTACCCGTAGAAGATACGAGAGTAGTGCCTCGACGGCCAGCTTCACTTCATCCGCCTCCCGTAGCACACTCGTCAGTAAATCGTCCACATAGAAGACCTTCATCACTTTCACCCAGTCCACAATGGCCAAGACTTGGCTTAAGGCCGCTTACCCCCTCAGGGAAGCCACGACTAAGGGGTCGGCCAGCCAACCGGCAGCCTGAATCTTCGAAGGAAAGCGATGAAAATGGCCCTGAGTCAGAAAGTGATGAAAATTCAGAGTCACTTTATTCAGTAGGGGAACCTCACACTTATGGACTATTAAAGACGGGCAGGTACAAGAAAAAAGGAAAGAAAGAAATGAAACAATATGACATAGGTAAAGCAATTGAGCAACTGGCCAGAGATATAACCTATGGTCCGATGACAGTACCAGATGGACGTCAATTCCATATCCCAGAGATTGGACAAACTGACTATGGGATACCGCTCAAATGGAGAGAAAGCCATGAGGAGAAGATAGCGTACCTTGTCACGGCAACACGAGGAGAATGGGCCAATATAGTCATGATGCCATCCCTAAACACAGTAGGAAAAGCTGAAGAGTTGACAAATAATCTAAAAGTAAATTATTTAGGCCTGTCTTATGGAGCCCTGAGACATATTTTAAAAAAAGCCGCGGTTAAGCAAGCCAAAGTAGAGTTGGCAGGAGAAGTTCCCGTTGGATTGGACTATGGAGAAGATGAACCTCAGGAAATTCAGGAACAACCATACCCTGTGGCTCTATACCGAGCACGTGTACGCCAGGTGCCCCAAGAGGAAGAGCTACAGTCAGGTATGAGCAGACATGGCATGCTGAAGATGCTTGTGAAAACGTTGAAAACCAAAGAGGCTCAGCAGCCCATCGGAGAATATCTGAAAGATGCGTGGCATAGAGCAAAAGCTCTGACTGAAGGATATGAGGATGTATTGGCTCTATGGTTGACACAAGTAACGGGCTATTCAGTCAAGGCCGGTGAAACTGAGAAGTTATACATACGTCTGACAGGAGAACCTATGGATGCGGATGAAGAATTTATTGATAGAGCAAGAAGAAATTTTAAGAAAGGAGAGACACTAGCACAAGTATGGCATATGATGAAGGAAACACAGCTCCCAGCGAAATATGTGAAAATACTACGCCAAGTCACCCAAGGTACCCTAGGAGAAAATAGATTTCAACTTACACCAGTGGATGAAACAGTGGCAACAATAGAAAAAGAAGTAAGAAGGTATGACCTACAAGTGAAACTGTGGAGAGAACGTAGGGCTAAGGAATCAAGTCAACAGTCACCAAAGAATAGTAGTCAATCCCAGTCAAAACCCAGCTACAACAACAACACCACATCAGGATCCTCATGTCAGAAACAACCTCCTGGGCCAAGACAGCAATTCCAGAAAAGACAAGCAGACCAGCCGAACCAACAACAGTCCCCTAGACCGCAGGAAAAATCAAAAGGTGGAGTACCTTTTATGCCAAGAGAAGAATATGATAAGTTAACAGCAGAACAGAAAGACACCCTACGCGTAGCCAGAGAACAGGCTCGCGGGGGTCAGAAGCAATGATGGCCTCAGAGGTGCGGTCGTATTGCAAGGAGTCTACCAGGATGGAGACGACATTTACACCAAAGTAAAGGGAGTCCCATACCTAGTGGACACTGGAGCCACAGTATCCATGACCCGCAAAAGCCTCAAGCCCCAAGGATACCTAGAAGTACAGTTAGCCAATGAAGATATTGTGAAAATGACCTTTGGAATATGGAAAGATATAATATGGCTGATTGGACCTAATAATCTAATAACACTTAAAGATTTGGATATAGTGAATGGAAGAGCTAAGAATTCTCAACCCTGAAGGATAAGAGTAGAAAACTTAAAAAGCAGCAAGGTACGTCTAACTAGGCCCTTACAGACACAGCTACAAAGAGAACGGTACAAATCAGTGAATGTGCCGGAGACAATCGATCAAAAAGTAAAGGAAAGTGATTTTTCTCAAGTGGGAAAAATTAAACTCAGGAAAATGATCGAGTTAGCAAGCGTAGCCCATTTTAAGAATGATTGTGGAGACTTAGGCACCAAATATGTGCACTCAATTGAAGGAGGAGTGCATCCCCCTGTAAGACAATATCCCCTGAATCCAGAAGCCGTTAAAGAAATGGACATGATCATAACTTAATTAAAAGCACTGGAAATCATTAGAGAAGAACCAAATCCTATAACAAATAGTCCGATTCAAGCTGGAGTCTGCTGGAGGAGGCTGGCGGCCTGTGATCAACTTCAAGGCGTTAAATCGTCGCACTATAGCAAACAGAGCCAGCCTGATTAACCCTCAAGGTGCCTTAAAAATACTGAAAGTCAAGAAATACAAGTCCTGCATTGACTTGGGCAAATGGATTATTTTCACTAAGACTAGCAAAGAAATCACAAGGCAAGACGGCATTCACAAAGGTAAAGCATACGTATGGCAAAGATTACCCCAGGGATATAAAAACTCTCCTAACGTATTTCAATCTGCTGTGATGGAAGTTTTGGACGGCTTGGATGTAACAGTTTACATCGATGATGTGTTTATCGCTGATGACACTGAAGAAGAACATCTGGAAAAATTACAGCAGGTAATTCAACGAGTCACAGATGCAGGATTGAAGCTGAACCTAAAGAAATGTCAACTTGGACGCTTTCAAGTGGGTTATCTGGGGTTCCAAGTCTCAACAGACCTGGGACTTTCAGATGGCTACCAGAGTAAGCTGACACTGATCACACCACCTAGTTCAGAAAACGATCTTCAAAGAATCTTAGGACTCTGTAACTACGTTAGAGACCATGTTCCAGGATACCAAAAATATGCTAGACCTCTATATGCACGCCTGAAAAAGACAGCGAATGAATCTGCTAAACCAGTAAAATGGATTTGGACGGCTACGGACCAAGAAAACTTAGAAACCTTGAAAAAAGCAATTCAACAAGCGATTCGACTGGAACCACGGAGTTTAACAACCAAGCTCGTAGCAGAAATGACCTGTGACGGAGATGATGCAGTAGTCACAGTGAGTAATGAGGGACAAGGGATAGTTACACTATGGAGCTATACCTTAACAACCGTCGAAAGAAAATATCCTGCTGAAGAAAAAGAACTAGCTGTTTTAGCAAGATATTGGAGTGCATTGAAAGAATTAGCACAAGGACAAACTATCAAAGTTAATACCCAAAGTCAAGTGCATTGACATTTGAGAAAAGCTGCAGTAGAAAGTACTAAAGCCACTAATGCCAGATGGGGTCGATGGGAAGATATTTTACTAGATCCTGATCTGGAGATTGGACCACTCGAGCAGCAAGCAGAAAGCAACAGAGTAAGGAGACTCAAGATTTACTTATTTTGAGGCATGAAGACAGAGAAGTTTACTGTCAAAAAGGTAAAGTTAAGGGCAGCGCTCAAATAGCAGAAGTTACTGCTGTGTTGGAAGCTTTGCTTGAACTAGAAAGAAGAAAAGTAAAAAGAGCTAAAATTGTAACTGATAGTTTCTACTGTGCCCAAGCCCTAAATGAAGATTTATCAATATGGGAAGAAAATGGTTTCGAAGGAGCGAAAGGAAAGACAGTGGCTCATCAGGAGTTATGGACTAAAATAGCCAAGTTAAGGCTAAGCATGGACTTGGAAGTAGTCCACCAGAAAGCCCACGTTAGAGAAGGAGCTCATTGGCGTGGCAATGATGAGGTTGATCGCTATGTGCAGCAGCGAAGGATCATCCTTGTTGGTATCGAGAAATGGGACAGAACACCTAAAGGCAAGGTGGTCCCAAAGGAAGCCGTAAGTGAGGTGGTGACAGCTGTGCACGAGGACCTAGGACATGCTGGCCCCTCACCAACGCGGCAGGGATTGGGAGAGCTTGGCCTGTGGATCCCTGAAAGCCGGGTTCGTAAAGTCCTGAAAGACTGTAAAATATGTGGACAATATAATGCAGGAAGAAGAGGACAGCGGACGCCGGGCTTAACTATTAAAAGTACCGTACCCTGGGGATGAATCTGCATGGATGTTGCAGGCCCCTTAGGTATAACTGGGACAAAAGGAGAAAGATATCTACTAGTGATTGTGGACTCAATGTCAGGGTTTGTGTTTGTACAACTGGCCAGAAGAGCTAACACCAACAGCGTAGTTACCATGCTAGAACACGTCTGCAGCCATGTGGGAAAACCTAAAGAACTACGCACTGACAACGGGACACATTTCCTCAATGCCAAGGTGGATGAATGGTGTCAGGAGAACGGGATAATAAGAGTTTATTCCCCTCCGTACACACCACAAGCTAACGGCATTGTGGAAAGAAGGATTGGCTTAGTAAAAGGCTGGATTTGAAAAAAATGCAAATGGAAGAGATTGGAGTGTCAAAGCACTCGAAATGGCCACTGCACTGAATGGGCGTTACCGAGCTGGAACACCCTCCCCCTCAGAGGAGCTGAATAAACGCCCCTTTGTTGCAGAAAAAACAGGGAGGGGCGAAGAGAACTTAGCGAAGAAGTCTGTGATTACTTCCCCATTCAGAGTAGGACAGAGAGTGTGGCTGAAAGCATGAGACCAACCCACCACATCCAAAGCAGTTAAGCCTAAGTACGAACGAATAGATATTATAAAAGATTTTAGATGAAAACACAGTGAGATTAAAAAAGAAAGGGATCCAAGGAGTAGAGCAGCTCAAGCCAATTCAAGAATAGACGACCAAGCACCAGAATGGCCAGCAACGGACCAGACATGCCACTCTACATCAAGCTGGCCCAGATATATGGAGTGGTCGTGATGCGAAGAACCCCTACCGGCCTTTGGGCTGGTAGAGCATGGAATATGGTATATTCTGCGCAACAAGGATGGTTTTCACCAGAAACAGAACCACTGGAGTGGAGTAAGCAAAATAACCAGTGCTGCATATGTAGAGCCCCCTCAGCACTGGCCATTCAATGGATAGGACCAGGACGACAAAAGCCCCTAAGAGCTCCTCACGACTTTGATGAAATTACTAGATTAGCTCTTAAACCAGTAAAGGTACTGGATTACCACATCTGTGGATATTGCAGGCTGGCGTATTCACCAAGGATGTTCTTCGTGACCTATTGGGACTATAGACCCGACACAGGACACAAACCCCTTTGTAGTTGCACTTGGAATGGATATAAAGTACTCGAATGCCTACCGTGTGTGACTGCCATGGCTATGGGCCAGATGATCAGAGTTACCAGCGCTCAAGGATGGCAATTGACAAGGTATGTTGAGCCACTGGACTCACCATGGGTCTCCAGAGTACAACAAGCCAGGCCAGTGGAAAATCAGAACCCAGAGACAGGGTTCCCAGGTCCTATATATGCAGAAGCAGGCTCCAGTTTGGCAACCACCACCCTATAATCCATGCCAGGATGGGATGGAGACGAGTATGAGTCCCAATTCTCCATCACCCCCAGAAGGCCCGTTGCTCCTAGGGAAACTGCTTGTCAGTAACTGGCCACCTGTGTACCGCCACCCAAAGACATCCCTATGGGGCTCATCAGAGTGCCAACAGTGTTCAGAGTGTGGAGGGTGCTGAAAGACACTGAAGAAACACACTTCACTAGAGCAGAATGTGAAGCCGCTAAAGCCCTGGGATGGGAAGGATGGTGACAAGAAGTAAAATGGGGAGACCTGATAAGAGAAGTCCTGACGGATGTCACACTTCCCCTGAGACCATCAAGGCCAATAACGAAAGAAGCAGGATTAAGAAAGACTGATCTATACTGCTACACAACATGCCTGGATGGAAGGGGGCACGCCTCGGTGGTGACTAGAGAGAAAAGTAAGGAGTATTTCGTTGGTCTGGAAGACGCGCCACCTACGCAAGAATCGCGGGGGTGTGACAACTCTAGGAGTCCTTGTTCAACATAAGGACAGTATACTCTTCCAACGCCACACAGTGCTCACTGAGATAAGAACAGAAGAAGACCTAGAATCATGGATGCCCCTCTTCAACGCTCCTTGCCACCCATGGCATAATGCTGCTGGGAGGATTAGTCTGCGTGATAATTCTCTATTACTATGGAATACAGCAATGGAGAGATGTAAATATTAGTGTAAAATATAGAACAAGTAAGGTTTTTAATCAAACATGCTGGAACGTGGAAATAAAGGACATTTTTGTTACATATAACACCAGTGATGCAAATCATACTAACCCAAGAGAGTACTGGACAATGGTACAAGAATCGGACCCATCCACTTGGATGAGTAATTTAACCCAGCTGGAAGCCTGGAGAAATCTTCAAGAAGAAGAGTACAATGCTACGGAACGAAATGTCACAGCACAAAACCTAGTGGCATCAGAGGAAGGTTTATGGATAACTACACTAACGCTGAACAACCAGATCCAGAAGCAAGCACAATGTACCTGGATACAAGTAAATGAAGAGTTGCCTCAGTGGATTTGTACAGAGGGATGTGTACCAATTAAGACTATTCCAAATCAAGCATAATGGAAACAGAATTTGATGTACCTGGCACCACCTATGAACGATACCAGCGAGATGATTTTACCAAGGTGGGGCACCGTTTTGACTGATCTAACCCTGTTTTGCCCTACACAACAAATTATAGTTCGTAAGAAGGTCAGAGTCAAGCATGATAGAGCTTTACCAGCACCAACACCTACGGCAGGTCACAAAGGAATTAACTGTTCAAGAATTGAGACACCAGCATCCACGACTGTGAGTACAATGGCAGCTGTTACCACTCCGTTAACTCTACTAAACAGACTATTAGGAGGACTGAAAGTCATAAAAGAGATACGACAACAAAAATTGGAAAAGATGAAGCAAGACTGTATAGCTAAAAAGAAAAAATTAAATCCATGCTTGTGGAATCTAAGGGATCAGTGTAAAACGACCAATTATCTAGTATTAGGACCAAAGATTGATTTCCTTAAGGGCTACGATGCCACACTAGGAGCCCTTGTTGAAGAAATACGAGGGAAAGTTCCAGTCACAATAGACTATTGGCTTAATGACACTGTACCGTGGATTTGGAAAAGCAAAGTACAACATTTCAAGATGGATACATGCTTTCAAGTTATGGATTCATTGGTCCCCATAACACGGAAATGTATATGCAAAAATTACCCAGCCCTGATGACTTATGGTCAGTACCAAAAGAGGACTTTGCCAAAATAGACGCCTGTGTTGCTACCGCCATAGATAAAGCCTTGAGCAGAACATATACAGCCAAAAGAGATGATTTTCCAAGATGCTTCGAAAAAGAAGTCTGGACCAGTGGTGGTGGAATGTGGACATTAAATTGCACTAACCTAGTGGAAGACCAGTCTGTAAAAGGTATGCTGAAAGCCTGGAAGAAAGGATATACAAGTTGCAACACGGACGACTCTGCAGTTTGGTGGGGCCTAAGAGAACAGGAAGTTCGACGGTATGTTATACCCTGTCTGAACAAAACAACCAATTATTGGATCAAGTATCAATACATCGCTACAGTGTACGCAAAAGAACAAGATCTGCCCAACTCAAATGAAGAGCAACGATACATGTCCCCTGTTCCATGGAAAATGAAATGTAATGATAAAAATGATACATGTGTAATTTCATTAGCTAGAGGACACTGTGGAACACTCCCTGGATGGGACAATAGATGTTCATACCATTATGCCTCAGCATTCATTACATTTGAATTAGGAACTGTTTGGAAGAAGTTAAAGAAAGACAATAAAATAAGTTGGTACAGATCTCCTCCACCTAACGTTGGCTGTGCTAAAGCAGTTCTATGGGCAGGACTAATGCAACGAAAACCACATAAACTTATCAACGTTATAATTCCACAAGTAGCAACTCCAGAATTCTATCAAGCTGAAGGACATGCTTTCCGTAAAAGTCTGTGCGAAGGAAAGAGTGTAGAGGGATTTGAATGGCTGGGAGACAACAAACTTTATAGCAACATGACCTGTTCAACGCCAATAGAAGATTGGTTGAGATGTGGAAGAGATCAACATATCTGTTCATGGAGTGAACGGGCCGGCAAGACTATTACCACAGCGGTCGGAATGGGGACTCTGAACGTCGGCCGCACCCTAGAGATGGGGTTGGGTTATCTCTGGAACGGAGTGTCCTCTCTCTTTTCATGGATTTGGCCTTATGTGGTAATGTTGGCCTGTTGCCTTTTCGGATTGGTCACTCTATGCACTCGTACGAGGAGGATGTCCCGCCCTCATTAAGGCCTGTTGCATAAGAAAGCCATCAAAATCTGAAGACAAAGTACCCCTCCTATAAATAGAGAGGAGCTATGTGTATAAAGAGCCTGGAAAAGAGGAAATCAGGCATTCAACTTCGGGCAAAGAACACCAGAACAGCATCTACGCAACAATGGCAAGCAACAAAACAACTTCTACTCAAGCGCCATTGACACCTACCAACACTACACCCTATAACCAAGACTACTGCCTTTACACAGGAACTGCCCGAGTGAGTACTGCTTCATTTTGGACTCAGTTCATCATCTGGTGCATCTACTGTGGCTTAGGCAAATGGGCCCTTACACAACCGCTACATGTACTATGCCTGGTCGAAGCCCTACTTAAATTTGGCCTCAACAACTTCTACTGCAAAGTTGCTGATAACGGTATATCCTTGTTTGCCACCTATGTGCTGGGCCGTTATCACATTGACCTAACGCCGGCAAGATTTTTGCATGGAATCGCTATAGTCATCTGGGCGATCCTGGACTTAACATCCATTTTTAACATCTATGCATACGTCGGCCTGATGGTTCTGCAAGGAGTGATTGTCACTGTGATCGTGGTTACACACAGTGACATCTGGTCTCCAGCCGATCTTTACATCAGCTGGAGATAACCAGGATATGGTTATGATATCAGGACTCCAGGACGGAGAACATTTTTGTTCTCTGTCCTGGAGGCAGAAGCATAATGCTGGTATGAATTAATAGTATAATTTGGACAAGAGTGGTTAAAATGTCTGGACTCTTTTGAGTGGCTCCCTAAAGTAGCAGTATTGATCGCCTGGGCCATTGTGTGGTTCATACACTCCTGTATGAGTTGGACACAATTTCAAGACGTGGGCCAAGATGAAATACGGATGTGGCTAATGATTTATGGTGCCATACTCCCCCATAAATTTACGGATGCTAGACCACCCTTAGCACGGCACCAAGTGTTACCCTTCTTCTCCCCATGGCTCCGACTCCAAACAATGAGACGAGGCTTCGGAGCATAGGAGCTAATCTATGCTCCATCTTTTGCTTTTTGCTTAAGCATGCAACTTTGATTTTATGAACTTTAAGAAGACTATTGTTATAATCCTACAGTTTGGCCGAACCTGCTCCAAGTGTGACAAAGACAGTCAACATCAAGATGCAAAGCGCCTATGGCATGTGGACGATCACCTCTGGTGTGATACTTGTTATCGGGAGGTCTATTGGATCCACAGCGCTGACGGCCTGTATTGCCCTTATGGAGCAACATGTGAGCACTTATTGCCGGCTATTAATCATCAATTATTCAATGACCTGGATGCTGAAGGAACTGTGATACTCAACTCGGCCCGGGTTGGTCGAGATATGCGGCCTCAGATCCACCCAGATGGCGTTTACTACCCTGTGGTGAGAAAAGTGTGGTCTTTACCTAATGGTGATCGAGTTTCGGCATCATTCTGTGGCATGGGCCGGGTATTTGAGATAGGACCAAAAATCCACCTGGTCCACGAAACCTCTACACCAAGACCGGCGCCAGTGGCCCCACCCCAACCGGAGGACGATGACTCTGTTATTGAGTATCACCCGTCCACACCAGAAGAAGCTGTAGCCTCGCCTCGAGACGAACCAGCTTGCTGTCTACAGGCGTTGGGTCAAGCTCTCCTCTGCCTAGGAGATGATGTCTGGTCTCAACATTCACCAGAGGTGACCTCGACCATGCTTCCAGAAGAACCTCCGGAGTTGGAGGACATCACTCCGGTGTATTCTCCGGCCCTTCCAGAGCCTGACTGCACCGCTGCTGACCATGTCCCCATGGACACCGTCACCTCAGAGGTCCTGAAAGCCATCTAGAAAATCTTGGATGAGGACGTGCCGTCACCAGTGGAGGAAGACCCAGTCCTGGAGATGATCTGTGAGGAAGACCCATCGCCGCTGGATGAGGATGTCACCGTGTCACCAGATCCACCCACCTTAACCCGAATAAGTTTATCACCTCCAACGCCTAATTCTATGGTGGTTCTTGACCAATGGAGTGCTTCGCCATGGCCTGCTTCACCCGCATCTCCATCACCTGCTGCCCCAATCCCCAAAGATGACATCTTGGACCTTACCCTAGACAATGACAGCATCTAACGTAACTGTACCTTAAGGGGTTGGTGGTATGTGTTTGTATGTACGTACTGACCTCTAGGAGGGGGTGTCGTGTGGATGTCTAAATGTCATGCTAAAGAGCTCAGAACGTTACTATACTAGAAAAAGGGGGGAAAAGGGGTAGATACTGATCTCAAGGAGGGGGTGTCAAGGATGGTTGAGCTCAGTATCCAAATGTCATAACCGAGGGAATCATAATAGGCATTAGTAGTTATTTAATATAGTATATTTTATTCAAGGAGTAACAAGTTCTATAATCATGCTAAAAAAGAAGGATCTGTTGAAGAAATATGGTAACCATTAGCCATATTAAGACACATTCTTTATGCCAGGGAGAAGAATAAAAAGATGATTGAAGAAGCTGTGTAATAATGATACAAGAACCAAAGAAGATACTACTGAGGATTATGATAAGTGTGTAAGATGTAAGCTTTTACTATGAAACATATTCATATTTTTTATATTTGCTTGTAACGCATTACGTAGGGAACGTGTCTAAACAAGACTAAGAAAATGAGTCCCTGACCTGAAGTGAACTGTGTGAAGTCAAGAAGAGGTCAGGAGTAAAAGCTAACCACTAAAAGATGATAAGAAGTGAAGTAATGTTGTGATTAACATTGTGATTTTTGGGAAAAGTTTGAAATAATCAAATGGTTATTATGTTGTGTTATGTCGCTGATGGCTACAGTGTTGTTAAGATGACAGAGAAATGTAACTGTCTGAAAGTAGAAAGTTTTGTACTGCTGAGAAAGTTGTGTTGCTATGGTAAGAGGAAGTGAAGACCTAATATGGACATGGCCAGTTGATAAAAAACACCAGTCAGTTGGTGGAAAATACGTCAATGCCAGCTGGTGGAAAACACCTGCAAGTCCGCGTGAGACATGTGAGATGTTTAGAAATTAACACGACATGTTCAGAACAACAAATGACAGAAGAGAAGAGAAAAGAGGGGAGTGAGCTTATGAAAGATTATAAAAGTACGAGCAGAGTCTAAAAACCTCAGTTCGTTCATCGCCCCGTCCCCGGACGACGGAAGGACTCAAGACCCCGGACCCCGGGACCCTGCCAAGCCCCAAAAAGAAGACGACGGAAGATCGCCAGGAAAAGAGGATTGTGGACTTATCTTTTTCTATCTACGAGCGGTGAGGAGAAAACGCTCTCTCCCTCTCACTCGGAGAGGAGAGGCTCGCCCAAGAATACAGAAGTGGGAGTACGGATAGAGGAATTGGCAAAACTCTCACTTCCCCTCTTCGCTCTGCTCGCCACAGCTGCAGCCGAACAACATAAGGAGAGCGGCCCCATCGGGGAAATGGCCCGTACCGGGTCGAGAAGGGACCGACTGGCTCCGCCGGAGCGGCGAACTGATTGCAACATCCCCAGCGACGCGTCCTCGGCTAAAGTCGCGATGCTTCTCCTCTTCCTCTACCGTCGCAACAGCAAAATCGGCAGGGTCAGTTTAGGAAAAAGTTATGCCTCAGCACATTTATGTCATTCTGTCCCTGGTTTATCAGGCTCTGGTTTATTTTTATTTTTATTTTTCTAATCTTTACATCGGCTGGAGATTGCTCATGTGCTGCACCCTTCTAATCCTGATCAATAAAGCATTTTACTAAAAATTCACCCGTTCGCTGTGAAAGAGATCATTTTCACCTCTTCACCTCTTTCAACCTCTTCGCACACGTTAAAGGAGACGGCTCCGCGCGGTGCACATCACAAGGTCCGTCTATTCTCTCTAAATACCCCAGTCACAAGTCCCCGACACCGCTGGATAAGGTGTCTCAATTTACTCCGGCCACCACCAAGTGCCAGGATCATGAGAGGTGAGCTGTCACGAATGAGTGTGGTCGCCTGAGGCGCACCTCGGAGCAACTGAGGTCGGCTTTTTCGCTGGGGTGTGCAGGCGACTGCAGCGGGGCGGACACTCAGAGGGACGACAGTCAGCAGCCGGACGAATCACCTCGCCCGTCGGCCCGCGCAGAGCGAGAAGGGTCGACAGGAGGGCGGGACAGGACAGGCAGAGAGGATCCTGGTCCTCTCCCCCTACCACCACCGCAGCCTATCCCCCCACCCCTCCCAAGCGCGATCTGACATCACTCACAACTGGATGGCTTTGCGAGTGAGCCATCACCCTTTTACTACTAAAAATTTTGTTGATTGGTTAAAAGATCATGGCAAGGGGCGCTCGTGAGCAGTGATGGAGTAGCAGCGTTTTCCGGGTGCTCCATACCGTCTCCGTTATTTCATTATTATTACATTGCACATTTACTCTACTTTACGCTGAACTACATTCTATACCCTCCTAACTCTGTGGTAAGCTGTTATCCTACAAATATGCCTAAGACAGACGAGCAGAAAGACTCAACCAAATCGAGTCGGGCGCTAACTGATAGCGATGCTATATTAGCAGCTATTGTTAATCACGGGACTGAGCTCTCTAAAATTAGCTCCCACGTTGACGACTTGAAGAAATCTATGGAGGGCCGCCTCGACACAATAGAAACCACATTAACATCGCTTCAGAACGAAGCCGAGCGCTGCTTTGGAGACCTCGACGAGGCAGTCTCTGCTAACGATAGTCGCCTGGCTGCCCTGGAAGTCAAGTGCGTCGAGCTAACGGCCTACTCAAAGTTAAAGTTAACGACTTGGAGAGTCGCTCAAGCAGGCTCAACATCAGAATTTTGGGCATTAAAGAGGACGAAGCGAAAGGTAACCCTACCAAATTTGTTGCTAAGCTGATACCAGAGCTACTTGGCCGTGACAACTTTGATAAACCTATAAAGATCGACCGGGCCCAAAGACCAAAGCCTGAACCTGCTGAACGATTGCGGATCATCATCGCAAGGGTCCATAATGATCGAGATATGGCTAAAATTCTTAGACTCAGCCGCCACTAAGCACCTTTAGGCTACAACAATGCCAAAGTTTCTATTTTTCCCAACTACATGGCGGAAGTTCCAACACAACGACAGGCCTTCACAAATGTAAGAAAGCGGTTGATGGATGCTGGAGCTAAGTGCTCACTGCGATTTCCAGCTAAGCTCCAGGTTGAATACAACAACATTTCGAAGACTTTCTTGTCACTTGCCAAGTTGAGATTTTTGTTACCTCCATAGGTTCAGTGGACTCCTAATCCTGACATTTTACGTCATTTTTTGTGTGCTCTTTATATATCCATGTTCAATTTATTAACTTTCTTCCATAGTTTGGTTTGATGTTCAGCTCCTAAGTTGTTTTTGTATCTCTCGTTCATCGAACCAGCGTGTTCTGTATTTTACAAGATAGTGTTGAATTCTATAGCAGTTTTATAGTATTTTATATTGCATTTTAATTCCTAATAATGCACTGGAACTGTGAAATACACTACCTCAGGATT
Organism: Paraplagusia blochii; assembly: GCA_016785265.1. Classification (NCBI taxonomy): domain Eukaryota; kingdom Metazoa; phylum Chordata; class Actinopteri; order Pleuronectiformes; family Cynoglossidae; genus Paraplagusia; species Paraplagusia blochii. The sequence continues at coordinate 21,584 of JAFBJS010004706.1, forward strand.
ACATTTATGATTATGTCACTTTTTAGATATAGATACATATTTCTAATATATATGTATACAATCAATTTAAGCGTGTTTTGTACATCGCTTTTCCAGTTAAGTGCAATTTATACATTGTTAAACGTGAAGGGACACGTACGGGGTCCTCGGATTTTGGGTGGTTTCATTTTTTTCTGGACCTTGAGATTGTAGCCGGTTGGCTCCATTACCCTTGTTAGTTGAAGGTATGCTCCGCTTAGTTTTTTATGCAGAACTGGGTTTTGTGGGTTTTATTCTTTTTTGTATCTTTTGTTATTTGCTGTTTTTGTCATTTTTTGTTCTAGCCAGCAATTTATGTGTCGCCTGTCAGTCTACTCTTTCTGTTCTTGCACTTAGATTAGTTCCATATGTCCACCTGGATTTGGGATGAGTCATATCACGTTCACAACTTGGAACTATAGGGGTATGGGCAAGCCTCTTAGCGTGGTAAAGTATTCTTGCATTTAAAGTCCCTATCATCTGATATTATTTTTTTGCAGGAAACCCATATCCAAACAACAGGGCTGAGACTTCTGAGATCCCCCTGGGTGTCTCAGGTGTATCAGTCCACGTTTTCCTCTAAGGCGAGGGGGGTTGCCATTCTAGTCCATAGAACAGTTCCTTTCCTTTTCAAAACGCAGACAACAGACCCAGGTGGGAGATTCATACTTGTCACTGGCACAATTAATTCAGCTCCTCTGGCTCTTTTAAATATTTACTCCCCAATTTTGATAACCCGTATTTTCACCGTATTCTGGTATCGGATCACGCCCCACTTTTTATGATGATTGATTTTAAACTTTATGCGCCTCAATATAATTGGAAATCGAACCCCTCTTTATATTTAGATAGTGGCTTTAATAGCTATATATCTGCCAAGATTGTAGAGTTCATGTCCTTTAATGTCAATGGCATTAACGTCTCAGATTCAACTTTGTGGGAGACATTTGAAGTCGTTATCAGGGGACACATCATTTCATACCATTCTTCCCGCATAAGGGCCATGCAGAGATGCTGCTCTGATATTGAGGCTGAACTGACTGTACTTGAAGAAGATTATCGCAGCACTGGCTCCGATGAACTCTATTTTGAAAGCAAAATATGAATATAACCGTATCCTTGGTGAGCGGGTTGGAAATTATATTCGCAGACTCACTTTGAGCTGGGTGAGAAAGCGGACAAATTGCTTGCCAGGCAACTGAAAGGCGTCCAATCTGATAGATCCATACACAAAATTTTCTCATCTTCTGGTCAACTTTTAACTGATCACTTAAGGATCAATGATAGATTTTTTTAGCTTCTATAGCCAATTATATGCATCTACTGCTACTGATGCATATATTGACAATTTTCTCCGATCCTTAGACATTCCAGTTCTTTCTAATTCTACTTAACAGTTCCTAGACTCTGATTTCACTCTGGAAGAGATCAAATGTGCTATACGTTCCTTTGCTAATGGCAAAGCATGCGGTCCAGATGGTTTTGGAATAGAATTTTATAAGGCACACATTGATGTTATTGCTCCTCTTTTGCTTCAGATGGTCAATTGCTCAATACTAAATGGTACCTTTCCCCATACTCTCTATGAAGCCCATATATGTGTCCTCTTAAAGAAGGAAAGAGACAATACTGACGTTTCATCGTACCGCCCCTTAAGTCTGCTTAACTCTGACCAAAAGCTGGTGGCAAAAGTCCTGACCAACAGACTAAATAAGCATATTGATACACTAATCCATCCTGACCAGACTGGCTTTATCCCAAATAGATTCTCCTTTTCAAACACCAGATGTCTATTGAATTTAATGTATTCCACTAAGTTGCCCCATTCAGCTGTAATTTCTTTAGACGCCCAGCAGGCATTTGACCAGGTTGAATGGAGATACATGTTTACAGTTCTCAGCAAATTTGGCTCTGGTCCTAAATTCATGAACATTATAAAGATGCTGTATACCCAACCCCAATCTACGGTACTAACCAACCACGAAAGGTCTTCCCCGTTTCAATTACACCGTGGCACCAGACAGGGTGGCTGCCTCTCCCCTATGCTCTTTGCACTGCCCCTTGAACCGTTAGCCATAGCCACTAGAGCCAGCCCTCAGATTTGCGGCATAAGATGTGGCTCATCTGAGTGTACCATTGGTCTGTATGCGGATGATGTAATTTTGACTCTTTTGGATTTGAAGGTCTCCCTTACACCTCTTTTAAACCTAATTAATGATTTTGGGCAACTTTCTGGGTTCACTATTGTTGTGTCCGAGTGAAGGGCATGCATACATATAAGGAGGTGGAGAGTGAAGTGCTGAACATTTAAACTGTATTTATTGCTCTATGCCATCAGGTACAACAGGTTGCATTCTGTATCGCTGGTCCTCGCAGAAAACACACGGCATTGTGGGAAGGGAAGCTTTTTTCGTATTCATACACAACAAATATCAACTGGGGTAAATCTGTTTTAATGCCTTTGTCGAGCGGACTGGACTCCAATTTTCTTAGTAGTTTACCCTTCAAAGTCTCCCATGATCAATTTGCTTACCTGGGGATTACTATACCCAGAAACCAGAAACTTCTTTTCAAACTCAATTATATTAATCTGACTGATAAGCTTAAGATCTTGATAGATAAATGGAAACTCCTCCCACTTTCAATGATTGGCCGTGTTAATATTATTAAAATGGTTGTGCTTTCTAAATTCATCCATCTCTTTCAAAATGTGCCTATCTTCCTCACAACTTCCTTCTTCAAGATGTTAGATTCCATTATTACTTTGGACGACTGTAGTATGGTTGGTGTGGTCATTCTTGAAAGGCACCAGGGAATTATTGCATGGCTGGTAAGTGTATAAAACCACACACGAATACACGAATTGCAATGTCAATCTGTTGTATGTATTTTACAACACTTTTGTATGATTTAAGGTTAATCAATGAATAAGAGAAAATTAGAAAATAACCTTTGATTTGATGTGTTCAATGGTGTTTTTCAGAGGGACACATTCGCACATTATTTGATAAAGTAAAATGAAGTAGAAAAGAATACAACGCTATTCTTTGTCAAAACTTTACAAACCTCATCTAAATAAACACATTTTACAAGGTTACACAAAGATTAAGAGGTATTGTGGAAAATACCTTTTGATTTTATGTCGGGTCCGAAAAGTGTTTTTCAGGGGGAGAGATAACTTTTGAACAGGCTTGCTTTTTTCATACAATACTTCTGAATTTCTTTACAGGTCGATTAGACAACGGCTTTAGAATGATTATAGGTAATACTTAGAACAGGAAAATGAATGAGTCCCGATTCCCTTAGATCAAAAGGCACCAGGGAATTATTGCATGGCTGGTAAGTGTATAAAATCCATGAAAACCACACACATGAGTACACGAATTGCAATGTCAATCTGTTGTATGTGTTTTACAACACTTTTGTATGATTAATTTTGCCGTGTTAAAAATTGTGTCTTTCACAGCCTCAGACTCTCATTTCAAAGCCGTTAAACAATCATACATAAGGAGATTATTTGGTAAAGTAAAATGAAGTAGAAAAGAATACAACACTGTTGTTTGTCAAAACTTTACAAATCTCCTCTAAAAAAATAATTTTACAAGTTTACACAAGGATTAAGAGGTAACGTGAAAAATACCTTTTGATTTGATGGCGGGTCCGAATCGTGTTTTTCAGGGCGACAGAAGCGCACTTTCGAACAGCCTTGCTTTTTTCATTCAATACTTCTGTTTTTTTTTTAGGTTGATTAGACAACGGCTTTAGAATGAAATTTCTGCAAAATAGGTCATATTTAGAATAGAAAAACAAATAGGGACCTATTCCCTTAGATCAAAGAGATTCGAAGAACAGCGGCAAATGTCACTGCTTCAATCCGACAGAGACGGCTGTAGTACGGTTGGTGTGGTCCTTGTTGAAAGGCACCAGGAAATTATTGCATGGCTGGTAATTGTATAAAAACCACACACATGAGTACACGACTTGCAATGTTAATCTGTTGTATATGTTTGACAACACTTTTGTATGATGGATTTTACTGCGGTAAAATTTGTGTCTTTCACAGTCTCAGACGCTCATTTGAAAGCCGTTAATCAATCACACATTATTTGGTGTAGTAAAATGAAGTAGAAAAGAATACAACACTGTTGTTTGTCAAAACTTTACAAATCTCCTCTAAATAAACACATTTTTTAAGGTTAATCAATGAATAAGAGAAAATTAGAAAATAACCTTTGATTTGATGTGTTCAATGGTGTTTTTTAGAGGGACACATTAGGACATTATTTGGTAAAGTAAAATTAAGTAGAAAAGAATACAACGCTATTCTTTGTCAAAACTTTACAAATCTCATCTAAATAAACACATTTTACAAGGATACACAAAGATTAAGAGGTAATGTGGAAAATACCTTTTGATTTGATGTCGGGTCCGAGACGTGTTTTTCAGGGGGAGAGATCACTTTCGAACAGGCTTGCTTATTTTATACATTACTTCTGAATTTCTTTACAGGTCGATTAGACAACGGCTTTAGAATGAATATAGGTAATACTTAGAACAGGAAAATAAATGAGGACCAATTCCCTTAGATCAAAGAGATCCGAAGAACAGCGGCAAATGTTAACGCTTAAATCCAACAGAGAGTTCACATGGGACGGCTGTAGTATGGTTGGTGTGGTCCTTGTTGAAAGGCATCAGGGAATTATTGCATGGCTGGTAAGTGTATAAAATCCATGAAAACCACACACGAGTACATGAATTGCAATGTTTATGTGTTGCATGTGTTTTACAACACTTTTGCATGATGAATTTTACTGTGGTAAAAATCGTGTCTTTCACAGTCTCAGACGCTCACTTGAAAGACTGTGAGGGACCGAGCGGACTCCCCACTTAAAGGGATCAAGGCAAACCGGACTAGGTGGTGAAGTCAAGCACGAGCGGAAGATTTTAGCTTTGACAAGAAGGCTAGTTTTAATTACTTAGACTAGCAATTAGTCAAAAAACACTGTGTACATTAAGTAGCAAACAGCCATTCTTCACAAGAGAGTCAGTCATAACTCTCCATACTCTTCCCCGTAAGTGACGTCAGCCACTTCCGGGGAGCCGGTGAGAAGGGGGTGTTGCTCACCTTCTCACAAAGACGTTAATCAATCACGTATAATTTGGCAAAGTAAAATGAAATAGAAAAGAATACAACACTGTTGTTTGTCAAAACTTTACAAAATCTCCTCTAAATGAACACATTTTACAAGGTTACACAAGGATTAAGAGGTAACGTGAAAAATACCTTTTGATTTGATGGCGGGTCCGAATCGTGTTTTTCAGGGCGACAGAAGCGCACTTTCGAACCGCCTTGCTTTTTTCATTCAATACTTCTGATTTTTTTTACAGGTTGATTAGACAACGGCTTTAGAATGAAATTTCTGCAAAATAGGTCATACTTAGAATAGAAAAACAAATAGGGACCTCTTCCCTTAGATCAAAGAGATTCGAAGAACAGCGGCAAATGTCACTGCTTCAATCCGACAGAGACGGCTGTAGTACGGTTGGTGTGGTCCTTGTTGAAAGGCACCAGGAAATTATTGCATGGCTGGTAAGTGTATAAAATCCATGAAAACCACACACATGAGTACACGACTTGCAATGTTAATCTGTTGTATATGTTTGACAACACATTTGTATGATGGATTTTACTGCGGTAAAATTCGTGTCTTTCACAGTCTCAGACGCTCATTTGAAAGCCGTTAATCAATCACACATTATTTGGTGAAGTAAAATGAAGTAGAAAAGAATACAACACTGTTGTTTGTCAAAACTTTACAAATCTCCTCTAAATTAACACATTTTTTAAGGTTAATCAATTAATAAGAGAAAATTAGAAAATAACCTTTGATTTGACGTGTTCAATGGTGTTTTTTAGAGGAACACATTGTTTTATGTTAGATATTATATTTAAAGGAAGACTCGCACACAGAGGTATGTTCATCAGCTTTACCGGAAACTTAAGCGCATACATTACACGTTGGTGCACCTGTCTAACCGCACCTGGTAGAACACATACATTGTAACATCTTTCCTTTTTTTTTTTTGAAATCGACCCCCCACATGAACATTGAAAGCAAGGGCTCATGAGGTAAACACAAACATTTTCAAGTAAATAGTCACATTGTGTTAAACAAAGTCCCGGAGGTGTGCAGGCCTCCTCACAACCCTACCACATCTGGTGGTGGTGACGCCAGTCTGGGCCATCTGAGGATCTGGCACAGCTGGTGAGCAGAGTTGAGGTGTGTCTGTGACGTGATCACCCCCACTAGGGGCTGAGGTGGGCGGGACCCCGCTGACCGTCTCTGCTGATGGTGAGACCCCTGGTGCTGGCCAGGGGTCTCACTACGGTTGCGTCTCAGCACAGTCCCATTATCCAGCTTCACCGAATAGGACCTACTCTGGTCCTGTCGTACCACCGATGCAGATGTCCAGACAGTACGTCCGGCCACTTGTGACTGTACACGCACCTGTTCTCCATTCTGCAGAGACCGTAGTCCCTTTGCCCCTCTATTGTAATAGCGGGCCTGCCTGAGCTTATTTTCCTGCACAGCGTTATCAGTGTCCACAATTGCAGGTTTCAGCAGATTTTCACACATGGGCAGTAATGTCTTTGTCCGTCGGCTCATCAGTCTTTGAGCAGGACTGGCCTGGAAACCCTGTGCAGGAGTGTTTCTATGAGCCAGTATGGCTAAGTAAGGGTCCGACTTTGCCTGCAGGACTTTCCCCATTAATCTTTTGGCCGTCTTGACGGCAGACTCTGCTTTTCCATTGCTTTGGGGATATGTAGGCGATGATGTTACATGTTCAAATTCCCAAGACTGGCTGAATCTCTTAAACTCCTGTGAGCTATATTGTGGGCCATTGTCCGAAAACACCACATCAGGCACCCCATGGCGAGCGAAATGTGCCTTTAATTTGTGGATGACTGTGGTGGACTTGGTATCGGGCAGATAATCAACTTCCCAAAAATTCGAGAAATAGTCCACAGTCACTAAGTATTCTTTATTATGAAAGGTGAAAATGTCTGTGCCCACCTTTGCCCATGGCCTCAATGGGAAGTCGTGGCTCTGTAATGGTTCTTTCTGTTGTCGTGTGTCTACTTCCCTGCACACTTGGCACTTCCCAATATATGTCTTAAGCTGTTCATGCATACCCGGCCAATACACACATTCTCTTGCTCTTCTGATGCAGTTTTCAATCCCTAAATGTGAGGCATGAATTTTTTCCATAATTTCTTGTCTTAGAGCTGTTGGGACGACAGCCCTCTCTCCCCTAAAGATGACATTGTTCTGGACAGTTAGCTCATCTCGCATGGAAAAATACGGCCTCACCTCGAGCTCAACCTGTCCTTTATCCTCTGGCCATCCTTGCAGTATTCTCTGTTTCAGCACCTGGAGAGCCTGGTCCCGTTCCGTCTCACCTTGGATTTTCTGTCGTCTCTCCTCTGAAATGGGTAAGTAATTAATCATATTAACAGTTTCAATTTTAGCTTCAACAGAACCCTCAGCTGCATATTCCGGTAGGTATGCTCTGCTCAGTGTATCTGCAACAAGCATCAGCCTGCCTGGAACAAACACTACATCTACGTCATATTTCTGAAGCCTCAATAGCATTCTTTGTAGCCTCTTTGGGGCACTAAGCAAAGGCTTCTGTGTGATGGTTTCGAGTGGTTTATGGTCAGAGTGTACCACCACCTTTCTGCCATATGTGTATTGGTGAAATTTTTACATACCAAATAGAATGGCGAGGCACTCCTTTTCTATTTGTGCATACCCTCTCTCCGTAGAGGTGAGTGCCCTACTGGCATACGCTATCGGTTGGCCTAACTGCAGAAGTGCTGCGCCCAGCCCAGTTTCGGATGAATCACATTGGAGAGTGAGTTCCTCCGTAGGATTGTAATACTTCAATACTGGTGCTGTGGCTATCATCTCTTTTATTGTCCCAAAGGCAGATTCCTGTATATCAGTCCATTCCCAGATCACATCCTTGTGTGTCAGTTGCCTCAGGACCCCACAGCTATCCGATAGGTGTGGGCAGAATTTTGCGAGATAGTTCACCATTCCGAGCAATCTCTGTAGGCCCTTGATGTCGGTGGGTCTAGGCATTTCCTGTACGGCGCGTACCTTCTCCGGGTAAATTTTCAAGCCCTCAGATGTCAGCCTGTGACCTATGTACGGCACCTCCTTCTGCCTCAGCTTCAGTTTGTCAAAATTCAGTTTGATGTTGCATGTTCTGCATCGCTCGAGGAGTTTTTTCAGTTTCTCGTCATGGTCTCTTACTGCCATGTCCTGATTTTCTCCTTCGCCAATGATCAGGATATCGTAAGCTATAATGCGTACCCCTGGTAGCCCCTCAAGCGCCTGTGTCAGCCTGTGCTGAAACACCCCAGGAGCTGGGCTGATCCCCATTGGCATTCTCCTCCACCTGAACCTTCCGAATGGCGTCGCAAATGTTGTCATGTAGCTGGAGCGCTCTGTCAGTTTCACATGCCAGAATCCATTTTTTACATCACACACCGTGAATACCCTGGCATTTGTCAGGTCTGGCAGGACATCCTCAATAGTTGGTAATGGAAAGTGCTGTCTTTTCAGTGCTCTGTTTAAAGGTTTGGGATCAATACAGATCCTCAGCTTTCCTGATGGTTTCCTAACCAGGACCATGTTACTGATCCAATCTGTGCTTTTTTCAACAGGTGTAATTATTTCTCTTGCCACCAGGCTTGTCAGTTCCTGCTTTAGCGGGTTCATCAGAGCCACTGGAACTCTCCGCTTTGGCAGTTTCACTGGTGCTATGTTTGGATCCACTTCGAACTCATATGTCCCAGACAAACAGCCATCACCCTCAAACACCTGTAGGTATTGCTCCCTGATCTGCTCTTTCTCCAGTGTTTGTCCTTTGCTCTCTGCTTGTTGAACAATGTCATCAATGGCCATGATATTTTCTCTTTGTATCCTCACTAGATCCATGCCCTGCACTTCCCTGTTCCCCAGCAAAGGCACAGATGACTGACCGTCTATCACAATGAATTCAAGTTTGTACAGTTTCCTGTTTCTAGGATTTCTTATTTTAATCCTGCATTTGCCCAAAGGCTTCAGAGTGCTTTTATTGTACATGACAAGGACCTGTTGGGTCTGCTCCAATTTCGTGTCGGGATTCAGCAGATGAATTGGAAGAATATTGCAGCTCGCCCCACAGTCCAATTGAAACTTTACTGACCTATCCCCCAGCAGCATGGTCGCAAACAGTTGTCTCCCCTGCGCGTTCGCCTGTCCCTCTGCGTGAAGGCTCATGATTTCCTCATACTCCTCCTCGGTTTCTGCCACACTGTGTATTCGTTTAGTTTGTGTATCTGACGTTTTGCATTTGGAAGCAAAGTGGTTGTTTTTCTTGCATTTGCTGCAGACTTTCCCATAAGCAGGGCAGCTCTCTTTTTTCCACTCATGTTGTTTACCACAGTACCTGCAGTTCTTAATTACCTTCGGCCTCGCCCCCTGAGCTTCAGTCATTTTTTTAACTGCATGCACCTCTTCGCCTACTTGTCCCTCGATTGTTTTCACATTTTCCTTCGATAGATCCGCTGCTCTGCATATTTCGATGCTTCTTTCCAACGTCAGATCTGCCTCTCGCAGCAAGCGCTCTCTCACATGCGAATCGTGGATTCCGCGCACAATTTTATCTCTTATCAATGAGTCTTTTGCGGTCCCAAAGTTGCAAGTGTCCGCAAGTACTCTTAAGTCAGTAAAATACTTGTCAATCATTTCATTAGCGTTCTGGTTTCTGGAGAAAAACCTGTACCTCTCAACAGTTTCATTTGGTTTAGGATTACAGTGTTTGTCGAACAACGCTATCAACTTGGCTAAAGTTTCCTCCCTTTGCTCTTCTGGTGTGAGTGTAGTCCACAAGGTTTTCCCCAGTTCCCTGCTGGTTTCTCCAATCAAGTATTTGAACACTTTTACTTTTGTCTTGTCGTCTGACTCCGCTAAAGTTATGTCCACATACAATGAAAACTCATCTTTCCACGTCTTCCATGTTTTCGCCAGGCAGGTGGAATGCCAATCCAAAGTGGCGGGAGGTTTCAGACCGAATGCATCCATTGTCTTTTATCGTTCGTTTACGCTCTCCTCCGCTTCTTTTTTCACCTCACCTTCGTCATTCGACATCTGTTAGCGTCTATGAGTTCGCTAATACCACTGCCACCATGTTTTATGTTAGATATTATATTTAAAGGAAGACTCGCACACAGAGGTATGTTCATCAGCTTTACCGGAAACTTAAGCGCATACATTACACGTTGGTGCATCTGTCTAACCGCACCGGGTAGAACACATACATTGTAACACACATTAGGACATTATTTGGTAAAGTAAAATGAAGTAGAAAAGAATACAACGCTATTCTTTGTCAAAACTTTACAAATCTCATCTAAATAAACACATTTTACAAGGTTACACAAAGATTAAGAGGTAATGTGGAAAATACCTTTTGATTTGATGTCGAGTCCGAGACGTGTTTTTCAGGGGGAGAGATCACTTTTGAACAGGCTTAGATCAAAGACATTCGAAGAACAGCGGCAAGTGTCACTGCCTCAAGCCGACAGTGAGTGCACTTTGGACGGCTGTAGTATGGTTGGTGTGGTCATTCTTGAAAGGCACCAGGGAATTATTGCATGGCTGGTAAGTGTATAAAATCCATGAAAAACACACACATGAGTACACGAATTGCAATGTCAATCTGTTGTATGTGTTTTACAACACTTTTGTATGATTAATTTTACCATGTTAAAAATTTAGTCTTTCACAGCCTCAGACGCTCATTTCAAAGCCGTTAAACAATCATACATAAGGAAAATATTTGGTAAAGTAAAATGAAGTAGAAAAGAATGCAACACTGTTGTTTGTCAAAACTTTACAAATCTCCTCTAAAAAAACACATTTTACAAGGTTACACAAGGATTAAGAGCTAACGTGAAAAATACATTTTGATTTGATGTCGGGTCCGAATTGTGTTTTTCAGGGTGACAGAAGCGCACTTTCGAACAGGCTTACTTTTTTCATTCAATACTTCTGATTTTTACAGGTCAATTAGACAACGGCTTTAGAATGAATTTTCTACAAAATAGGTCGAACTGAGAACAGAAAAAAAATGAGGACCTATCCCCCTAGATCAAAGAGATTCGAAAAACAGCTGCAAATGTCACTACTTCAATCCGACAGAGGATTGAAGTAGTGAGTAGTAGTAGTAGTAGGATTGAAGACGTCCCGACCTGGGACGTCTGTAGTACGGTTGGTGTGGTGCTTGTTGAAAGGCACCAGGGAATTATTGCATGGCTGGTAAGTGTATAAAATCCATGAAAACCACACACATAAGTACACGACTTGCATTGTTAATCTGTTGTATATGTTTGACAACACTTTTGTATGATGAATTTTACTGTAGTAAAAATAGTGTCTTTCACAGTCTCAGACGCTCATTTCAAAGCCGTTAATCAATCACACATTATTTGGTGAAGTAAAATGAAGTAGAAAAGAATACAACACTGTTGTTTGTCAAACAAATCTCCTCTAAATAAACACATTTTTTGAGGTTAATCAATGAATAAGAGAAAATTAGAAAATAACCTTTGATTTGATGTGTTCAATGGTGTTTTTCAGAGGGACACGTTAGGACATTATTTGATAAAGTAAAATGAAGTAGAAAAGAATACAACGCTATTCTTTGTCAAAACTTTACAAATCTCATCTAAATAAACACATTTTACAAGGTTACACAAAGATTAAGAGGTAACGTGGAAAATACCTTTTGATTTGATGTCGGGTCCGAGACGTGTTTTTCAGGGGGAGAGATCACTTTCGAACAGGCTTGCTTTTTTTATACATTACTTCTGAATTTCTTTACGGGTAGATTAGACAACGGCTTTAGAATGAATATAGGTAATACTTAGAACAGGAAAATGAATGAGGACCAATTCCCTTAGATCAAAGAGATCCGAAGAACACGGCAAATGTCAACGCTTAAATACAACAGAGAGTGCACATGGGACGGCTGTAGTATGGTTGGTGTGGTCCTTGTCGAAAGGCATCAGGGAATTATTGCATGGCGTGTATAAAATCCATGAAAACCACACACATGAGTACATGAATTGCAATGTTGATCTGTTGCATGTGTTTTACAACGCTTTTGTATGGTGAATTTTACCGTGGTAAAAACCGTGTCTTTCACAGTCTCAGACGCTCATTTCAGAGCCGTTAATCAATCACACATTATTTGGTGAAGTAAAATGAAGTAGAAAAGAATACAACACTGTTGTTTGTCAAAACTTTACAAATCTCCTCTAAAAAACACATTTTACAAGGTTACACAAGGATTAAGAAGTAACGTGAAAAATAACTTTTGATTTGATGTCGGGTCGGAATTGTGTTTTTCAGGGCGACAGAAGCGCACTTTCGAACAGGCTTGTTTCTTTCATACAATACTTCTGGATTTCTTTACAGGTCGATTAGAAAACGGCTTTAGAATGAATTTTCTACAGTATAGGTCATACGTAGAACAGAAAAACAAATGAGGACCAATTCCTTTAGATCAAAGAGATTCGAAGAACAGCTGCAAGTGTCACTGCCTCAAGCCGACAGAGAGTGCACATGGGGCGGCTGTAGTATGGTTGGTGTGGTCATTCTTGAAAGGCACCAGGGAATTATTGCATGGCTTTTAAGTGTATAAAATCCATGAAAACCACACACATAAGTACACGACTTGCAATGTTAATCTGTTGTATATGTTTGACAACACTTTTGTATGATGAATTTTACTGTGGTAAAAATAGTGTCTATCACAGTCTCAGAAGCTCATTTGAAAACAGTTAATAAATCAAAAAGGATACAACGCTATTCTTTGTCAAAACTTTACAAATCTCATCTAAATAAACACATTTTACAAGGTTACACAAAGATTAAGAGGTAATGTGGAAAATACCTTTTGGTTTTATGTCGGGTCCGAAACGTGTTTTTCAGGGGGAGAGTTCACTTTTGAACAGGCTTGCTTTTTATGCATTACTTCTGAATTTCTTTACAGGTCGATTAGACAACGGCTTCAGAATGAATATAGGTTATACTTAGAACAGGAAAATAAATGAGGACCAATTCCCTTAGATCAAAGAGATCCGAAGAACAGCGGCAAGTCTCACTGCCTCAAGCCGACAGAGAGTGCACTTTGGACGTCTGTAGTATGGTTGGTGTGGTCCTTCTTGAAAGGCACCAGGGAATTATTGCATGGCTGGTAAGTGTATAAAATCCATGAAAACCACACACATGAGTACACGAATTGCAATGTCAATCTGTTGTATGTGTTTTACAACACTTTTGTATGATCAATTTTACTGTGTTAAAAATTGAGTCTTTCACAGCCTCAGACGCTCATTTCAAAGCCGTTAAACAATCATACATAAGGAGATTATTTGGTAAAGTAAAATGAAGTAGACAACACTGTTGTTTGTCAAAACTTTACAAATCTCCTCTAAAAAAACACATTTTACAAGGTTACACAAGGATTAAGAAGTAACGTGAAAAATACCTTTTGATTTGATGTTGGGTCCGAATTGTGTTTTTCAGGGCGACAGAAGTGCACTTTCGAACAGGCTTGCTTTTTTCATTCAATACTTCTTATTTTTACAGGTCGATTAGACAACGGCTTTAGAATGAATTTTCTACAAAATAGGT
>JAFBJS010004707.1:5702-27529 GCA_016785265.1 Paraplagusia blochii
AACAAGGATTTCTCAAGTGCACACAGCCTATAACTTTCTGCTACCAGACCGGTATAAAAAGTTAGAATCTTGTATCAATGACTCTGAGTCATTTTGAGTTTCTTGTTGTTGTCTTCACTGAGAAAATATTTCCTAATCAAATATAGTTGCATTATTGATGATGGAATCCTAGCCATTCTATTGGTCAGTTCTTTTGTTGATATGGGTATGGATCAAGTGGAAGTAATAGACAGATGGGGCAAAAAGGAAATATTATTTCTCTGCGGCCCAGTAATGGTCCCCAGCCCAGTGATTGGGAACCACTGCCTTAAAGCACACCTGTACTTTTTATATCACCTGCTGGGTTAAAGAGATATTACAATGTCTTAACTAGGCGCACGATAATCTGACAAAGTTCCCGTCAATTTATCCAAATGATATCAAAGATAAATATGTTTCTACTCAGTTGTTTTGAGTACAGTACCATCTCCTGATGGTTTTCCTGGTCCCTCTCAGGAGAGAAGAGACTCCTGCAACAGGACCCTGGGGTTTGACTTACCGCAGTCACCTCAAAAATAGATGCACCGTATGGGGTGGCAGCAGGTCGGTGTAGCTGTACCAGTAATCGGATTCACCGCAGTCTCTGAAAAGAGTGAGAAGTGATTTTTCTGTCAAAGGTGCTTTTCCAGTGCACGTTCTTTCACCTCGTTTGCCACTTAGACTCGATTGCGAGTTCATTAAATTACAGCTGAATTCGATTTGTCGCGCTGCTGCTGTTGTTGATCTCTAGAGACTAATAAAATACATGCTGTCGTATATTTAGAGTCGTTACATTTGCTTTTAAATTTAGCACGCGACACTTCGTGCTGCCTGTGCTGCAGTGACGGAGTGTGAAAAGTAAAACTAAAGTATCAAATGCTACGTGCACAGTTCAGTACATCGGTATTGATGCAAAGCCTGATGGGATATCGCATGCAATGGCACCTAGTGGTGAGCAATACGAATAGCAATTCTCAATTTTTTTAGGTAAAAATGAGAAAAAAGAAAATATTTAGAAACCAAAATATTTATCTTCTGAAGGACCATCTGTCCAGTCCTGTTATGACATTATGGCGATTGTGGCGGGAGTTCAAATTTAACTTTTCCAAATTAAGGTTTAACAAGTATTTAAATATCAGAAAAACAGTGACAGCTCTAAATACTAGTTGACAACCAGCACGGTGGATGAAGTGACTGTTTAGAAAACAGTCTTATTGGTCTTTGAATACATTGATACAGAACAGGCCTTATTATTTAAGATAACATGAGTTGCAGTTCATCTCAATATCATTAGACGCTCTTCAAAATGAGTGACAGCTTGAAGCTGCAGCAGTGATAAGATTAAATGGAGCAAATGCCTCACAGTGTCAGAGTGTGACAGTTGGTCATGGACACACAGCGAGGTGCTCTTGGTGGACACAAAGATGTCCTCTGTTCCCTCAGGGTGTCATTGTCCTGGTACACCATCTCAAATATGCAGTGGTTATTAAACCCAGACAAGGGTTCTTTAATGGCACTTTGGATTAAAAGTTAATTATTAACACCTAGCTAGTTACCTACAAGTTTTAATTTAACTTGCCTCACAGTGTAAATGTCTTCACAAATGCCCGGGTTCCCCAGGTTGGGAACCAGAGATCTTGATAATCAAAGGTTTAATAAAATAAACTTATGATTTAACTGACTTTAACTATTATTTAAAACAGCTTAATCCAGTATTTCTGATGGAATGTAATGATTCCCTGAGTAACTGAGGTCTTTAAGTCTGTCTAATTTTGTCGTCCTTGCCACTCTATCTATTATAGGACATTGCATAATAGTGTCACCACAATGTATGTTTGTAAGAGTTGAGATGTCTCCACATTCAGCCTTTACATACAGAAATATCTTTTGGTTTCTTGGGCACAAAAAATACATTTTCTCAATCTTTCAGCTTGTCTGATGTTTGGGAAGATTATTGGAAATCTTTGAGCATTTTTATTATTTACTTTTTATCTTTGAATATTTTTACTGTGTTTTTTTTTCTGTTTTCACGCTGTGTTTAATCCATGTTTTTTATTTCTAATTTATCTACTTTTTGTAAATAAGTAAGTCTGGATATGATTCTATAATTTTTTAGCAAAAGTCAACTGTGTACTTCTGTGAGGACATTAAAAGCAGCTGTTATGAATGTCTAGAAGGAATTCTTATATTTTCAGATCTATCTGCTGAATCGCATGGTGATTGTTACAAACCCTGCACTCATGCAGTGCCCTGAGCCAAGGCTGTGAAAAACAGAGAGCAGATGCTTTACTGCTGTGTCAGACAACTACCACTGGTTGGCAGGAGTAATAAAAGCTGGAACACTTTCCAGGCTGGAGGCCATATATGTGAATGAGTCAGTGTGCAGGAAGTTATTGCTCAAACGATGCACTTTTCCCCAATCAGTTTAGTGTAGATACAAGATTGATCAGGCAACTTACGGCTGAGACAAAGGGAGTAAATGCAGCAGGTGCAGTGACTGTTAGGAGTTGGAGCGGAAGGAGAGCAGTAGAGGAGGCAGACGGAATGGGAATGTGCACATCCCAAAAAAAGATGTCTCTGGGCAGCCTGTTACAAAGACGGACTGGTGTGTTGGCACCTTCCGTTGGTATCCTGAGAAGTAAACAGGAGAAAACAGTTAACCAGGAGACAGAAACTGATTTGTGTTGTTATTATTGTAAGAGACTGTGATCTCCAACTGCATTCACATGATGTTAGACTCATCTCTTAGGGGGAAAATCACAGCGCGTACATCTGTGTCCTGCAATGTGAAAGGAGTCAATTGTTCTGCTGTAGCGTCACTTCATAATCCAGTTGTTGTGAATTGAATTTTAGATTTAGAAGTATGGTTGATTGTGTTAAGGAAGCAGGACTTTTTAATTAACCCAGCACTTGTGATTCTCTGAAATTCTGACATTGTTCAGTCTGTAATGAAGTTCAGTGGTCCCCAACCACTGGGTCGGGGACCGGTATTGGTCCATGTGTGAATTGGTGCTGGGCCGCAGAGAAATAATGTTTCCTTTTGGCCCCATCTGTCTATTACTTCCACTTGATCCATACCCATATCAACAAAAGAACTGACCAATAGAATGGCTAGGATTCCATCATCAATAATGCAACTATATTTGATAAGGAAATATTTTCTCAGTGCAGACAACAACAATAAACTCAAAATGACGCAGAGTCATTGATACAAGATTCTAACTTTTTATACCGATCTGGTAGGTGAAAATTATAGGCTGTGTGCATTTGAGAAGTCCTTATTGTGTGTATGCACAGTTAATTTGGGTAGGAGGATTTTATAGGTAGGAAAATACTTCAGAACACCAGAAATAAAATTTTATTAGGGGGTATTTATGAAAAAAGTAAAAAAGGTTGGCACTGACGTAGACACTGTATACAAGCCTATTTGATTTGCCGGTTTGAATACTCAGGCGTACAATAGCCTTTGTGGTTGTATCCCAATTTAGGCTCCACTTTGTGGGCAGCAACCAAAGGTTAGATAAGTTTCCCTTTGTATATGACATTGTGTCTGGAGCTCCACTACAGCCGTGCAATAAGTTGAACGTATGAGATATTTGTTGATGTAGGTTTTTACGTGTGACTCTTAACTTAGACTCTTAATGTGGCAGATGCATGAATGAATGAGGGACTTTGTCTCAGGATCATGAGATACAAAGGCAGATGAAGACGATTAATTCTCCTCAGAACAAACAAATTAGTGGAATCATGTTAGTCGGGTGTTTTATAATCTGATCATGACATAATTCATTTTATCTTTTACATAAATCACTTGACATCTCTCATTTTGTTTATACAAGAAATGTGATGACGACAACAACAACAACAGCAGCAGCAGCAGTCACACTGGATTGAACTCAATCATGTGAAACAACTGGATGGAAACAACATTATATCATTCACCCATTTTCCAACCATCTATTCTCAACCTTGTTCTCCTGTTATAGAAAGACGTTGGAAATAGTTGATCTAAATATTTAACTACATGATATTCTTCTCCTGGAGGGTTCATCGTTTCAGTTATTAACAGCAACATCCTCTGCTATTATGGGATAGTTTACACAGCCTAAAAACAACCAAACAATCTGATGAAGAGTTCCAAGATTAATTTATGTGCCTGTCAGTGAGGACTGCAACTGCTGCTGCTGCAGGATTTCTGCTGTCTGAGAAACACTGCAACAAAAAACCCATAATCTCAAGATGCACATGTTACTTTAAGTATTGTCAGGGTTTGGTACCAAGATGATAATCTTGGTTTGTGCTCTCGCATCTGGCCGAGAAACACCACATATGTGCTTGTGTGCACTACGGACCGGTTAAATGTCTCGTACTGTTTACACGGACCAGTTGTTAAGTTGTGGCAGATAAATACCCCCTAAATAAAATTAAATGTCCGTTGTTATGAAATATTTTCCTACCTATAAATTCTTCCTACCAGAATTAACCGTGCATGGGCACAACAAGGATTTCTCAAGGGCACACAGCCTATAACCTTCTCCTACCAGACCGGTATAAAAAGTTGGACAAAAAGTTGCGTCATTTTGAATTTATTGTTTTCTTCACTGAGAAAATATTGCATTGTGCATTATTGATGATGGAATCCTAGCCATTCTATTGGTCAGTTCTTTTGTTGATATGGGTATGGATCAAGTGGAAGTAATAGACAGATGGGACCAAAAGGAAACATTATTTCTCCGCGGCCTGGCAATGGTCCCTGGCCCAGTGGTTGGGGACCACTGTGTTAGAGATTTACTTTAGTAGTTATGTGTTTTAAACCCTAAATGGATGAAAACGTTGACTCTTAAGTCTTGAGCACTGAAATCATCAGATTCCTGTTCTGCCTAAACCAGCTCCTTTCTGTCCAATAGAATCAAACCACGGCTGCTTTTGGAAAAGCTCGCTCCATGCAACAGCGGTGCCAGAAACCCTCGAACACCATTTTTATTTTTGGAACGCACAATGAAAGTTTTGTGGTTGCATTCAGACCTTCTCTGTCGCCATCGTAAAAATGTCCACACACTGTTTCTGCTTGTGCTTCCTGGTGCCTGAGAAAGGAGTGTGAGGTGCAGAGCGAGTCAGACCTTGAACTCAAGTTTCACTCTCCAGAACAGGGGCCTAGTTTCCTAAAGGCAGGGGCAGCACAGAGATCACCTCTGTTCACTGGCTCATAATGGAACAAATGTTGTGTTTTAGTGCTGGGACGTCTGTAGAAAAGCAACCCCTGCCCTATGAAGTCATAGAACAAAATGCAGCAAAGACAAAACACTGCCATGTTCCACCCACGCTGCAGCTGACAAATCTTCACTTTTGTTTTCCTACTTCTTATGTTCCACACAGTCAATTTTATGGTTGACATTCATTCTTTTGGAGAAGTTCAAAAACTGTTCACTGCAGCTCAGATGAACTAATCTATGAAGGTCTTACCAATTCACCGCATCGCGAAAAAAATTCACAAAAGGGAATTTTCCACAGGAGCAGATCTTTTCCCAGTAAAATGCACTTTAAAAGTCTGTCTTTCAAAGTCTTACGTATGTGTCTTCTGCCTTGTCATTACCCTGTGACTCTTCATCAAAGAGTTGCTAAACTGGTATAATTTCCACCACTGGAGAAAATAACACGATAACAGACACTGTAGTTGTTTTTCTCTGAAGAAAAGCAAGGTCTGACATCTGGTCGTTTGTGTATTAAACCATCTGGAGACGGCAGTTGCTACTGTTGTCTCCAGATGTCTTGATGGTTGATGGAAACAAATCGGTCAGACTCTCCTTATAAACCTAAATCTCCAGACTAGAAATGTAGGTCATCCAAAACAAACAGTAACAATCATGGAAAATGAGTCCGTCTCTTATTTGCTTTGACTACAAAATGTTTTGTTCATGTGGTGAGAAAATGCAAAAGTTTGATATTATTCGAAGCAGATGGAAATCAAAGTGTTGACATCCAAAGGTGGGGCAGACTGTGTACACAACTCTCAGTTTGAACAGATTATGAAGAGACTTAGAGGACAAATAAGAAGAGGATTTTCAGAAAACAAGCAAGACAGGGGATCACGTAGGACTTTTATACCTCATGGTTTGTCATACTACCTGCAGACAAATATACTATCACAAGATCAGCACTGAATCTTCCCTAATGACCAAAGAAAACACTTGTGATGCTGCTATAGTTGGATCAAACGTCTCCTAATGTAGTCAAGGCCGACTGTCAGCACTTTCCTATTATTTTTCCCCATCATTTTCTCCCACTTCATCCTGTGTCCCACCCTCTTTTCATTGTTTGTGGACAGACATGTTGGCATCTGATCACTCGACCCAACTGCATCAGATTTTGGTCCAAATGTTGAAACCTAAACAAATGTGAATGATTGTGGCTGATGTCCAGTCTGGTTCGCTCGCATGTTTGCATATTTATGTTATCTCTAAACTCTCTAAACATTATCAAAGGGATAGGCCTGAATGATGTTGGTAAAATCTGGCAAAGTCATCTTGTCACTTTTCAGCAGGCATGGGCAAATGAAGGCCCAGGGGCCGGATGTGGCACGTTGAGATTTTTAATGCGACCCGCCAACCTTGTCCAAATAAAATAATTCATATTATCATTATACTTCGGCCTTTTCCTTTTGATATCTGTATTTCCCCAGTAGATGGCGTCATAAAGGCTATTAGAAATGTAGCATTTTAGGTTTAATATGACACATTTCACATGCCATTTATTTTAGTTCAAACAAACGCTTTGTCTTTATGTTCTTGACTTGGCCCTGAGTCGGATTTTAGGAACAATTGTGGGCCACAAATCAAAAAGTTTGCCCACGCCTCTTTTACAGGATTGTTTGTCACAGTACTGTTAAAACAAAAAAACTTGAAAAACATCAGAACAAAAAAAATTTTATTAGTATAATAATTCACTTTTTTGTTTGAGGCTGCCCTCTTTCTCATATATTGATGCAGAAATCCATTTTCAATGATATTGAAGCAATTTCTGCAGTTAAGACAGTAAAATTTGGATAAATTATAAATTCATGATATAGACATATCAGTGACCCTTGCATTCCAACTGTAGGCCTTCGGTGACATCATAGTTTTGTGATGTCAAATTAATACGCCCTTTTAATAACATCAGTTTGACACCAGGACTTGAGAATCCACACATATATATATATTTAAAATAAATTATTCATAGTATTTTTTGATTAATAATACTAAAAGAAAATACTTGCGTAGCAACATTTAGAAAATGCAAAACATTTGCCCACGAGTTGTTAGAGTGCGAAAGCGAACAGCGAGAGGTTTGACAAGGGTGATTCTTAATGCTTAGGTTTATATAGAGATTAGACAAGTTCAGTCCCAGACATGTGAATCGTTCTTTAGACCTTCAACGAAGTCTGATCTGTGTTGCTATGTGAGTATGTTTTGGGCCAGCAGAGAAGGCTTTGCTGGCCCGTACGACCCACCACTGATGTTATTATGTACCAGAAATAGAATCTACTTGCAGTAGATTCTCTTGTCCTTCCTTTTGAACAAGTCCAGTTGATCTGTGAATTCACTTCGTGACACTTTGTGACATGAAGGGGGAGGGAAACAGCCAGGCCTCCTAACTTTTGGAAAACACGGTCTTCACAAAGAGGCACAATGGCTCATTGTAGAAGCTGGAAGTTCCTGAATGTAGTTGCTGGAACTTGAACTTGGAGGAGAAGTAGGACTCAACTGGGCTGTGGTTTAGGATGTTTTTTCTCTTAACACACGATGCAAGACAATCAATTTTGCCGAACTTACTGAAATGGAATAAATATCTGTTTGTCTTTATAAGGAACAGATGAGAAGATATGGTACCGTCATGGACGATTACTCACTGATTGTGAAAGTTTAGTTTAGAGAGCGCAGTCCTCACCATCATCATGTGATGTGCAGCTCTGAGCTGTTGTTGGCTACAGTAGATGTTTACGTCGCTGGTTTTATTTGTTCAGCATTTCACTTTTGCCTCAACTCTTCCCAGCAATTTTCCTGCTGCCCTCAGGAAGCAGCTTTCAGTGTTGCCCGATGGTCTTCCTGGCAGGACATCCCTTCATCCCCTAAAGTTCCTGCTGTAGACAATAGGAGGTCTCCTGCAGGGCATGGAACTGTGTATGTGCGTGTATTAGAGTGGGGGGATTTATTGAGAGTTTCCCTTCAGGAAACTGCACATTTGTCTGAGCAGCAGTGTTTCAGGTCTTTTACTGTGTGTTCTCAGATATGACAAAACTGGTTTCTATGGCTCCACAACTGATTTGGTCTTGGGTTTAGTTGGATTTGTGACCCTCACACTTTCATCATAATTACTTCTACAAAAAAAAATTACCATCTTCATGGCTAAAGAGAGTACAAATCAACAGTTCTAACAAGTAGGCTCAGTGGTCTGTTCACCTCAAAGCAAATTATTTTAAAATAGAAAGAAAGAAAAAATCAGCAGCCGAAGCTGCTGATTACACTACAACTTTCAGTGCATTGCATTGCAAAGAAGAAAGTATTTCTCCAGTCATAGTCGGATAAGCAGTGGTCCCCAACCACTGGGCCGGGGACCGGTGCTGGTCCGTGGGCCGCAGAGAAATAATGTTTCCTTTTGGTCCCATCTGTCTATTACTTCCATTTGATCCATACCCATATCAACAAAAGAACTGACCAATAGAATGGCTAGGATTCCATCATCAATAATGCAACTATATTTGATTAGGAAATATTTTTCTCAGTGAAGACAACAACAATAAACTCGTTATTGGTCTGGCAGCAGAAAGTTATAGGCTGTGTGCACTTGAGAAATCCTTGTTGTGCCGAAGCACAGTAACTTTGGGTAGGAAGATTTTATAGGTAGGAAAACATTTCAGAACACTGGAAATTTCATTTCATTAAGGGGTATTTATCTGCCACAACTTAACGACCTGTATTTTGTGACATTCTCACCCTTTAAGGTTAGAACAAGGGTGCTGTCTCTTATACACATCTGATGAAAAACAACTATATTTGATTAGGAAATATTTTTCTCAGTGAAGACAACAACAATAAACTTGTTATTGGTCTGGTAGCATAAAGTTATAGGCTGTTGCACTTGAGAAATTCTTGTTGTGCCCAAGCACAGTTAATTCAGGTAGGAAGATTTTATAGGTAGGAAAACATTTCAGAACACTGGAAATTTCATTTCATTAAGGGGTATTTATCTGCCACAACTTAACGACCTGTATTTTGTGACATTCTCACCCTTTAAGGTTAGAACAAGGGTGGATCTAAGGTGACAGTTGTAGCCCACATGGTATGGCTATAGGAGCAGAGGCCTCTGCTTGTGATTCATGTCTCTGTTTCCAAGTTCCACCAGATTTCTGAATGGGCCCTTTTTTCTCATGTAAAGTGGTCAGAAAGTTGTTGTCAGTGAGAGAAGATGTTGGCATTCAGACCGCCTGTCTCTCTCCCTCTTCCCGCCTCTCCTTAAAAAAAAGTGTGGCATTGGTGATGAGGTCACAGTCTGAGAACATGGCCCCAGCCTCAGACCAGCTCATATTCTTTTCCATGAAGCAGCACTACTCCATGCCCACGTCTTCTTCGTATCATCACAGCGCTCTCTCTACTCTTGGATGTTGTCCAGGTGGTCACATGCTCCTACTACATCTAAGGGAACAAGTAATTAGATAACAATGTTCTCAGGGAAGAACCTTCAGATAAGTTGTCACTCTCTCATTATTCCTCCTACTTGTGTAATTCAACTAGTGCCATGTCAACTTGGTTTAAGTTGACTATTTTCACTGTGCCTGTCACATTACAAAAATTAGACCAAATTGGGACCCAGACCTTCTAGATTAACAAGTTTAACAACATTTAGACCACCAAGTTTGGAATTGATCCCAGAAGGATACTTGCCAAGGTTAACTGGTGTTTTATACAAGTTAAATAAGAAGAAGCTTCTCTTACTACTGAGCAGTAGGGGGCAGGTTATGTAAGCCCTGCCTTTCTTCATCCAACCAAACACTTACAAAATCTCCCCATTCACAAGATTCCACTCAACCAATTCTGTTTTGGAAATAGTCCATTGCTGTTACGCCACACTCATTTAATAAACATGACATTACTTGATATATTAACAGGCTCTAAAATTCAAAAACAAAAACATTCAAGTCATGTTGATGATACAGTTCATTTTTTTGGTTTCAGAATGAGAATGACAGTGTAATAGACCAGTGTAGCCCAACTTTTTTTACGCCACGGACCAGTTCAATGTCTTGTACCATTTTCGCGGACTGGTGGTTGTGGCAGATAAATGATGAAATTTAATTTACAGTGTTCTGAAATATTTTCCTACCTATAAAATCTTCCTACCTGAATTAACTGTGAATGGGCACAATACGGATTTCTCAAGTGCATCAGCCTATAACTTTCTGCTACCAGACAGGAATAAAAAGTTAGAATCTTGTATCAATGACTGTGCGTCATTTTGAATTTATTGTTGTTGTTTTCAGTGAGAAAATATTGCATTGTGCATTATTGATGATCCTAGTCATTCTATTGGTCAGTTCTTTTGTTTATATGGGTATGGATCAAGTGGAAGTAATAGACAGATGGGGCCAAAAGGAAACATTATTTCTCTGCCGCCTGGCACCAATTCACCCACGGACCGGTAATGGTCCCCGGCCCAGTGGTTTCACCTGCTGTAGTCATTAAATGTTTCAATGTAAGGCTAGTGTACTCACCTTACAGCATGGAAATTTCTTCCATTTTCTGCCTGTCTGTATGAAATGTAGTTGTTTTGCCCATTCCAGGTACTTTCGTTTTCTCCTGCAGTACAAAAACACATGGGATTAAAATTTTTATTCGTCTACTAGGAACTGGTAGGATAAAAAGTAGAAGATTAGGGATTTATGAAAATAAACAAACCTAAACAAACATTGCTTAGTTATATCAATTTCTATGAAGTAGTACAACAATTTCCACTTCAGTTGGAACTAAAACTTGTCCCAAACTACAATCCCAACATTTTCCCATCCTGTACATTCTTGGGAAAAATGTGGTGTTTTCCCAAACACATCTTTAGACCTACATTAAAGTCACTCGGGTGCCAAAGTATCTATTATGAACCTTGACAATCAAGTTTGTGTGTCTGAGAGAGACTTTCAGCTCGTCCAGACTCAAGGTTTAGGCAGAAGGAATGCAGTGTGTCAGCGCGGTCTGTAATTTCCTGCTTGTCATCAAATCAAAGAGTAAATGCAACAACACTTGAGGAGCGCTGAGAGGTGTCTGACAGTGTGTGATTTAGGGAAGAGTGAGAGATGAGTCATGTGAAAAAAAAAGTCATGTTGCTAAACAATACTGGATCATATATATATATATGCAACCCCACTTTGTGTTAATATTGGACTGGTGGGATTCGTGTTCTCCTTTTAGCTTGCTCTTTTTCAGGGGTTGCTACAGAGAGTCAACTATTTCCTGTCCTCTGTATCTTCAACTCTGACTCCAACTACCTCCATGTCCTCCCTCACTGCATCCATCAATCTTCTCTTTGTCTCCTACCTGGTAGCTCCATCTCTAGGAACATTCTTCTATCTATGTCTCCACTGTCCCTCCTCTGAACTTGTCCAAACCATCTCAATCTGTCTTCTCTAGCTTTTTCTACAAACCTTCTTCTCTGTGTTGTCCCACTAATCACCTCATTCCTGATCCTGTCCATCCTTGTCTCTCCTAAAGAGAACCTCAGCATCTTTAACTCCTCCACCTCCAGCTCTGTCTCCTGTCTTCTACCTATTCCTAGTGTCTCTAACCCATACTTCATGGCTGGTCTCACAACTGTTCTACAAACCTTGGGACTGGTTGGATTGTTGGATGTAAAACAGGTCTACAAATACTAAAAAATATGTTTAAATTGCATATCAGCTGTGAGAAATAGGCTATTTATTACCCCTGTATCTACAGTATAGCATTTGAAAAAGTAATGCAAACCAAAAAAAAAAAACAAACCCAATATGAACATTTCTATTTTCACTTTAAGTCATAACAATCTTGACATGTTGGGGATTTACTTCTGTTTACAATATCTTGGTCCAGGATTCTAAAAATATAAAGTAGTTGGAAGTAAAAACAGGTTCAGTGACATTGTTTTTATATTTTTAAAAAGAAGAGCCGAGGCCCGGTTCTGTGAACATGTGTGGCAAATTTTGTGAAAAAATCAGACATTCTTTAGAGACTGTTGTCAAGAGGGAAACAGATGGACCACCCAAAAACATACAGTCTGCCTATCACTTGTTGCCTGCCTGAAGTACACACAACACAACATGTATGGACCTATCTCAAGACAGTTGATGCCCCTGTTTGATGGCATAGGGAAAGAAAAAATGAGATTGGGAAAGAATTCCAGAATGTCCAATATGCAGAAAAACAAACGTCAAAGGATTTTACCTCATAATTGCTCCCAACTACCTTGCTTTTTATTAACTTCTTAATAAACAGGCATCTATTTATCATGTGCAACGATTGAATGATTTTGATAACTTGTTTTCATATATAAAATCAAATTTAAAGAGCTCCTCCCTCTATTGAGGTCAGTGCAAACCACCTGATTGTGATCATATTCTCTGTGTGACTGTGTTTACTGTGGTCTGGGAGAAGCAGCTGACAGAAACATCGAGCAGAAACTGAAAACCTTCTCAATAAGATCACTGTTCTCCACTAAAATGTACTTTTCTTGTTTTTCCCTCAGTACATATTATAATACATGGGTAAAGTGTAACAGTATTACAGTATTACACATTCTAATTGGTGATCAGTCTGGTTGGATAACGCTGGATCCTCTGACAAAAACTATCTGTCATTTGAAGACTAAGATGTCAGATAATCTGGGTCTGTGGATTATCAGCAGTCAGTCAGTCAGTCAGTCAAAAGGGCAACCAGTGTGTTGCAGCAGCATGTGTCAGTGTAGGAATGTGCCTGTGGCTGTTAAAAAACACCTCTCAGTGTGTGTGTGTGTGCGCTTGACAGAAAAATGAATGATTACGTGACAGTTCGTGAACGAGGAACAAAGATTTACAGTGACTATTTCTTTGTCTGCATATTGTCAAGATACAAACAGGCCAAAGCTTTGAGCCAGGAGTTGATTTTGCCTTGAACCACATTTTTATAACACATACATAGAGACAAGAATTGCAATAAAAGTTGGAGGAAGGATCCGACACCTGTGATCGCGAAGTTTGTGGCAGCGGACTCGCGTCTCTCTTCGTAGAGTTTTGGCATCTGATTTATTTTGACAGATGTTGGGAAACATTGCCACAATTCACTGCAGATTTGCAAGAGATTTTTATGTCTTAATGTAGGGCTGGAACTCAGAGAGAAATGAACTATTTCGTTGGTCTGAGCAAAACAGACAGTAAACAGACCAGTGTTCCCACACACTAATGTTGCGCCACAGACTGGTTAAATGTCTTGTGTTCTGAAATATTTTCCTACCTATAAAATCTTCCTACCTTATTAACTGTGCATGCACACAACAGGGATTTCTCAAGTGCACACAACCTATAAATTTCTGCTACCAGATTGGTAGAAAAAGTTTGAATCTTGTATCAATGATGCATTTTGAGATTATTGTTGTTGTCTTCACTGAGAAAATATTTCTTAATCAAATATAGTTGCATTATTGATGATGGAATCCTAGCCATTCTATTGGTCAGTTTTTTTGTTGATATGAGTATGGATCAAGTGGAAGTAATAGACAGATGGGGACAAAAGGAAACATTATTTCTACGCGGCCCGGTACCAATTCACCAACGGACCGGTACTGGGTCCTGGCCCAGTAGTGGGGACCACTGTACTGAAGAAAAACATTTTGTAAACTTCTGAAAGTTGGACTTGAACACATGAAAATGGAAAGGATCACATTTTGTACACAGAAAAAATAGATTCTCGTCTCTTTGTTAGAGTTAAAAAATAAGAAAATCAATCTTTATTCTATCAGCCAAGACACTGTGACTGTAACTCAAATTCCACATCCTGCAGACCAACATATATGTAATATTTGCCTAATCTAACCTGTAGAAAACATACCAGTCATTGGAAATCCCATTCTATTCAGGCCCTCACATTAATGCATGGAAATTCACTGTGTTTTCCCACTGTCTGATTCAATATTTTAACCAAATGCTGTTTCTGTTATTTAGTGGTGTTTTTGACAAGCTGTGCTTCTTCCTCTTACAGGGCTGTATGGAGCAGTAACTGGGTAATCTGAACTCCTGAACTCCACATGCATGAGTTGTTCACTCATGACCTAAAGGTAACAAACAACCTAACTCGAATACAAAAAAAAAACATTTTCAAAGTTTTACAGTAATATACTACAAAGTGCCAGAAATATACTTTGATTTCAAGTGTTTGGAAAAAGTAAAAAACTTGGACAAAACTATTGAGTTACTTAAAAAATCCCAGAGGCAAATGCTTTTGATGTGTAGCGAGAAAATGTCCGACTTGGATTTGGTGCAAACATTTTACACTTAGAGTATAAAGGCATGTGTCCCTTAAGTACAACATACAAACACAGAGGAAACACCTGTAGCAGCAAGTCAGGATGAAGGGGGAAAAACAACTTTTTATCACTTTCTCCCTGAGTATGACAAAATATTTATACTGTTTCTATGTAAGACATTTATGGTTATTTTCTCTAACCTAAATGTAATGTATTCTCTATGCATGTGGTAGAACTATAACTAATGGCAATGCAATGCAAACTAAGTATAACATCTAATGCAAACTAGAAGTTACACTTAAGTAAATCCCCGTTGACCATGTAGCTATCAATGTTCTTAATGCAGCTGATATTACCCACTGAGACAATATGGATCCAGGTTTTATTGGTCATGTGATAAAAACAGTCCAGTGTTCTTGAAACCACAAAGTAGAACTTAGACCTGTGTTTTGCTTTAGGGTTATTTCCCCTGACTGTTTTGTCTGTATCTGAAGCATATACCTGCACATACATGCAGCCACAGGCTCACTCTGACGTATAAATTATGTACTTTTTAACATCCTTCAATACTTTGTAAGAAGTAAAACAAACAAAAGGTCCATTTAACAAGAGGTCTTTTGTCAAAAAAAAAGACTCAAGACGCTGCCTTTAGTCAACAGTCACAAGTGTCAACAAGCAACAATAACACACTTCTTTAGGTCTTACTGTCCATTAAGATGTATCTGTGTTAGTGCAGAGTTGACAGCATAGATCTGAGATATAAGGTTAGAATCCACCAGTTGCCAGGTTGACACTGAGGTGCTCTGATTAAACACTGATAGAGTGGGCTGACCACCTGCAGAACGACTCACAAAAAGGTGCAATGTGATTTGGGTGGCAGTGGTGGAGACCAGTGGAGGATGAGGACCAGTATTAGTGATGTCCTTCTTTATGAAGTTGATTTTTTTTGTCAGTTCTATCTACATTTTATTCACTCTCAGACCACCGTGTTACAAGTAGCTGTCAAACTGACCTTTAACGTGAAAAAAATCTCAATAGTAAGACTGAACGTGTGTATTGTATTTGTAATCTTTTCGTTTTTTTCCTCTCAGAGCTAATTGGATGCTTTCGTATGTGACAAAAAGATCCGGCCCACAAAGATGACTCAGTCGATGCAAGTTAACCCAAAACTGCCCGGTAAGAGATGACGCTTCTGATTCACTTTTTATTTTGACACCCTAAAATCTTCTAAAATTTTCTATAACAAGTTTTTCTCTTCTTTAATCTTTAGAGTTGCGCTCTCCATTTATTTACTCCAATCAGGAAGAGCCTGATCAGCCAGGTTCTTATTCTGTTCAAACGCCCTATGGTTTTCAGCTGGATCTGGACTTTCTCAAGTATGTAGAAGAAATAGAGAGTGGGCACAATCTCCGCCGAGGACATGTCAATGCTCGTCGACTGGGTAGAGGAGTTAAACTCTCCCAAAGAAGTAACAGCGTGGGAGGGCGTACTAGTGGCTGGACTTCCACAGAGTCTCTTTCATCGCCGGTTAGTGAAGATGGGAAAATACCTCCTCCTCCACCACCTCGCAATCGCATTGGATCAGCTCCATGCGAAGGCCTTGCTCTGTCTCCTGTAACCCTCCTCACTATTCCTCCACTGTCTGCTGGAGCCAAAGTCCCACCCCCTCCACCACAGCGCAATCCCAGAGTTGAACGGACCCTATTGGAAACCAGCCGGCGTCTACAACAGGAACAAACGAACCTGCATCAGAATGGTGGAAGACTCCAGCTCGCAGATCCTCCGAAACAGCTCTTATCCTCGCCATCCCCTCAGATCCTACACAGTAACTGGTCCAAACCCAGTCCTCAGACCTCAGGGCACAGTACACCAGCTGCAGGATCAGCAGCGACTCCAATCCCTCCCAGCCAACTGCAGACAGTAAGGGAGCAGATGGCTACAGCTCTGAAGCAGCTGAAAGAGATGGAAGAAAGAGTGAAAGGTGTTCCTGCACTAGAAAAAGAGGTGGCCAACCTTCGAGCAGAGAAGGACATGCTCCTCTTGGCTCTGCAGGAGAAGAAGCTAGCTATAGAAGAGGCCAAACAGAGGCAAAAGTCTACAGAGTCCTTCACCCAAACGACAGACATCGGTCAAACCCAAAGTGTTCATCAGGTCCACAGTCGTTCTCCAACCTCATCAGCTCTCAAAGCCAATGTAAAAACTGGTGAATTGAAAAAGATAGCTGAAAAATTTGAGGTGAAGGACAAGAAAACCTCAGATCCTTCAACAGCTCTTGTCAAAGCTCCAGAGCAGGTTTTAGCTGTCAAGAAAAAATCAGTAGCCACTGGGGGAGACATGCCGATGAACTCCATAGTTTGCTACTCCAGCCTCGGTAGAAGAGACGCTTCTGTAGGAAGCGAAGTGTCTGTCTGTGAGAAATGTACTGGGACAGAGTTCCCTTTGGGTCATGAGAAAGGGGTCCAGGCCATAGTTCAAACAAAGGAGGCTGAGGCTTGGGTCATGGAGTCTCTTCTTGGACTGACCACCGAAGCACAGCGAGAAATTGACACCTTACAAGACACCATTCAATTCCAGAAGGACACGATTGTTTCTCTAAAGGATCAGCTGAGTTCAACCAATAAGGACCTAGAAGCCATTAGAGGTCATTTAAAGGAGAAAACCTCCAAAGTTACACTTGAGAAAGGGGTTCTTGCAAAGACAGACACGAAGAATGCTGAGGTAGGGACAGAACCTTTTGTTGTAAAGCATGTAGCAGTTTTATGTCGCCAAGAAATGAAAGATGCCTGTGTAGGTGATGTGTTGATGGTACATGAAAGAGAAGAGGAAACCCAGACAGAAGATTTGATGAAACCAGCAACCCATGCAATGGTCAGCACTGGGTGTCAATGGGAGAACTTGTTTGAGGAAAACACTAAAGAGCAGAAGATTGTAATGTTAAAGAGGAGACAGTTGACCATCAGCGACTACAAAGTTTGTCCAGAAGAAGAGATGGTTAGCATGGCCGATGAAGAAGAGGAAGATCAGGAGGAAAAGAGTGCAGCCAGCAACTCCAGCACAGGTGAGAACATGACTGCTCCTCCAGTTATTTTGATGGTCTCTGGAACTCTTGTCTGACATTGCTGCTTTCTTCTGGCAATAGGAATGTTGAAATCGATTATGAAAAGAAAGGATGGAAGTAGCTCTGGAGAAGGTCGCTCCACTGGCAAGAAGAGTCTACAGTTTGTTGGTATTCTAAATGGAGGGTGGGTAAAAAGTATTGTTTTAATTTTAAAAACAGAGACAGAGCCGCCTGACTCCAAAATACAGTCTAGATTTACTAGACTAGAAGTTAAATCTGGTTACTCCAAGGAGATCTACTAGTGTTGGGATAAATAAAATGTTCTGTGCACTGTATACTTTTACACAACTATATATTTTTGTAGTCTTTATTGACGGACTGAAAACCTTAGAATTCATAACAAAATGTTTTTGTAATAATAACCCTTTTTTTTGGAAGTATTACTAAAATATAAATTATACTTAGGATCTCTATTACCTTTTCAGGTATGAGTCAACTTCCAGTGAGGACGAGGAAGAAGAAGAAGATGATGATGACGATGAAGAGGAAAACCACAGTTCCTCTGGAGAGAGTGGAGAAGGTGAATGCTTGGACAGCACAGAAGATGAGGCGGCACTTGAGGAAGAAACGTCTGAGGAGGAGAGAAACGTCAATCTAGATGAAAGTGACACAGATGAGGAAACTCTTAGAGCTGCCAGTTGTTCATCGACCGTTGTGAAAGAGAAGTAAGACGTTGTTGATGCATATGAACCAGAGGCACTGAGCTTTCCTGATGTTCTAAACTCTTGGTTTCGTTACAGGTTTGAGCTGAGTTCAAAGATGCGTGAAGCCTGCCTCATACTGAAGAATCACCTAAATGATGACAGCAAAGTACTGAAGAGTAAAGAAGTGGTGCGTCAACACACTTATTCTTCAAAATGTTACATTACGGTTGGTTCGGTAGTGCAGTGGTTAGAACCCAGGGTTTGAGTAGTGACCCAAACTTTTTTGCGCCATGGACCGACTAAACGTGTCATACTATTTTCACGGACCGGTCATTAAGTTGTGGCAGATAAATACCCCTTAGTAATTTCTGGTCTAATATTTTTTTACCTATAAAATCTTCCTACCTGAATTAACTGTGCATGGGCACAACCAGGATTTCTCAAGTGTGCACAGCCTATAACTTTCTGCTACCAGACCGGTGTAAAAAGTTAAAATCTTGTATCAAAGACTCTTGTTGTTGTCTTCACTGAGAAAATATTTCCTAATCAAATATAGTTGCGTTACGCAATATAGTCGTGATGGAATCCTAGCCATTCTATTGGTCAGTTCTTTTGGTCCCCGGCCCAGTGGTTGGGGACCACTAACCTAGAGGAACCACAAAATTGGCACTTGTCAGGGGAAGCCTGTTAACAGTGGTTATAGCAACTGCTGCTGTTAATACAATAATTTATAATCCAATAATTGGTCAATCATTAAAGTATAGCTTTCTTTCAATATGTATTTACCTGTATTGCTGTAAAAATTAAGTGTAACATATACTGAAACTATTTCGATTCTTGTCTGGATTTTTCATGCTAATGTGAATTTTGAAATATAGAAATTATTTTCATTTTATTAATGCCGTTGCGTTATTCCAATGAACTTCACTTTCAGCTTTCCAGCACACACACTGTGCAGCTGGAGTGGTTCAGAATTTCCAGTGCTAAGATGGCCCAAACTTCACGGGTCTCTGACTACCTGATGGCGTTCTCAGAGGTGTCGTTATCGCTGTTGGAACATGTAGTCAACATGACGGACGGCAACGGAAACACTGCTCTTCACTACAGCGTTTCACACTCCAACTTTGGTGTAGTCGGGCTGCTGCTGGACACAGGTTGGTGGTAAAATAGAATCCATGAGACAGCGTCACTCACCATTCAACTGGATGATGTCCCACAGTAACAGATGTATGTTCTCCGCAGGAGTGTGTCGGGTGGACCAGCAGAACAAGGCAGGCTACACAGCCATCATGCTGGCTGCTCTCTCTACTGTGAAGGAAGAAGACGATATGGCAGTGGTCAAAAAACTCTTCAGTAAGGGCAATGTCAACGCCAAAGCCAGCCAGGCAAGTTTCACTACAACACAGTTGTGCTGCAGCAGAGTTTCGAAAACATGAATAAGTAAAAATACATGTTATTGGAAATCAAGGATCGGCCCTGAGCCTCGTCTTGTTTGCTTTAGTGATGGACAGATTGACAGCTGAGGTCAGACAGTAGTCTCCGTGGACGATGATGTTTGCAGATGACATTGTGATCTGCAGTGGGCAGCAACTAAAAGAGAACCTAGAGAGGTGGAGGTTTTGACTAGAGGGAAGAGGAATGAAGGTCAGTCGTAAGACGAGAGTATATGCTGGAGGTGGAGGAGTTAAAGATGCTGAGATTCTCTTTAGAAGAGACAAGGATGGACAGGATCAGGAATGAGGTGATTAGAGGGACAACACAGACAGGAAGGTTTGGAGAAGGAGAAGCTAGAGAAGACAGATTGAGATGGTTTGGACATGTTCAGAGGAGGGACAGTGGAGACATTGGTAGAAGAATGATCCTAGAGATGGAGCTACCAGGTAGGAGAGAAAGAGGAGATTGATGGATGTAGTTAGAGAGGACATTGAGGTAGTTGACGTTACAGAGGACAGGGTGAGATGGAAATTGTTGACTCGCTGTGGCAACCCCTGTAAAAAAAAGGGAAAAGCCGAAAGGAAAAGAAGAAAACAACATGTTATTGGAAATTGAAATAATATTAACTTCCCACATTTTACAGGCTGGTCAAACAGCACTGATGCTCGCTGTTAGCCACGGTCGTCTGGAGATGGTGAGGGCACTACTGGAATGTGGTGCAGACGTAAATGTGCAGGACGATGAAGGCTCCACAGCACTGATGTGTGCAAGTGAACATGGCCGGGCTGAGATTGTCAAACTGCTCCTGGAACAGGATGGCTGCGATATATCCATTGTGGATAATGTAAGCTGTTTATTCTCGTACTTTCACTGAAAGAAATTCAAAGTAACCGTCTGTGTTAAGAGAACGAAAAAAAAAAAAAATTGCTGCTCAACCTAGCCTGCTAAAGGCATTCAAGCTTTTTCGTCTGGGATTTAGCTTATCCAGAGCTCAGGAAACCGCTTCTCTTGGGAATTTATCCCTGCACTATTTCTTTCCTCCATTCCTCTGTCCAGGCTTTTCTTTTCGGTTTTTTTACCTCACTAATTTCCCTATAGATTCATTACAGTCCTGCTTACACTAAGTCAACAATACATTTCTAGCTTTTATTTAAATCTTTATTATCGACAAGACAACAATTTAGAAACAAAGTTCTGATATAAAAGTTATAAAACAGTAGTTTGCCATCATAGCAGATTTAGGATGCACATGAACATGTTAATTTTAACTTCTCAACATACAACTTTCTTGCGTGTTTGGGTATTTTTGAAGTACCTTTACAAAGATTAGTCTGAACATCTGCAGAGGGGCCAGAGAGATAGCTGCTAAATGTTCACATCTGTCCTTTGGCATTCAGCACAGGCAGCTCCTGGATAGTGTTTCAGTGGAGTACAGCTGGAGGAAGCTGTGCACTCAGATGGGGGTGGGAAAATATTTTGAAAGGCTTATACCTCCTGCCCCTAAAACGAAGAACAGCATGACAAATCACGCCTATGAAGCAAAGCAGTGAACAGTAATGTAATGTGTCCTGCATTAAATCAATGAACTCCTCTCAAGGATCTAACACTTCCAACATGGAACTTGATGGTTTTGCATTTGCATTCTTATATATATGTAAATATATATATATATATATTTTATATATATGTTTACATATATTTTATATATGTTTTTGCTATATATATTAATCTATATATGATGTGTCTATATAAATGTGTAAACCTATACATATATACACTCACACACATATATGTTTATATATATATGCAATATATATATATAAACATATATATACTGTATATACATATGTGTGTATAAATGTATGTATATATGTGTATGTTATACACTCACATACACATATACATAAATATATACAAATATAAATATATATGTATACATACATATACACACATATACATATATATACACATATATATTTTTATAAAGGTTTCAGGTACAGGTAATGGTGTATGTAGTCTTTGGATCAATTTTCCTATTTAAATTTATGCAAGGTCCAATTTTTTTTGTTTTTTATTATGAATTTGAGGGTTTTTTAAACTCTTAAAATAATATT
>JAFBJS010004711.1:0-15531 GCA_016785265.1 Paraplagusia blochii
GCTTGGAGGGTGACCCATAGACCAGTCAGACTTCACAGACAGACAGGTGGGTCCTGGAGACTCTGCTCTCAGATCCTTGTTCTGAAATCTAAAATCACAAACTTGTTTTTATGATTACAGTCATACAGAAAAATTTGAAAATAAAATGACATTTTCAACATAGTCGTCTACATATTTCTACTCAACAGTGTGTCTGTCAGGTCTGTCTGTCTCCCCTTCCTGCAGTGTCTGGTCGTCATTGTCATCACGCTCACCTGTGTCTCTGTCATCAGTCTCACTGGTGTCACCTGGTGCCCAGTGTTTATATACCCCTCTCCTTCACTGCGTCTTGTTGGTTCATTGTTTCGCATTTGTTTCTTGCTCGTTGCTTGTGCTCTATGGTTTGTTCAGGTCATAGTTGTTTCTGTCATGAGTATTTTTTTAGTTTTAGTTTTTTCATGTCCATGATTATTCATGTTTTGTCCATGCTTTGCTTTTTTTCCTGTTAAGTTTATGCCTGGACATTTGCCAGTGACTTTCAGTTTTGATTTTTTTTTTGTTATTAAAACCCTGAACTTTTAGTTCTGCATCTGGGTCCTAACTCCTGCCACGTCTCGTCATGCCTTTCCCTAATTCGGTGGGTGTCCAGACATGGGCAAATTATGGCCCAGGGTCGGACCACATTTAAAGCATTGTCAAAATATTTATTTATGCTGTTTGGGCCGTGAACTACGTCCCTGCAGCCCCTCCCTCAACTGTCCTCAGGGAAAAAAAGTTAATGATTTGGGGCCCACTCAGTGGAGTGTCTGAGTCCACCTGGTGGCCGGGACAAGGAGTACAGCTGGACTGTTGA
The DNA here is from genome assembly GCA_016785265.1 of Paraplagusia blochii. Lineage (NCBI taxonomy): Eukaryota > Metazoa > Chordata > Actinopteri > Pleuronectiformes > Cynoglossidae > Paraplagusia > Paraplagusia blochii. The sequence continues at coordinate 833 of JAFBJS010004711.1, forward strand.
GAGCCTGAGGGAAGTTGGCTGGAGCAGAGGCAACATGAAGTCATTGACAGAGATCTGTTTGGAGTTTGTCTGGTTAAAATGTCTAAAATATTGAGGGATTTACTGTTTCTTTGTTTTAAATACATATATATTGTAACTGGTATTTTCTTGATCAGTGTGACGACAACATTATTTTTGTTCGAATTTAACTTGTGATGAAAGAACAAGAATCACGACTGGCCCAGGAGACAGTCTGGACCAGAGGGTCTCACCTTGGCTCTGTTGGTCCTGGTTCAGGACTGAAGTTTGGAGGGGGATACATAGACCGGTCAGACTTCACAGACAGACAGCTGGGTCCTGGAGACTCTTTCTTCTCAGAAACATCCATCTTCTGACAAAAATAAAAACTGACTGTTACCTCAAAAGAACAGAAGAACCTTATTATTTTATTCCTTTTAATCAGGTTGACGTCACATTAGAGACTGATCGACGGTTAATGTCCGTGATGAGAGTGAAACACGGAGAGACAGACTGACAGCTGAATGATCACAATGTCAAACATCAACACGTTTATAATCTGATGGAGACACGATGGTCTGTTCTGTCAGATTGGATCTGAATTCAATGAAAACTCACCTCTGTTCTGTCTTTGTTCTGCGCAGTCAAAATGGAGTCTGGAAAAAAGTTGAAATACTTTCACTTTCGACTGAGAGGAGGAGAGACGGGGGAGGAGGTTGAAATGATTTGAACCCTTTATTCTTACAATCATTTTCATCTGTACCTTACTTGTGTTTTCTTCTTAATTTTTCTCTCCTTATACTTTTAACTCTTTCCTAAAACAACACCTAAATAAACACGAATTCCTTCCTCATTGATCTGACGTGGTTTCAACTCCTTCAAACTACCGTGTTGGCTCCGCCCTCCACTCTGTTCTGTTTAAAACCTGTCTCTTATACACATCTAGATGTGTATAAGAGACAGCCCATAGACCAGTCAGACTTCACAGACAGGAGCAGTTGTCTCCAGGACTCACATTATAATTATGACTTAAATTATTTATCCTTTACTTTCAGTCATTTCTCCTTCAGACAATAGTTACAGTATATATTCAATATCTACGTCATACTCACTCGGTAGTTTTGAACATTCACTCCTGTTCGTTTTAAATGTCGGTTATTTACAAAAAGACCTAGACTTTTTTAATCACATAAGCGCCCTCTTTTGGCTGTTTGTAGTACTGCAGCTGTACATTCTCGGTCTGGATTCGCGCCTTTTAATCTGCGGTCTTTACTACTTTATGCTCAAAATACAACTTATGTATGTATTTTGTATTGTATTTAAAGAATGACACAAACCTAGGGGTCGACTTTAATTATAGAACAAAACAACATATTGTCGTTCTTTCTCGTTAATTAGTACTCTTGTCTCTTATACACATCTATGTGACTCCCAGAATGCCACTACTTCCGGGAGGAACCACTGGCGTCACGCACGGTAAATTCAGCAACTGTTCAATTCTGTTTCTCTGTTTGGAAATATCTGCGTAGAAAACCTGATGAAATGAGGAAAACTGCTGTGTTTGTTACGTGTTGCCTTGATTACCCATGATGCACTTGGCGATAGGTTTACTGGAACTCCCCCGTGAGTACATGGTCTCTTCCGAAGTTCGTGTGTCTTTAATAAATACACGACTCGGTCCAGTGTTTCCCAACCTTTTTTCCTGTGGACCCATATTTTAAAGACACCTCATATGACCAACGGACATTATTGGTGAATTATTGACCACAGTTGAACATTAATGAGGTTTTTTTTATTATTGCTGAGCGAGAAATATCTGAACAGTTAATATGACGTAAGTGGTAAACAACGCAAAACAGTAATAGAACAAGAAAATGACCGTGAACTCCTAGAAAAAAAGAGGCGAAAAAATACATTGAGAACCCACTTGGCAAATAGTAGTCTGCTCTGTACCGCTGTAGTTCTCAGTAGGTCCACAAGAGGGCGAGTTTGCCTTTGACTGGTGCTGATGTGCTCCACGTCTACAGGTCTGGAGGAGAGTGGACTGAAGAAGGTCATAGTTTGTGTTTGAGCTTGAAAACCCTCTGTTTGCCTTAGAACTTTAGGCTGAATTAATCTGGTTGCTTGTTGTTTCGTGTTGGATAATTTGTTCCATCTTCAGCCTGTGACTGAAGTACTGAATTTCTTTAAAAATATTCCAGGTAAAGTAAAGGTTTTGGTGTCACTCGGACATCAGTGTCCTTACAGGAAAAAAAACATTATTTGTACAGTTGGATTTTTCACTTCTGATACATAGGATTAGGATGAACAATTTAATTATGTTCTGAACAGAATGATCGTATTAGTGGTATTAACATTCACTCCAGTTTGTTCTGCGTAGACTTCAGATGTGTATAAGAGACAGGACAGAGGGACGGACAGACAGATCAAAAGACCAATAGACAGACAGACAGACAGACAGACAGATAGAAAGATAGATAGATTTTACTCCGCCATCTTTATATCTTTATGCTCATACAGATATTATCAGCTTTCATTAGAAATGCCGCCGTAACAATAATAATAATAAACGTGTATTCATGATACTCATTGAACACTATTTTCTTGATTTTCTTAATAATTACTTCTTAAGTCAGCAGAGTCATTCCATAATTAATATCTTTTAAAATGCTCTTTTTCTTAATGTAACGGTTATCTTTCTAGTGTTTCTTCTCCCTCGTTAAACTTATTCCTAAAAATACATCCAACGTGACAACGTTAAGAGATAGTCAACTCTACATTAGCCGGGTTATACAATGCAGAACTACATACAGTTCTCTCTCACACACAATTAAAGTAGATGAAAAAGCATATTAGAAAAATTTACGTTATTTTATCATTTAATGGCTGCTGGCGGTGCTAGCCGCTAAACTAACCGTGGATTGTGTTCTTTCTGGGGGAGCAGTTGTCTCCAGGACTCACATTATAATTAAAACTTAAATTATTTATCCTTTACCTCCAGTCATTTCTCCTTCAGACAATAGTTACAGTATATATTCAATATCTAGTCATACTCACTCGGTAGTTTTGAATATTCACTCCTGTTCGTTTTAGATGTCGGTTATTTACATTAATAGACCTTGACTTTTTCTGAATACTTAGGCGCCCTCCTCTGGCTGTTTGTAGTACTGTAGCTGTACACTCGGTCTTTACTACTTTGCTCAAAATACCACTTAAAAATGTATTTAAAGAATGACACAAACCTAGGTATCGACTTTAATAATAGAAAAAACAACATATTGATGGTAAACGAGTATTCTGGACATTTGTTGAGCATTATTTTCTCGTTAATAATTACTCTTTCAACCACAGTTCTGGTCAGGACTTTAACTCCCAGAATGCAACTTTTTCCGGGAGTAACCACTGGCGTCACACTCGGTAAAGTCGGCAACCCTTATAATCTGTTTCTCCGTTTGGGAATATCTGCGTAGCAAACTGGATGAAATGAGGAAAACTGCTGTGTTTGTTACGTGTTGCCTCGATTACGCATGATGCACTAGGCGATAGGTTTGCTGGAACTCCCCCGTGAATACATGGTATCTCCCGGTAACGTTTGATTGTCTTTACTACATACACGACTCGATATACTCGGTGCAGTGTTTCACAACCTTTTTAATGACCAACGGGCATTATTGGTGATTTGTTGAACATTAATGAGGTTTTATTTTTAACTGTACTGTACCGTACTGAACAGTTAGTATGACTTAACATCAAACAGTAATCGTACCAGAAAATGACCGTGAACTTCTAGGAAACATGAAGAATAAGACCAAAAAATATCTGGCTAGCCACCTGATGGTTGGGACCCAGGAGTCTGCTCTCTACCGCTTGAGTTCAATGTGTCCACAAGGAGGCTGGTTTGCCTTTGACCGATGCTGATGTGCTCCAAGTCTACAGGTCTGGAGGTGAGTGGACTGAAGAAGGTCATATTTTTGTGTTTGAGCTTGAAAACCATCTGTTTACCTTAGAACTTAAGGCTGAATCAATTTGGTTGCTGATCTTACAGGGAAACACTGAAACCCATTTGATAGTCCTTATTTTTTACATTTCTAATTCATTATTCACCAAAACATTTTATTTGTATTACATAAATAAATAAATGAAATGATATGAGGAGGCCATTTGGTACCCAAAAGAGTCAGAGTTTTTCAGTGAACCGAGCCAAAAGAACCGGTTCTCTAAAAAAGAGCCCAAATTCCCATCAATAATTTGGATACTTTTCACCATGTTTCTGTTTAGGATACACCTCATCTCAGAATGCGTAAGTATCAAAAGTATTGATGTCTTGTTTTCAGAATCGATTTCAGAGCATAAAGATCCAGAATCGGAAGTATCGATATTTCAGGAACAATCCGCACATCACTAGAGGACATGTCTGCTAAGAGGAGGGACACACTTTGAGTCTCTACAACCACAAAAAAAGTTTGACATGAGTACTGAGAAGTCCAAAGCCACCACTAGAAATAATGGCTAAACGCCTGGTCACTGGATGACCAGGCGTTTAGCGTGTTACATGATAAAGACTTCGTCCACGGTACAAATGACCAAGTAGGTGGTACTTTTTTAACAGAACGTTTCAAGTCATTTACGCAAACTGCTTGACGCCACCAAATCCCCGATTAGTTTTACGATACACTTTATAGACATTTGGACGTCAAACGTGAGCTTGTTGAGACTGACAACTCAATGGCTGAGTGACGTGATTTTGAGCTTCATCAAGTTCTTCTCCGCTATGTTGTTTGTTCAAAATATAAATCACCACGGGGGCACTGTGGAAACTCTATTCATTATTTTTTATGTTTTATTCTCAACCTGCAAATATGACGTCTATTTTATGATTCTAATTATTTTTTAGATATAAAATTGGTATAGGAAAAAAATGTTTTTACAGGTCAGACATACTTTAAAACTGGGAATCGGTATCAGCCAAGAATTTTGCAATTAGTGCATCTCTAGTATTATGGTATTCTTCCTACCAAAGACAAGAGTGGAGGTAGGATTGGACAGCTGGAGGGAGGTTGTGTTTTTAGTAACAGTCCATTCAGGGTTCTTAAATGAGACAAATCAACAATTTCTTTTGTCTTTTTTATCAACCTATATGTTACCAGGCTGAGGGGGCAGCAGTCTTCATGACCCCCAACCAAATCTCTGTGCGACTTGGTTGGCGTTATGTCAAGACCGAGACTCTTGATTGACCTGTCAAGACTCTCCTCGTTCTCCTCCAACCTGGACTGATGGACTTTTTGTTTTCAGGTTCTGTCCGACTGACAAAGCAGTCCATGTAGTCGGGCGGGGACCTGAAGCTCAGATGCACTGTGATCTCCAACCTCGCCACAGTCAGCTGGAAGCAGGACAACCGTCCACTCAACCTTTCAGACCGAGTCCAGCAACTTGAAGACGGAAGGTGCTAGGAAACACCTAGCACATTCCTAGTTGTCTCCCTGCTGACTCTAGCTGTGCTCTCCCAATCATCTGGGAATTCCCCACCACAGCCCATAACTGCTCTGATTTCCTTTCCAAAGTCATCACAACATTCTTCTTTCCTGAACTTCCACCACTTGATCTTCTGCTTCGTCTTCACCTTCTTCCTTCTTCTCACCTTCATAGTCAGCTTGCACACTGCCATCCTATGCTGTTTGGCTACACTTTCACCTGCCACCACCTTACAGTCACTTATCTCCCTCAGATTACCTCTTCTACAGAGAATGTAATCTACCTGAGTGGACCTCCCTCCACTCTTGTATGTCACCCGGTGTTCCTCTCTCTTTTGGAAATAGGTGTTTACCACGTCCATTTCCATTCTTTTAGCAAAATGATGAGTCACTTTGTTGAAGAAACACCAGAGAATAAATGCTGTCTTCTGCTCACAGTCTCCATCTTTCCTCTCCATTCGACTACAGCCAAGCTCTATTAAGACGGTGGCCCTGAGGTTCAAAACACTTTGATAAAAATGAGAAAAACTTATACAAAATTGGAGACAAACTTACATCTGTGAAAATGTAATTGGTTTTAGTGATGGTGAGATGAAGCCTTACACATAATGTGTGATGCATTGAACCATTTTCCGAAACAATCATGGGACACAGCCGGGCAGCGAGGCTCCGGACGTCATAATTTTGTCCCCTCCCCTAAATGAAACAAGCCTTGATACGCGTTACGTGGAAACGCCTCCTTCTTTGCTCGACACACGCTTCAAAGCCTCTGCACATAACGTAACGTCACTAGTAAACATCTCAGTTAGCACTCATATGGACATCGGCGAAGACAAGTTGTTCAAAAACAGATATTATTGGTGGTACAAACCACAGGCACATATTACACTCTTGGCTTAGCACGTTTCTGGAAAACGCAGTCTGAGCATGAGCATGAACATGAACATGAACATGTTGACATGCAAAACCAGTAAATTTTAAACCGGCACATTTTAATACATTTAAATCGACCGTAGTGCAATTTTTTGTGGAGCAAAAAAAAATAGCCTTTTGGCTGATTCTGTCTTTTTAACCACTGTGTGTCATCATGTGTATTATGACATAGCACCGTCCCCTTTTAACTAAACTAATTGACTTTTCAAGACACACATTTTAGAAAACCTCAAACTGGAGCTAAAGAATGGTGAATTTTAGATTTTAAATAACAGAAGACATGGTGTCCCACAGGGTACAACACCTGGTGCACTCACCTTTCCCTCCAGTTTTCCTTAACCCTCCATAGTAACGCATCCTAACTGCTCTATAACCACAGAAGACTTGCTTTTAAAGGTTTTCTCCAGAGAAGAACATCAGGGGAAAAGACCATTGAAGATAGAAATGAAGAGAAGGAGATTTTGGTCTTTCCAACCATGGTTGATTTCTACACGTACTTGAACTTTTTGTGTTAATCTATCATAGATTATCCTGAACTGTTCATGTTTTGTCTGTTTCTTTTTTGTTGTCTTTCCATCAATTACAGTTTGGAGATAAATTTCACTGGTCCGTCTTTTTAACCGCACTGGGTGAAAATCGATCACACAAGTATTACAATCTTCGGTTTTTGTTGTCATTGAAACCTTGACAGACTTTGAACCCCACTATTCACAGCGAACAAGGCAGGAAAATCTAGGTGTGATATAGAACCCATCTGTTTGGCATCTGGTCCTTATTCTGTACACCTGGTCCAGACCAGCAGGATTGGGATTAACAGGTTCAAACCAAACCTGGTTGGAAAGGCAGGTTTAGAAATGAATCCAAACAAATCTCAGCTGCTTCTTCATCCAAACAGATGCAAAGACAGAAGAAAATGAAGTCAGCTCTGGGAGTGGACTCTGGATCCTTGTCAGGGATTGGTCTAGACCAGTGGTTCTTAACCTTGTTGGAGCTACCGAACCCCACCAGTTTCATATGCACATTCACCGAACCCTACTTTAGTAGGATGAGTCGGTGTGGCAGGGCTGTCCTTTGTCAACAGTTCTGTTCATTAATTTTATGGACAGAATTTCCAGGAGCAGTCAGGTGCTGGGCGGGGTCAAGTTCGGGAGACACAAGATTTCATCTCTGCTATTTGCAGATGATGTTGTTCTGTTGGCCTCATTGAATCAGGACCTACAGCATGCACTGGGGCAGTTCGCAGCTGTGTGTGAAGCTGCTGGCATGAAAATTAGCACCTCTAAGTCGGAGGGCATGGTTCTTGACCGGAAAAAGGTGGTAAGTACCCTCCAGGTCGGGGTAGAGACCCTGCCTTAAGTGGAGGAGTTTCTTGAGGTCGTGTTCACGAGTGAGGGAAGGATGGATTGGGAGATTGACAGGCGGATCGGCGCAGCGACTGCAGTAATGCGCACGCTGTATCGATCCATCGTGGTGAAGAAGGAGCAAAGCCAAAAGGCAAAGCTCTCAATTTATCAGTCAATCTACGTTCCTATACTCTCACCTAAGGTCATAAACTTTGGGTCATGACCGAAAGAACGCAATCCCAAATACAAGCGGTGGAAATTAGCTTTCTTCGCAGGGTGGCAGGGCGTTCCCTTAAGCCCGGCGCACACGATGAGAATTCGGCTCACGTCTCGCTAGTAATTAGTTGATTTAATTTTAATGTTTTCTTATTTCCACAGCTTATTTCTGTGGAAATTTTAGAAATAATGAAAACAAAATGTAATTGACTATTCCTTCCATGTAATTTGCCCATAAAAATGTTTATCATGATATAGATTTAGGACAGGAAATTACAATTCTTACCCGTGTGCGCCAATTTTGTGGCAATTTCTTTTATCGCCTCTTCCCTCTTATCCTTATCTTTAAAATCGCAGAGACGAATGTCGAACAGGCAAGGATGGTCTTGCCAAAGATCTACGAATTTATCTTCTCATAGTCTTCTCTATAGTCTCATTCAACAAGACACTGCTGGCTGCTACTGCTATTTTGTTGCGTCTTTGTAATAACGCATGCGCACAAATCATTTGTAGTGAGAAAGATGCTCACGAAATCGAGCACGATCGATATTTCGCTTACGGCCTCAAGTGACCAAATGCTCACGTAAATTTGCGCGCACATGGTGAGAATCTGGCGCTGAGCAATCGGCGCGCGCCGAATCCTCCCCGTGTGCGCCGGGCTTTAGAGATAAGGTGAGGAGCTCTGTCACCCGGAAGGAGCTCGGAGTACAGCCATTGCTCCTTCACATTGAGGGGAGTCTGTTGTGTCTGTTGTGGAGGCTTGGGCATTTACATCGGATGCCCCCTGGACACCTTCAACGGGAGGTGTTTGGGTCATGTCCCACTGGGAGGGGACCCAGAGGAAGACCTAGGACACGCTGGAGCAACTATGTTGCTCGGCTGGCCTGGGAACGCCTTGGGATCCCCCCAGATGAGCTGGAGGAGGTGTCTGGGGAGAGGGAAGTCTGAGTACCCCTCCTCCAAATGTTGCCCCCGCGACCTGGCTCCGAATAAGCGGATAAAAATGGATGGATGGAGTCGGTGTGTCTTGACCTCCGCAGTGTCTTGACCTCGGCGGCAGAGGCTCCACCGAACCCCTAGGGTTCGATCGAACCCTGATTAAGAACCACTGGTCACCCTTTCTTTTTCTGTAGGTTCCAACTTTGCACGAAAATATGATTTAAATGTTAACAAGAAACAGAAAATGTTTTTAACTTTTCGAGATCTTTTATTCTAGATTTACATTTACATTTACCAAAAACATTCAAGTTACAATCCCAACCCACAGGTGGCGATATAAGCTGCATTGTAAAGTTTTACTTGTGGCCAATCAGAACCAAGGACATAAATCACTTCCTGACCAGCTTTACTTTGCTTCCCAATACCAGTGTTCACCCACAGTGGAACAGTGACTGCAGGTCACCGGTCCAGCAGAAGAAGACGGCGGAGAAGTTAGTGAGATTGTTGTGATAAAAGATGTTCTTTGAAAGTTCCTTCTGAAGTCAGAGAGGGAACAGCCCTCTCTGACTTCAGAGAGGGCTCTACAAGCCGAAATTATCTTTCTCCACAGGGGGGCAGGGTGCTCCCTTAAAGATGGGTGAGGAGCTCTGTCACCCAGGAGAAGCTTGGAGTAGATATGCTCCTCCACATCCAAAGGAGTCAGAAGAGGTGGTGAACCATTATATTGTAACCCCCTCCCCTGGAGGCATTAATCCCTGGGGAAGCGCTGAGGTCACACTTGATACACTGGGAGGAGACCCAGGAGGAAGACCCCTTGAGCCATTGTGTTGCTGAGCTGGACTGGGAACACCTCAGGAAGAGGAGGGAGAGGAGGATGAGGAGTGGAAGGAGAAAGGCGACAGTGTTAGGGCAGAGTTGGAGGAAGGTTCTTGAGAAACAAGGAGCGGATCACACCACACAGGCTCGTCCAGGTTGATCTCTACAAACAGGTCATGACAACAACCAGCTGGAAACAGACAAGAAGACGGTTACTGCGGGACAGACTCCCCGGGATCAATTCTTGTGTTTGTGGTTCTGGTTTACCGGGGTTGTTGTTGTTCTCATTCTGCTGCTCCTTGTCCCTCTGCTCAGAGTCTGGAGATTCCCCGGAAGACTCCTTCTCTGGGACCGGTCCAGGGTCCGAGGACGCATCTTCTCTGCTGGAGTCTGTTGGATGTTCCTCAGAAACTGAAGGCAAGAACCAAACATGGTGAATCATCACGTTGGGGACGGATCTTCCCGTCTGTGTCCTGGATCTTACCTTCATGACAGACGTGCTGATTCGGTTCGGTTGTGTTTCCTCCAGACGAGTCTTTCTCCTGTGGCTGTGAACTGGTACCGTTGGCCGTTGGACCAGGTGGTTGGTCGCTGGTGCTGACTTGATGATCTGAGGAACACAGATGGTCATTGGCCTCACACTGATCATCTTTCATATGTTTGTCCAAGAGAGAAGAGAAGGAGAGAGAGTTGGTCCTTCAGACCAGGGGAGATGATGAGAGAAGAACAGAAGAGCAGGATCAGTAGGACACTGAGGTCCAGCCAACAAAGTACTAGGAGTTTTTTTTTTATCTTGTTTCTTTCATGTGTATGGTTGTCTGGTCCAAAAACCTATCAATGTCCGAAATCCCTGACCTTGATCGGTGTTTGGTTTGTTTTTTCCAACTTGTCCTTTCTATCAGTTTCTATCTGAGGCTCAAAGCCCCATCATCATGTGACTGTAGAGGTGGGACACAAACCCAGGTCGTCCAGGTAGAGTGGTTCAAAGCTTCCAGTGTGTTGGATGAACTGGTTGTTGACGGGATCTTGACGATACGTGTCAAATGAATAGGTCTGAAAAATCAAAATAAAAAAACACGGAGAAATAGAAGTTAAACACGGAAATCAAACGCTAGAATTTCCGGTTGGTCTTTACGTGTTTTCACCCTGGAAATTCTCCTGAGGTGAAGGAGAATTAAACTCAGGCCGATGATCACGAGGATGAGGAAGACCAGGAGGACGTAGGCTGAGGAAAAAAAACAAAGTCAACAAACCATTGACTGAACAACCAGGACGGAGCTGTGGTTCAAACAGTAAAAGAAGATGAAGATTTTCTCACCCCAAACTGAATCTCCCTGGACTTCGGTTTTTCCTAACGATGCAGGACAGAGAGTGACATTAATGTCAACAAATATTCTGGTTTTCTCATAAGACAGGAGACAGAGCTGGAGGTGGAGGAGTCAAAGATGCTGCTGAGAATCTCTTAAGGAGAGACAAGGATGGACAGGATCAGGAATGAGGTGATTAGAGGGACAACACAGACAGGAAGGTTTGGAGGAAAAGCTAGAGAAGACAGATTGAGATGGTTTGGACATGTTGGACAGAGGAGGACAGGGGAGGGACAGAGGATACATTGGTAGAAGAATGATCCTAGAAATGGAGCTACCAGGTAGGAGACAACAGGCGACTCGTGGAGGTAGTTGGAGTCAGAGGAGAAGATGGAGAGAGAAGGGAAAGATTGATCCCAGGCTAAAGTTGGTCCAGATATCTGGAATGTTCATGTCAATGAAGATAAATGGAGCGTTCTTCAGCTACCTCTAACACCATCTATAGAGAAAACATGGACATTGTGGCCAGAAGTAACTATAATATTTATTAATTAACAATATTAACTATTTAAATATTAAATAATTAACGCTATTATATAATGTGGACAGGTTTGGTGGACCAGATTACAAAGATGAGTGGGCCATATCCGGCCCCTGGACCATAGTTTGTCCATGCCAAGAATAATCCCCCTGAGGTAAGAGCAGAAAGTTCTCTCTTTCTGAAGATCTGCAGGAGATGAACAGTGATGTAGCCACGTATATCAAAGACAACTGTCGCATCTACTGCATAAGTTGGAGAGCGTGTTCTAGTTGTGGTTTGACAGACAGGAAGAAGAACAACAGCGTGTGAAGACACCGAGTCTGAAGAGACGTTGTCTTCACCCACTGAAGGACGAGAAACTGACACCCAGTGGTGTGAACTGGGTAGAAAAGTCCGACTTCACATTCCACTGTACCTGTAGTGGATGGTGTGGTCTCTGTCGTCACCGTGGAAACCGTGGCGGTGACCCCGCCCTCCTGATCTGTCACGTCCGTGGTCAGAGCGGTGGAGGCGCTGTCGTCTTCTGCTGCTGTGGCCTGTGAACGAAGTGAGGATTTAAAATTTTTTACCGGAATTCTTCATGGAGCGACAGAGGAATCCGAGGAGGAACAGGAGAAAAACTGTCCAAATGAAATAAACATCTGAGATTGACCCATGGATCAGACCATGGACAAATAAGACTAATAATTATAGTCTGTTTCTGTTGAACAATGAAAATGTTTCTTCGTGTCCATGTTTAGACCCTGAGGTCAAACCTGCCATGGTTTCACTCCTCAGTCCGACTCCAATAGAGTCCAGCCCCATTCCTCAACCACTGCCCCTGAATGGACAGGATGGTGGAACTCCAGTCCCTTCTCCAGAGCCACTCTCTCCTTCAGGTTCTGCTTGGTTGAAGGTTCCTTGATGGAAGGTTCATGATCCAGAGGAATTCCCCAACAGTCTTCTCCAGTGGACACATGGATCTTAGACACATCTTCATCCACAGGTTGGAATGGGTGGAAACTGAGAATATGGAATGGAAGCCACTCATCTGTGGCTCCACCGTGGACTCTTCCCGATGCTGCTGCTGCAAAAGCTTTTTTGCCTCCTAGTGAAGAGTGGTGGGTATGTCACCAGTGGACACAGTATTTTGCTGTCAATTCCATGTCGGACTTGGACTCTTCTTCTATGGTCCAGGTCAGAGATGTTGGTGAAAATTGATCAATTCCTTTGGTTTCTCCAGTGGCCTCAGCTCCTGCTGAAGATCCACGAGGGGCCGGGATGGTGGAGCAGTGGGGTTCAGGTGGTGGTCGTGGTAACAGAGGATAAAAGATGAAGTTGGACAGATGGGTTCATGGTTTCTTACCTGGTTCTCCCTCAGGTTCATCTCTGTTGTGTTCACTTCTCCTGGGATGGTAGGAAAAGACAGCAGTTCGTAGGAAGCGTTTTTGTCTGTTTCCTGACTAGGTGGCGCCAGTGAGGAGGAGTGCGGGGCCATCGCTTTGTTGAGAGAGAAAATAGAAAATCAAAGTTTGGACAGTTTGCACATTGGCGCACAACAGTGGACAATGAAGCCTTCACAGCAGCGCTACCACCAGGAGGCCAGGAGTACTGCAGTAAAAGGTTTGAGAGCCCTGCTTTGAAGATGGTTCACTAGTGTGAAACCAGACGCAGAACATCAGACAGTTCTGGTGAACATTTAAGAGATTGAATGTAGAAACCAAAGTGTGAGGAGGAGAAAGAAGACGGCAGAACAAGTCAAGATGTTCTACACCATGAGAGAAGAGTGAAGAACCTCGAGGTACCTTCTGTGGTGTTGTTTGGTACGGATATGGAACCTTCATCTCCACCTTCACAGACCCATGGAACTGCTAGGACTGAAACGAGAAATGGATTCTTAGAATCTAAAGAGATGGAAACCATGAACTCCCTTCATTCTTCAAACACATGAAACCTTGTCTGAACTCGACAGGAACCTTGTTCTGGTCACTGGTCTCCGTGCCTGCTACTTTTGCTCCTGGTACTAGTTTGGATCTCAGTCTCATCTCTGATCTTCTACCCTGATCATGTTTTTTGTAATCTTGTCTGGTTTGGATCTAACCACAGGTTTGGAGACTACATTAAAGAATAAGACAGAAAGTTCTTCTGGAAGTGTTGGAGAATTCTCAGGAAGTAACTGTCGAGCGTTGTTTCTCCAGCTTCATCTTCTCTTGGATTTTAATAAAAAGTCATTTTCTTTTCTTGGATTTCGTCTTTTCTAACTCACCGAGAATGATGTAACTCCATCTCAGCTTCATCTTCTTCCAGATCTTCCTCTAGAAGCTTCTCAGAGCTTCTCACTCTCAAGGTTAGACCTTCTCTATTGTTCACCCTCCTCTTGTCTCTCTGTCTCTCTTCCTCCTCCTCCTCCTCCTCCTCATAGTTTTTTGTTCACCTCAGGCTGAGATGAACATCCTGTCTGTGCAGCAGAACACAGTGTCAGTGTCAGTCTAGCGCCCTCTCTGGTCAGAATGAGGGAAACTCTGGTGGTACTTTGTTCAGGTCTTAGATGGTTATAGGGAGTTCTGGGCCGTAAACCCAGGTCTCTGTCTTTACCTTCCCGGGTTCTGGACCCGGTTCTTTTAATTGGAGACGAGTTTTAGTCTGGATCCATTATATTTTTTATTATTTGTCTAATGAATCTGGTTCCCTTCACTTCTTCTCATTGTGCGTTGGTTGAGAGTTGAGACTCTGACAGTGACTTCCTGTTCGTGCCCACACCCCCAGGCCACAGAACCACAGTTTGATGACAGCACAGGATGCTGACGTCAGACTGATGTTTCTTCTCGTGTCTCATTCATGTGATGTTGGAAACAAACCCATATCTTCCTCTTCTCCTTTCGCCGTATCCCGTTTTTCAGGGGTTGCCACAGCGATTCGAGCAGCGACACAACAATTTCCATCTCACCCTGTCCTCTGTATCCTCAACTCCAACTCCAACCACCTCCATGTCCTCCCTCACTGCATCCATAAATCTCCTCTGTGGCCTTCCTGTTTGTCTCTTACGTCATAGCTCCATGTCTAGCATTCTTCTCCCAATATATCCACTGTCCCTCCTCTGAACATGTCCAAACCATCTCAATCTGTCTTCTCTAGCTTTTTCTCCAAACCTTCCTGT
>JAFBJS010004711.1:15631-48594 GCA_016785265.1 Paraplagusia blochii
TCCACCTTAGCTGACTCTCTTCTATCTCAGATCACTCCTGACTCTTTTCTCCAGTTGTTCCATCCTGACTCCACTCTATTCTTCTCCTCAGTCTCTTCCACAGTCTCCACTGCTCTGAACAGTTATCTACCTAAGTATCTAAACTCCTCCACCTTCTCCACCTCTGCTCCTTGTAACCTCTCCACTGTCCCCCTTTTCATTCACACACATGGACTCTGTCTTGCTAGGACTGACCTTCATTCCTCTTCTCTCCAGTCCAAACCTCCACCTCTGCCTGCTCTCACTGCAGATCACAATGTCATCTGCAAACATCATTGTCCATGGAGACTGCTGTCTGACCTCATCTGTCAATCTGTCCATCACCAGAGCAAACAAAAAGCGGCTCAGGGCTGATCCTTGATGAAGTCCCACCTCCACCTTAAAGTCCTTTGTCCTTCCAACAGCACACATCACCACCGTTGTGCTGTTCTCATACATATCCTGCACCAGTCCAACATACTTCTCTGCCACTCCTGACTTCCTCATACAAAACCAAAGTTCCTCCCTTGGCTCCCGGTCATAGGCCTTTTCTAAATCCACAAAAACACAATGAAGCTCCTTCTGACCCTCTCTGTTCTTCTCCATCAACGTCCTCAAGGCAAATATTGCATCTGTGGTACTCTTTCTCGGCATAAAACCATACTGTTGTTCGCAAATCTCTACCTCTTTCCTCAACGTAGCCTCAACTACTCTTTCCCAAATCTTTATGGTATGGTTTGAAACAAACCCATATAATCAAGGATATTGATACACTTTTATTAGTCAACACAAAAAAAAACACGTAGAACATCTATGATCACTGAGGAGAACGTTCTTCACATAAGAGCTACTGCAGTGCCGACACCTGCAAGACCAGAAGACTGTAGAGCAGACAGGGGGCGCTGTGCTGAACCGAGTGGAAAGAGTGCGAGGACGGTGAGGTGGAGTCACTGGTGGCGTTGCCTGTGGAGAGAAGGTTGGACAGGTTTAGGTTGGTGTCCTTCCCTGTGGAAAGACCTTGCAGGATATTAACGTCTGTCACTGAATCCAAATCTTCTCAAAGTCACCACAGATAAGAAGAAACTATGAAACAACATCTTGAACTCACCGTCGGTACTTGAGGAGGTAACATTTTTATTTAGATTTAAAGTTTAAAATCCTAAAACATAGTCATCGTAAATTCGTATAAGATAAGCAACAAAGTTGACTGGAGAAGTCAGGTGACTTAGTTTGGTAACCAAACACATTTCCGATTCGGATTTCAACCGACAACGATCCAGGCTTGGTAAGATTCACCCCAGGAGTTGCAATGCTGCCATCTAGTGACTTTCACTTCAATATACAGCTATTTATCCCTGACACTTTTTTAGAGCCGACGCATCAGTCGTTCCCAGGTTTTCATTATCAGAGCAAAATCGGACGAGGATTCTTTTTGAAATCACAGGTATTATTGTTATCATTGAGTTATGATTGTGATATCAGGCCAATAACATGAGTCACATTTGATTGGACATCAGTAAATTTAAGGAAATGAAAAAGCAAGTAAATGTGTTTTTTTTTTTTTGCTTCCACTCTTGTCTTCATGAGGACCAGACTTCACGCCACACTTTACCTGAAGAGGAGCTGAAGATCTGACTGTCACCACTGCCCTGGTAAAAATCTTCATCGTCTCCATAGTTGCCACTATTTCTCTTCATCAAGCTGCTAGCGACCCCTAGAGGTTTTGAAAAAATCAACATTAGAATGAGAGATGAAACTAACTCTGACCCTGATCCTCACTGGAGTCCATCAATGAGGGAAATAAAAGAGTCAAGAGTTGTGGAACAAAAGAAAAGAAGAAAAAGAGGAGGAGGTGAATCAGGTCCAACATTCAGTCTCCGTCACCTCAGGATCTCCTAACACAGTCAGACCTTCAGCAGGTCTGTAGTTTTCATCCAGGGCCACAGACTCAGGCACCTGACTCAGGCACCCATCCTCCACCTCCACCCACAGACTCACCCAGTGACCACAGCAGCAGGAGGACCGTCATCTTCATCTTCTTCACCATGTTCTGGTCGTCTTCACCTTCTTCACACCATGACTTATCTCTGCAACAGTCAGGAGGAAACTTGTCTTCATCTAACTCCTCAATGAGACAGGAACCTTCTAAAACCACAGCACCTCAAGATGAGATGTCACTCAGAAAACTGCGACAGAAATTCAGCTGAGGCGGAGAAAAAAATCGAGGTCTGAATCAGCAGACGAGATGAAAACAGGAAAACACAGAAAAAGTCAAAAACTCAAAGGTCCTGAACAACAGACGATAAGAGTGAAGAGTTTGTCCAAAAAGAAGGACAAAAAAAACTACAGAAGAAAGTCTGCGAAAAAAGTCAGAGAGTGAGACGGGGAGACGTCCTTCTTTTGAGGACCTTCAGTATTTGCTGGTGCCGTGTCCAACATCCCTCAACATTCCTACAACAGTTACACAAACTATAAAATTGTGAACCTTCAGAAAAGTTTTTAAAAGGACGCAGAAAGACACAGGAATAATCAGGGTAAAAAAATGTTTAATAATTACCCCTTCACATTTCACCACCAGGTGGCAATCTTGATCACTGGGAGAGCCCTTTACGTTATCAAGCTCATGGTTCCTTATGGGAATCGAACCCGCTCTGTGCTTCTGAGGCAGGCTGGTAACTTCAGAACCACCGGTAAATGGAACCAACAGAACAAACAGAACCAAAAGGTTCTTCTGCAAAACAACTGGATTTAATTCAACTCTAAAATAAGTTAAAAAGTCTGGTGTAAATATCAGGAACCAAGAGGAAAACTGTTCAGTTCAACACCAACACAGTTATAGTAAAGAAGTAGAAAACTGTTGTCGATGAAGGTTCTCAGTCATCCAGGTCATGGTCAAGGTTGAAGAGTGAAGTTGGGTAGTTTTTTTGGAAAACATTTCTCCTCTTCATCCAAGAGGCTTCTTCAGTTCTAACTGTTAGTGGGGAGTAACAGAAGTTCTTTCGTGTGAGTGAGGAGAAAGGGGTGTTTCCGGTGCCTCCTGTTGGGTGGACCTGTGAAGTGTGATATATAGTGGGTATTGATGGGTCGTTACTGTCATTGTCGGAGTGGTTTTGGTCACACGGCTCGTTAATAAGCAAAACTGGCTGATGAAAGTGGAATTTGTTGGGTATTGTTCCCAAAAGGGCTTTGTCGGACGGTGAAAGGTAATGTCACCACTTCTGTTGAGGGATGGTTTTTCCAGGTTGACAAAAATGGCTTCTTTAACACCTCTCTCAAACCATCTGTCTTCCCTGGCTAAGATTTGAGAGAGGTGGTTGTTAGCCTTCAAGTCTAGGTGGACGGCTGAGTCCTGACCTGAGGTGTTGGCCCTTCTATGTTGGATTATGCACCTGTGTAATGGCTGCTTGGTTTCCCCAATGTAGAGGGTTCGCACACTTCTCGCTGCACTGACTGGCATAAACCACGTTGTCCAGGTTGTGTCTTGTCTTTGGGATCTACCAGTTTCTGTCTCAGGGTGTTGCCGGGTTTGAAATGCGTGCGGATCTGATGCCGATTAAAAATTAGCCTGAGTTTCTCAGAGACCCCTGTGACGTAAGGAATGACGATATTACCCTTCCTGTTGTCCTCCCTCTCTGTAGGCCTTTTCTTAGTGGTTTTTAGAAAAGCCCATTTGGGATGAACCATAGTTCTTAAGGGATGCCTTGACGTGTCCTTGTTCCAGAGGTATGTTGAGGGAACAAGGACACGTCAAGGCATCCCTTAAGAACTGTGGTTATCCCAAATGGGCTTTTCTAAAAACCACTAAGGAAAGGACTACAGAGAGTCCCTGTTCCCTCATCTTCCCTCTATTTGTGGTGGGGATGTTTCTCATTTCTGTTACTCCCCACTAACAGTTAGAACTGAAGAACCCTCTTGGATGAGAGTAGAAACGTTTTCCAAAGAACTGTTGTTACAATTATTATACTCTTGTCCATCAGTAGGGGGTGTAAAAAAGGCAAAAGGAATTGTAGCATTTCAATAAGGACGAGCAATAATTATTATTATCGGCACAAATACATGACATCGGTGAGATTGATGCTGGTTTTCTTGTGATAATGATAATCCAATGACGCGATGAGACTGGGATTTTTGTCCAGTTAGAAAATTGGAATCACACAAAGGATCTGAGACGTTGGACCTCAGCTTTGGGTCAAACAGGGACAAATGTCAGTAACAGAAAATAAATAATTTGGACAATGTTGGAAAAAATGGATATTGGAGAAAGTTAATATCAGACGTCCTTTCATTTTAGTCTATCTGCTCCAGACCCACTGTGGCCCCGTGTCTAAGGTTTGCCTGGAACAGGATGTTGGTCGGTCCATCTCATTCCTTGTGGTTCTGGTTCCTCCTCGTCTGGACAGTCACTCGGCGATGCTGTGTTCCTGAGCCAGGGCCGCCAGCTCTTTGAGGAACTCTGCGTAAAGCACGATAGCAAACACTCGGCTCTTGGCGTGCTGTGGGATATGAGGGCAAGGTGGCGCTGCAGCAGGAGCACCCAGAGTCGGAGCATTCCTGACAGTACCGTTGGGAAGAGCGTGGTGGACCCGTGGGTCCTCGGTAGAAGACTCCGCCAACTCTGAGGAAGAGAAGGTGCAGCTACATTAACAGGATCTGACTGGAGTCTCCAGACCTCCTCACAGAGGAGAGAGTTAAGGTTTGGTCAACTGGAGCCCCTCTGAACAGGTCTACAGGTTGTTGCAGGTTCTGGTTCCAAGACTGTTATTGGATGTCTTACCTCTCAACTTGGTGTCCTGGTCTTTGGCCAACAAGAACTTCCAGGCCTGACTGACCAAGGCTGGAAAGTCCGGTCTGGCTGCAACGTAGCCTTCGATCTGGTCATGAACCGACAACAGCACCTGCAGAGACACAACGTGTGGTGGCTCTGTCCTATCCCTGGACTTACGGAACAGAAACCAACTGGGACCGGTACCTGGTACAGCGTCCGTACGTTGGGCCGACTCTTTGCTGTGTCTGTGTCCAACAGGAAGGATCGCAGCAGAGGTTGTGGGTACGACACCAGCTGCGACAGGATTCCCGTCAACAACAGGTTCACAGCAATGGAGTTTTCCAGAAGGTTCTCCAGCCGGGACAACAGGACGCTGATGAATGGACCTGGAATGTGTGAACGTCAGACTGTGAACATCAATGTTCAATGTTCAATGATACCAAACAGAACAGGTGAGGAGCTTCAAGGGTGAGGAGTTGTCCCTGTTACACTGGACACTGGGGGTTTGGGTTTCCCAGGTACGTCGACTCAATTCTAGACAGTTTGGTCCATGGTCTTTTGTCAGAGTAATTCCTGGTCCTGATGTGAAAGGTTCAGGGAGAAACATCAGATCTCCATTTTATTAAAATATGAACCCACCTGTGAGAGGAACCTCAGTTCCCCCTTTGTCCTTCACACTCCCGATCATCATGTCTGCTTCGTCTTCTTCTGCTTCCTCTTCTTTGTCTTCATCTTCAATCAGTTCCTTGTCCTCCTCTGAGGACCAGCTGACAAAAGATTCCTCACCAAGACCCTCGTCCTCTTCCTCCAGTCTTTGCCGGAGGACACTAACCCGCCGTCTGAAGGCAGACGTGTCTTTGTCTTTGTCCTCCAAGTCTGGGTCCACTCCCAGGGACAACATGAGTTCCATGTACTGGTACAGAAAACTGTTTTTCACTGAAGGCTCCTCAGATTGAGCCAAAGATGATGAAGGTCTGGACCGTGAATGTTGATGGCTGTGATGGTAGAAGAAGGGATTGGACTTCATAAAGTTCTGCGCTGCAAAACTTTCCTTAAAATTCTGCTTATCTCTGGCAGCGTCCTCCTGTCCCTTGGTGATGTTCGTACTGACGCCGACAGAGACGAGGTTCATCTCTCCAGCGTCCTCCTCTGCTACATCATCGCTCCTCCGCCCCATGATGGTGTTGACCGACTCCTTGACTGATTCACGGGTCTTTGTTGGCGTCGTGGTAGGTGATGTTGAGGTTTTCTGTGCTGCTGATTCTTCTCGATTCCGTGCTATCCCATCCAAAACCACTACTTTTGTGTCCTTCTTTGCAACAAGATCGTAGACCAGAACGTCATCCTGAAAGTCCGACTCCTCTACGTACGAACCACAGATTAGCTTGATGGCGTCACGCTGCATTTCTCTGATGTGCTGTGGAGGAAGGTGATGGTGACGTTCTTTCCCAAATGTAACCCTGTCACCGCTAACTGGTGTCTGGTTGAGGGTAAGAGAAGGAGCTGGATCTTGGTCTGTGAAGATGTCGTCCCACTCCAGCTCCAGAGCAGAGCTGGTTCTTCCTGTGTTGTTTCCTGTGGAGATGGTATCACTGGAAGAGGTGGGTGTGGTGGGTGGAGTCAAGACCTCAGAGCAGACGGAGTCTCTCTGAGGTCGGAGTACGATTTCATCTTCTTCTGTCGCTTCATCGAGGTTTCCTTCAGGCGAAGGGTTGACGCCATCGTATGGAGCGGACCAGAGACCACAGGCTCTGAGGGAGGAGTCAAAGTTTCAATTCAATATCAACCGATACATCTGATACCGATACTTCTGCGGCCCCAAAACAACTTGGGACCTTCTAACAACATCAGCAAATTTGCCAAAAAAACAGACTTTTGGAAGGAAAAACCAATACCACCTTAACAAGATTATCAATTTACGCTAACATTGGGCCAATAATATCGGCCGAGTAATATTCTTTACTCTAAAGAGACAAAAACATCAGACAGACCTTTGTGAGGCAGCGATGGCCTGAGCTGCGTCGCGAAGGTAGTGATGATAGTTGACGTTGGACTGAAGGTCTGAACCTCGACAGTAGCCAATGCTGTCCGATATTAACTCTGAAATGACAAGAAGGTTCCAATTCAACCTGACGGTTTTCTCACGGTCTGCTCTGAGTTGGAGTCCATACTGACCTGGTCCCTTTGGCCAGTGGATGTGGTCGGAGTACGAGTCCGTACGAAAGCTGTACGAAGGTGAAAAGAGTGGAGGTATGAGAAGAAGAAAGGTGGCGGCGCTGGTGGAGAGGCAGTCTCTCTGGTGGAGGACACGGCGCTGCTTCCTGCTCACATGGCTGCAGGAAATCAAATACCTGAAAACACAAAGACACTGTGAGTCCACATGTCCACAGGTCCGCAGGATGGAGCCACTGTTTGTGTTGGACCTGATTCTGACCTGAACACAAGCTGCAGCATCACATCCTCACAGAACAGAGCGATCAGAGTCCGGAACAGAGCAAGGGACACCGTCCCCAGCTGAAGGACACAGAAGAGCTGAGGCCATGGAGTGTGGTGTGTCTTCAGTAGGACGTCAGACATTCAGCGTGGACAGGTCTTACCTGGAAGGGTGTGTTGACTCTGCTGACCAGCGTGTCCAGGATGTAAAGGTTATCATGCGTGTGCAGCAGAATAAAGGACAGGAAGGTCTGGAGGAGGGCGGGTTCTGAGATGGAGCGCAGGAACAGGTCCAGGTAGGCGGTGGTGGTCATCACCTCCTCCAGCGTCAGCTTCAAACACAGTTAGAACAGTTGGAACAACCTGGAAACCTCTGTGGTTTGGCATTTTTTGAGGATTTACAAAGAAATTTAGGTTCCTTCAGTGGTTAGAGATTGAATGGTCAAAAAATGTCTTCTCCAGGACCTCCAGGAGATATTACAGTATGGTCTGTATGGACCTAAGTCTGACTTCTACTAAACTGCATTATGGACTGAAAATGAGGGTCCGATCAGATATACAGTATGTGTATGATCCACGTTCAGTGTTCCTGTCAGAAGGTCAGGTTGATGTCTGTCTCTTATCTTCAGTGACATGATGTCCATCTGCTTCTCTACCTTGTGTAACGCCGGAGCCAGGACCGGAACCAGGAAACCATCGTGGATGTAGCCCAGCAACTGGCAGCGAATGGATGGATGGGCCACCTGGGAGGAACAGATAAGGACCGGAGTCGAGTGAGTGATGGATGCTCGTCTTTGTGCCCCCTTCTGGTGGAGTCTGTTAGTGTGGATCACCTTGGCAACAGCGCCGCAGAAGTCCAGTGAGTGCAGGAAGTGGACCAGAGCAGGAACCTGTCCAGGTGGAAATGTTAGGATTCACTGGTTGGTTTTCAAAACCTCTGAGGGACTTGTCGTTCTTTTGGACTCTACCTGTCGCACGTCTGCCTGGTCCAGGAAGCTCCAGTCTTCACTGTAGACCTGGAGTCTGGTTGGAAGAGACGAGTAGAGACCGGACAGACCAGTGGCCAGCACCTGGACAGATACGCAGTGGGTGTGACAAAGATCTGAGTCCTACTGTGGAACTTGATAAAGTCCCATCTAATCTAATCTAAACTAATCTGAATGATCTAACGATTGCCATGGTTGAGGGACGGGAAGATTATTTCTGAAGAATTCCTGCAAAGAACCTCAAGGTTTAAAGTTCATAAGATCTGTTGAATAACCTCGGAATATTGTGAAAGTCTCCCAGTTTCCCTAAAGAGATGGAAACGGGAGCGGAAATGATGGAAGAGATCGTTAGGAAACTGGACGTTTTATCTCTTGTCCAGGTTCCTGTAGAGAACTCTTCATCATTGACCGTTGACCATCATTATGGAGCATCAGCAGGAGTTGGAATTCTCACATTTGAGCCGTTCCAGGTATTTGATGGAACCCTAGCTCCTGTTTTAGTAGTTTCTTCGCAGACGTTTAATGCCGTGAAAAATGACAGACCTCACAAATCCCTGTGTCCCAATAATCCTGGGCTCAATCTGTAATCTCTACTCTGCAAGGAGATTGAGGTCACATGACCACAGTGGAAATCAGCTGATAACACCGCTCTCGTTTAACATTAACAGCAAAAACACAGCAGTGAGAGAGGCTAAAACTCAGGCCCGCGGACCAAATCTGGACCACATTGTTATAATATCTGTCCCACCAGATCATAGCAAATAGGTTCTATGAGTTGAACATTGAGTTTGACCGAGAATCCATCCCAGTTTTTTTATGGGTCACGAGAGTTTGACAATCCCTGGTCTACACACAGACAGTTCCGGACCATGTGAGACCCAGTGGGTCTGCGACCATGTACTGTAGGGAATCCGTCTCCACAGATGAAGACGCAGATAGTTGAGTGTCTGCGACTTACGGGACAGAAGAATGTGTTGTGGCCGATGTGTTGAGCCACTCGAGGCTCAGACGCCGACACGGACATGATGAGGAGCAGTGCGTCTCTGGCCTGTTGACCCACAGAACCCTGTCTGGAGGACAGACACAGTGGAGACCTCTGAGTAGAACACCTGAGTCTACAGGTGAGTGTGGAGAAATGGTGCCCTCGTGTGGGCGTACCTGTGAGTGTAGGGGATGAGCAGGGAGAAGATCAGGAAGTTGGTGGCTCCCTGATCTTCACTGGTGTGGAACAGCAGCTCCAGGACGGAGGGATCTTTGACCAAAGAGACGCAGATCTGTTTCAGCAGGAGGACGAGCTCCGCCTCCACCACGGCCCTGTCACCACCGCCGTCTGCAGAGAAGACTGAGATGAGACACGCCCCTCAAACAGAGAAGAGGGGTCTGATACTGAGGTCTCACTGAGCCTTGTCCTCATGCAGGCCCCAAGTCTACTGCCATCTTCTGGTGAAATCAATTTTTTTTTTTGGTTGTGGACGCCCTTACGACCAAATGTGAAAATAATAGTGAATGTTGCCATGTCCGTGTATTCAAAAAAATCATCTCACTGATTAAATCAAATCAAATTAAATTATTATTTAATGTGGACAGGACAGATGCCTGCTGCCATCTTCTGGTGAAATAAAAAATTCATGTACTCCCTAATGGGGGTGACAGTGCTATTGGGGGTTTATATCTTAACAGATGTCCCGTCTGGATTTGTCCCAGGAGCCTTAGCTTTGAGCCTGCCCTGCGGAGGATTCTGGAATTAACAACGTCAGACCACACGGGGCAGTATTGGACCGTCGGTTTCAGTGTTTCAGTGTCCGTACAGGTGTTAATGAAGAGCACTATGTGGACAGGAGTCTTGGACCTGGACATTATTTCCTAGATTTTTCCTTAATGTCGTGGGAACATCTCACCGGCACCAGGTTCGGCGCAGGAGGCGAGCAGCATCAAGAGTGGCCTCAGAACCGGCTTGTGGTGAAGCAGCGGTTGTTTGCCTTGAGTCAGAAGCATCTGATACATCCTGAGCTGCTCCAGCTTCATGTCCTCTGTGAAGTGTCTCCTCAGGCTCCAGAGGAACAGCCTCTCCAGGACACCCTCCACAACCACAAACTCCAGGATCGGACCCATGGCACCACCTGGAACCCAGACAAGAAAGCACGTTGAAGGAAACGCTGTGACTGACTGGAGTACGGAGCTTTTAGGTCAGATGACCTTTCTGCGCCTCCTCCTCCATCAGCAGGAACAACATGTGTTCCACATAGTTCTGGACGGCGCTGGCCTCGTCCGCGGGGATGGGAGTGAAACGAAGGCCCGCGGAGCTGCTGCTGCTGCTGGAATGACCAGAGAGGAAACTGAAAGCTGCCACGCTGCTTCGACCTGGTTCATGTTTCTCCAAGATCTTCAGCACCTGCAGGAAGGAGGTTTGATGGAGCAGAGAGACGTTCAGACCAACAGACAACAACAGAAGAGTGTGGGATTGAACATGAAGTTGGAGTTTAGGTTCAGTCTTTTCCATTTGTCTTACGTTTGCTTTCTGCAGAACGACCGGCTGCACTCAACCATAACAGCCACTAGATGTCACCATTAGGTGAATAACAATTTAAATTGTCCAAGGTTTTTATAGTTGTCATGAAAATAAAACTGGCTGAGAAATGAAAGAAAACTAACTGGTCTTGAACTAAAGATTACTCACTGACCAGTTACTGACCAGTCACTGACCAGTCACTGTCAGTGTTCACCTGTGTCCAGTGGTTCTTGAAGACGATGGTACAGGTTTCTGGGTCGACTCCTCTCAGTGTCAGGGACTTTTTTCGGATTCCACCCAGAACCACTGACGTCATCATCTTCAGCGCTGGAGCTACGGACAGTCCTCCTCACTGAGTGTGTGTGTGTGCATCAGCTGGCCTATAGGGGGCGCACAGATCTCAAATTAGCCCTCTGTGAAAAAAACTTTATCTCCAGCCCTTATATTATCTCATTGCATATTGAACCAGCAGAGGCCCAAACAGGAAGTGAGGGTCATCAGCTGCTGGGAGGAAACAGGAAGTGTGTTATGAATACCTTCAAGACCAACCCTGGGTGTTACAGGACATTCCAGGGATTTCTAGAGAGACTGACCAAGACCTCCATAATAAATACAGCAAAAGTTTTCTTCTGCTGCAAAAGAAACTTGATGGATGAACAGGAGGGGCAGCTGTGTACATGGATCTGACAGTTGACTTTTCAAAGTAAAACTGATCTTTGACTCAGAGCAGATAAAGACTGAACCAATGCATTGAAATAAAACGTACCTCAACAAAAGCCTTACAGGAAATTTAGAATCAGATTCAAGCTGAGAGATAGCGAGAAGATACCAGTACATTACTGCCCCCAGTGGTCAATTTGTGTCACTAAATTTTCAGTCGAAGTATTTTAAAGTCACAAGTTAACAGAAATTGTATAAAATTGCAATTTATATTAATAGTGATTAGCACTTTCACTTTGATGTACAGTGGTTTCTCCTAAAACTGTTTACGTTCACACATCATGTGACCAAAGACAGACATTAGTTTATCAGGATTTCATTATTGGAGGAAAAATTGGCAAACTTACAAATATGACATAAGTACGTGATCTTATCGGAGTTCCAGTGGAGGAGACTGAGATCAGGAGGTGGAGGACGAAGAAGAGAAGGTGGATGAATGGATGGATGAATATTATTGGAGATCCACAGTTGAGTCGACTGACAGAGAGGTCAGTTAAGGTGGAGGCATCACAGAGATGTGGATGAAGATGCATAGAAATTCAGTTATGAGGTTTTAGAAACACCTGTTGGCTGACTACTGCCCCCTGTGGTCACCAAATAACTGCATCTAAACCACAGTGGTTTCACGACCCACTGAGTCGAAGTGAAAGTCTTTGTTTTCCTCCGCATGGACGTTGGTCACACACTCGCAGACACACACTGACCTGATTCTGCTGCTTTCACCAGATTAGGATTGAAATAAATAAATCCTGATGTGGATGTGATGAAGATGGTGACGAGGATGAAGAGTAATCGTGGAGTTCCTGTTCAGCTCCATGACCAACTGCAACATTTCCCTCACAGACGCATCAGATATGGAAATAAGACATCACACACGTGAACACCAGGTGGCGATGAAGTGCAGAAATATCTGCAGATGTTGACTAACTTCACTGATGCTTGATAAGATGGGTTGATGATATAATCTGCCCAATGTTATGATATTAATGTGATATCACTGAGATCCGTATCCGTTTTTCATGACAATCCGATAACACCAGGTCCGGACTTAGCCCAGTTCAACTGGATCACAGGTCCTGGGACGTTGACCTCTGTTTTGGCGACAAACAGCTGCAGATATCGGTATTGGTATTGGTATCGGTTGATGTGGTTGTTGTCGTTGAAGTGTTTGGAGAGTTTAGTCCAGAGTTGAAATGTGACATCACCAGAAGCCTAAGCCTGGAAGAACAATCCTCTGATGGAGATGTGTGTTAGAGTGCGGTCCTCCTGTTGGACTAACTCTTCGATTAACTACAGATTAACTCTTTTTAATCATTTTATTAATTAACGACCCTCTGTCTGAACTTGTTCTTGTGCCTCTGTCATCAGCTTCTTCTGTGGAGAGAAATAAGTACAGATGTACACAGTACACAGTAGGTGGCGCCCACTGACCTGTTCCCGCTGTAATCCTCACTCTGTGGACATGTCGCCTTCAGACTCCAGTAGAAGTTCCATCAAAACTCGACGAGTCCATGAAACTATTCCACCAAACAAAATCAGCCACAGATGAAAACTCTAGTCCGTGTCCGAGCTCCTGGTTCGTGGATTTACTCAGCTGTTCGGTTCGGTTTCTCCCTCAGGATTTAATCCGCTCAGCTGTCAATCACGCTCCTGCCGGCTGTGACGTCACGTTGCAGTCACGCCCAGTGCCTCCCTGTGAGTCCCCGCTAGAGGTCAGTGTTTGTTTGGGTTTTCACCGTGCTCAGTTAGAAATACAGCACAGTGCTGGCTGTCCTCTAGTGGTGCAGTGATGTAACTACAGCATATGTTATAATGTGAAAATATTAAATGATTCAAGATTCCCTGTGTTGTTGTTGTTGTTGTTGAGTGAAGTCTATTTTTAAGATCAGAGACAAACTTTGTTTTATTTTTTTAACAGTCAGGATTCATGGATCATCACATGGAGATAGTTGGAGTTAGAGTAGAAGAGACAAAGACCAGGGTGAGAGGGAAAATGTTGAAGCGGTGGTAAACCCTGAAAAAAGGGACAAGTTGAAAGGAGAAGGAGATTCATGGATCATCAACACCACCACCAGCAGGTTGATCTCCTTCCTCTTTTTCTTCTTCCTCTTCCACTGTTTTCCCTTTCATTCACCATCATGGACTCCGTCTGTCTTTAACTGATCTTCATTCCTCTTCTCTCTAGTCCACACCTCCACCTCTCAACTTCCAACAGCACACCTCACCACTGCTGTATTGTTGCATACATATCCTGCACCAGTCTAACATACTTCTCTGCCACTCCTGACTTCCTCATACAGAACCACAGATCCTTCCTTGTCACCCTGTCATAGGCCTTTTCTTAATCTACCAAAACTCAATGCAGCTCCTTCTGTATTCTTCTCCTGTGGAACTCTTTCTAGACATGAACTGTTGTTGACGAATCCCTATTTCCTTCATACAAGTGGCCTCAACTCTTCTTTCCCAGATCTTCATGGTGTGGCTCATCAACTTTATCCCTCTGTAAATGTATGAACATCACCCTCCTTTTAACTCAACACCAGAACATTTCTCCTCCCCTTATCAGACATCTTGTCACTCCCTAAAGTTCTATTGTACAACTTAGTCAGAAAAACCGCAGCAGGTTCAGACCTGAAAAATAACTGTTTACATTCCAGCTAAGATTGTCTCTAGCGTTCTCCGGCGCCCTCTCTTCTCGCGTCATAATCTCTCCATTATTTTGTAGTTACCTTGAGTTTATATGTGTCAATACCCTTAAGCTATATTAGGTTTTATTTTTGTCATGGTAGTTTATAGCTTCCTTTGGCAGCTCTGATGCTAGAATGTAGGATGTCCTTACTTTCGCCGATATTGTCAGATAACAGTATATACCTATGTCGTATTTGCCCCTAAAACTGAGCTCAACGTCTCAGAACCCAGGGATTTATCAGGTTTTTCATTATTGGCAGGGCTGAATTAACACCATCGGAGGGCTGGGGCTAATTACCAGGATTACCAGTCCTTCACATCGTGTCCCGATCACAGCAGATGGACTAACACAAGTCCCTTCAAGAGACGAAAAATGGTTTTCATCGTTATGTGGGTGCACAGTGAAACCTAAAGATGAAGACTATGATGAAAAGCCTCCCTGCAGCGGAAATTCATAGACATATCTGAAATTTTAACTACCCATAATATCTTCCTACCCTGTTTTAAAGGCAGTAGCATATTTTTATAGGTGTTCAACCCTCATTGTATCCATCAAACAACATTAATAGAGAGGGTAGGTAGACATTAAGAGTCAAATTAGTATAAGAATTAGTATAGATAGCACTACTACAACTTATTTTAGACATTTGACGTCAGCAACCTGAGCCCCCCCTGGTGGCGAGGCCCATTCTGTTAATCCGGCCTTTATTATTTGGGGAGGAGCCTATATGATCTAACCACATCACCTAATAATTCTAATATCGAACCAATAATATCAGCGGACCGATATTACCGTCCCCACTAAAATGCTTTTAGTTTCATCTACGCCCTCTCCAGGGCGAATATGGGCACTGCAGGTAAAAGGCAGACGTGTGTCTCCAACAGAGAAGTTTATGGGCCGATCATAACTCTCAGACGTTGGTCCAGGAGCAGGAGAACAGAACGAACTGAGGAACCAACTCATTTCCCTTTAAACAGTTTTGTTTTCCTTCTTTTTTTTCCCTCGTGACGTCACTGAGAGCGAGCGCGTACAGCGGTGTGACGTGCCCGCGCCGCCGCCGGGGCAGCAACAACAGCGGCTACAGACAAACAGTTCGACCGAAACTCCGTGTCGCCTACGGCCTGATTTAACTAAAACCTGGACTGGACTCACTGGGACGACCGGGTCACCGTCGGAAATGGAGCCGCACTGCGTTCACGGTTCGGGTCTTCACTTCGGCGTACGAACCTGACGGTGTTCGGACGAACTTGTCCCGGCTCGGGGTGCTAATGTGAATGTTGTTGTGGCGGCGGCGGTGACGGTGACGCTGACGCTGGGGACGTTGGAGACGACGCCACCGGGAGAGACGCGGAGTTTGAGCCGGTGTTTGAGTCCGGTCTAAACACAGGACGACCGGGGGGAGAACCAGGGTGACAGAAGCAGAAGACATGGCCGAGGCTCGGTCTGAAGAGGAGGAGGAAAACCTGAGGGAGAACCGGGAACAAGTGGTCCGACGACAGTCCGGCAACTCTGGAGGTAAGACGACAGACTGGACTGGACTGAACTGGACTCTGTCCTGACTGGACTGTCCTCACCGGCTGGAAATAGTGAAAAGCTGTCGTTAGTTACTTATCATTAGTTTAATCGACTTTAACTCGCTCCTCATCTCCTACCGGTTTCCCCAACAAGTACTGGGGTGCGGGCCGTTTGTGGCTCGAGGAAACAAGTTTTGGGGCCGCCATATTGTTCCTTTAAAACTCTTTAAAAAGTCTCCATTCTACTGTTTGTTATTTACACTGAAAGTCGTCCTGTCACATGATGGATGTTGACATTTTTCCTTAATGTTTACGACAAACACACATCGTATATTTTTGTTTTTTCTTTATTTTTAATGTTTTCTTTCAGTCGTCGTTCGCCAGTTGCTACACACACTGGTTTCCTCTATGGACTTTTGAATGTACGTTTACAAAGTTTTATTTACACCGACAATAACGTGAGATAAGAGTTTCTACACTGACGTAGTTAAACTACAGCAATAAAACAAAGACATTTCTCCCCTGAACAGTTATCAACCATCTGCAGACAGATGTGTCAGGGACTTTATGTCAACGTTTTTACCCTGTGAACCATGTTAAACCGCCGTAGTTTAACTATTTTACAAAATCCTACAATAATAACAACAAAAACGTATACAATTTCACCCCAAACATCATGAATTGTTTTTTTAAAGGAGCAGTTCGGCTGCTGTCAGCTGTGTGTGTGTGTGTGTGTGTGTGTGTGTATGTGTGTGTGTGTGTGTGTGTGTGTGTGTGTGTGTGTGTGTGAGAATGTGGGTGTAGCCTCCCTGAACCCACAGCCATAAAACCTCGCGTGGATGTGAAAATATGTCATGATTTGGGTCAAAGTTCTCTCTCTCTCCCTGTCTCCCTGCCTCTCTCGCTCACACAGTGCGGCGAGACTGTGGGGAAACGCAGGGATATCGTTTCACGCGGGCGTATGAAGTGACATCGTCGCCTCAATGACTGGTTACATCTTTAGAAAAGTGACGAC
This sequence comes from Paraplagusia blochii, assembly GCA_016785265.1. Taxonomy (NCBI): domain Eukaryota; kingdom Metazoa; phylum Chordata; class Actinopteri; order Pleuronectiformes; family Cynoglossidae; genus Paraplagusia; species Paraplagusia blochii. Next base: position 32,281 of record JAFBJS010004711.1, read on the forward strand.
ACGACGGAACCAACGCACAATAACATGTGTTTAAAAAGTCGCTTAGTGAGGAGCAGGAGGAGGAGACGGAGGCGAGGGTTGGCCACAGTCAGCACCAATCTAACATTCTTCTCTGCCACTCCTGACTTCCCCATACAGAACCACAATTCCTCCCAACCTGAAGTTGGACAGAAGGTTGAAGAAAAAAACATTTTAAATGTAAATAAATATTTTCTCAATCAGGATCAGTACCATTCATCACCACTAGGGGGCGTGAAATTATCGATCGTTTTATTGTCAATTACAAATCAATGGGTAAAGATTAGAGATGTCAGATACAGTAAACCCTTGTTTTTCGTGGGGGTTACGTTCCAAAAAGAACCCGTGATAGGCAAAATCTGTGAAGTCTTTTACAATTGTTATACAGTTAAATACTCTATTATACATTGAAAAGAAAGAACAAACCATTTTACAGGCTCAAGCATTTGTTTCACAAATAAAAGTACTTAAGAAACGTTTTTTTCAACAAATAACTTCGATACTGTACTGTCAAATAATAATTTTAATCATCAATGTGAACAGAAGGCTTCAAATTGCGGTGATTGGCTCCGCCCACCGCGACCCGAGTAATTGGATTAAACGGGAGAAAATTAAAAACGATTATGAAAAAAATACATCTTCCTACCTTATGGAACGAACGGAAGATTCATTAATTCCGTAATGCCGACCTACAGCCGCATAGCTTTTACCTTCCCTTCCCACAGTGCTTCTCAAACTTTTTCCCCTAACAAGAAGAAAACAGTTCGCGCCCATAAAATAGTTCTAGCTACACCTCTGCATAACATTGTCTCCTTGTTAACATAAAGAAAACAAAAAGAAAGATATATAGTTCAACTAACAAGAATAACTTTATTAACATTATTTATTAGTCTGTAAAAGAAAAGATTTTGAGTGCATCAATTTGCCTGAAACTCCGGTCTTTCCTCGCCTCCCACTGTAGTCACGGTGAAGCCAAGCGCTACATGTGCTTCGTCATATTTGCGCATCTTTGCTTTGAGGTGACTTTCTTTTAACTCACTATCTTCGTTTCTCTCCACCTTTCTTTTCATCCCTGTTAAAAATGTCTCCATGTCTCCGGGTTTGTTTTCTGCACTTCACATCGCCAGCTCGTTCCAAAACAAACCTACACCATAGAGTTAATACACGCTGCGCACAATGGGCAATGAGAGTGCCACTGCCAACTACTGGAATGGATGTGCAATTACACTTTCTTGTAGTTCGGCGAAATGCATGTTCCCCAGGGTCACACGTGCCCCCCTGGGGCGCGCCCCACAGTTTGAGAAGCACTGCCTTAGCATGTCCAGAAGTTTAACTTTATCTGCGATAGATCGCATCTTCCGCTGCCTTTTGGGCCCACCTTTCTTTTCATCCCTGTTAAAAATGTCTCCATGTCTCCGGGTTTGTTTTCTGCACTTCACATCGCCAGCTCGTTCCAAAACAAACCTACACCATAGAGTTAATACACGCTGCGCACAATGGGCAATGAGAGTGCCACTGCCAACTACTGGAATGGATGTGCAATTACACTTTCTTGTAGTTCGGCGAAATGCATGTTCCCCAGGGTCACACGTGCCCCCCTGGGGCGCGCCCCACAGTTTGAGAAGCACTGCCTTAGCATGTCCAGAAGTTTAACATTATCTGCGATAGATCGCATCTTCCGCTGCCTTTTGGGCCCTGCTGCAGGTGCTTTTGTCGCCATTATGGGTTTTAGAGAAACTCGAAATTGCAAGATAATTTGCACGTACGTAATGTAGATTTGGCAAGCTGTTTTACGTACGTGTACATATTAAACTGCAATGTTATTGACGCACAGGTAGAGAAGAAGCGGAGTGACTTTTTAGCCAATCGGAATGCAGAACACAATGCACAATGCAAATCCGTGAAGTAGCGAAACCGTGAAAAGTAAACCACTGTATATACTTTGGCTGATACTATAGTCACTTTGTAGGACTTCAAATAGTATTAAATAAATATATTTATTTAAATATTTATAATAGTATAAATAGTATTATGGTCACTGGGTCCTGCAGTATGGAGACATATAGTCACTGGACCTGGTAAGACACATTTAAGTCCTGGGTTCCTGGTACTAGTTCCAAGGTAGACACCGACAAAATTGACCTGTAGAGGGCAGTGATGTTAGATACTTCAATTTGTGGTAGAGATTTTCAGTGTCCAATGTCCAAACTGTTCATTTCAGGTTCCATCGTTTGTCCCCTAAACTGCTGTCAACGTCTCAGGACAATAATCTGTCTTCCATTCCAGCAACTTTGGAGAAACTCAGTCGTGGATTTATTGGATTTTCATTATGGGAGTGAAAACTGATATGGACAGGTAGTAATATCTGGTTCCATGGTGGAGGAACCTTGAAAGTGTCTTCACTCTGCTGTGTTAGCGAAGCACAACCAAGGTGGACTTTCCTAGGTGGAAAAGCTCTAGGCGGAGAAGATCAAGACCAACTTGTGACCAACTGTGAAGGAGTTTGGTCGGACAGTAGTGTAGAGATCAGAGAGACAGACTCTTCAACAGCTTCATCCACCTCTGGACTGGAGGAAATCCTCTTACCGTCAGTGTCCACTGTGTCTTCATCAGTTGATGGTTTCAGAGAGTTTGAGTCTAGATGTTGATGAACCACTGAGAACTTGGTCTTTGGTTTTGTCACCTTCAGCTAAAGACGAACATTTTCACTTTGAACATTGGGACAGTTTAACAGTTACCAAAAAATTAAAAACTTCTTTAGTTTGAAAAAGTTTTTTGTCTTAAATTAAACGTAAATAAGACCATAGTGTGAAGATGGCAGCGTCCATGTCCATCCAGGGGAGGAGAACCCTTAAAATCCAGTCCCTTCTCCATAGAGAAGCATTTGAGACAGAACTCTCTCCTTCAGGTTCTTGTTCTGGACCAATGTAGCAGCTGATTGAGGACAACAGTCCATCAACTGATGGTTGGACTGAAGGTCACTGATCCAGAGGAATTCTCTCACAGTCTTCTACAGTGGACACATGGATGAAGACACTTCTTCAGTCGATTCATTCTGTTTTCTTCTCGTCCATCATATCACTGCAGTCATATTAGTAAGAAACTCAGAATCACAGCCTGATGTCCACACCTAATGTCCACGTCAGTAAATATCATTGTAGGACTTTGTACCAGGAACCAGCAGAGAAAGTTCCTAAACATGGTGTGATATCAGTCTCCTGGTGTTGGAGCTTCACGCTGCGCCATCGTCCCTGTTCCTTTACTCCATTAATGACAGTCTGGGACCGATTTTCTTCCTTTCTTGGGTGCGTCTCAACTTCATGAGTTCCTGATGAGTTCCTGGTGCCTCAGGATGTTCCTCTGCAACTCCTTCCCAGTCACATCACACTGCAGAAAATGTTCTGCAGAAGAACCTTTCCAACTCCTGAAGAAATGATGAAGACATGTAATGAGAACAAAGGCCAACCAGTGTCCCACCAAGGTTCTTTTGACAAACATCACTGCCCTCCACAGGCAGTAGCTGGCACTACAACTGAACATGGACTAGTAAATACCAGGAACAATTTTGTCGGTGTCTACCTTGGAGCTAGTACCAGGAACCTAGTACATAATGTGTCCTACCTGGTATAGGGTAGGACACAACTGTTTGGACAATGAAACAATTCTACCATGAATTTAAGTCCTGGAAAACTAAGTGTTTGATTTGACAACACAGACACTTATAATAAACAGGGATGATTTGTTATCTGTCAGTGGTTGCAGTGGTCAGTGAGCTCAGAGAGTCTGTGGATGTCAGTGGGTGTAATTTGTGCTGCGTCAGTGTTTTTTCCGTCACAGCTCTGTCGTGCAGTTGGAGTCTTTAAAAAAAAAAAAGAAAAGAAAAACATCTGGAAATGTTAGAAACACCCTCCTCTCATTACTCCAGACAGCAGTATCCAGTCTGCAGCCAATCACGGCACCCTCATCATGTGCCTCAACAGCCAATCGGGAGAGAAAGAGGAGGGTCCTGATGACGTTCATAGAAGGAGAGCAGAGGAAAATAAGTTTTCTCTTCTGGAAAAAGCAGGAAATATTCCTAGGATTTTCATTTTCCAACAAAGAGAAGAATCGACAGTTTTAGTCTGATTTAAAGTGAAGTTTCAAGGCATTTCCTTTTTTCTGACTGAGGCCCAAGGACCAGGAGAGAAGAAGGTGAGGGAGAAAAAGGATGTTAGGAGAAAACAGGAGGCGGAAAGTCTGACAAAGTCACAGTGGTTTTTGAAGTTCTTACCATTTCTTAAACTTTCTTGATGTTTTTAAGGTTTGACCTGATGGCAGAGAAAGGGTTAACTAACAGTTACTAACTCACAGGAATAGTCAGTGACCATGGTTGACCAGGTGTGTTGTCTTGTGTCTGCAGGTCGTCCTAACAGACGGAAACCTGAACATCGACTCAGGTGAGAAGCTGTTTTTATCACTTTATCCGTGAAATGATCTTTCATTTCGTTTTTCACTTTATTGTGGTTCCAAAAATGTGTACTGGAAATCCACACTAAAAAAACATCCTGGGGGATTTCAAAGTAAGAGTCAGACTGTCAGATGTGTTCTTACTGACTTATACATCCATTCTATTCTACCAATCAGTCTGCTTGGTCACACTGAATGTGAGAGTTTTCAGAATAAAAGTCTGGCTTCTGACCAAATAGTCCTTTCTACCAGGAACTACAACTGTATCAAAGAAAACTTTTAAAAAAATAAAGGCCTCCCTTCATTTCTGAAACAGTCGAGGTCATTGCTCTATCACCTCCACCTCCACCTCCACAGTGGGGCAGATGAAGTCAACCTGGCCGAGTTTCCAAGAAAAGAAAACATCATCACAAAAGGCAAACCTTATCCAGGCTGAGGCAGTTTTCAAAGTAAAAGTCTGAAGTTCCTGTTTGTCACAACAATGAACAGCTTTTAACCGTCAGCAACAGGTTTTAAAAGGCTTTTCTTTTCTTTTTTTTTTTTTTACTGAACTGTTGTCATGAAAACCTTGTTTTCAGGATCACTGTAAGAGTTTCCATCAGACTGTGGCTGGTGAGACAGGGCAGAGAAGGTTCTTTTTGTCCAACATCAGCTCAGACCTTCACCTCCTCTGTGTGGGTAGGGTAGAGTCAAACCCAGACGGGTTGATTAACAACAGCGGAGTGGAGTTGATCTTTCCCTGGGTTTCCCCTAGAACTCTGTTCTTCCTTATTTCCTATTGTCAATGTGTCAGAACTGGTTTAACTGCTGACGGACCAGTGAGCTGAAAATGGACCGTTTATAGTAAAAAAACACACCTGTAGGTGGTGCTCAGGGTCACAAAGATGTTGGTCAGTCTGTCCATGATCAGTTCATTCTATGGTATGGTCTTTGACTGCAGTACTCCTGGTCTCCAGGTGGTGGAGCAGTTTTGGAGGCTTCATCTCCTTTATTGTGGCTTGGTGGGAAGGACCTGTCAGCAGTGTTGGGCAAGTTACCTAAAAAAGTAACTAATTACTTCACTAGTTACTGCTCTGAAAAAGTAACAAGTTACGTTACTAAATTATAAAAGTAACTAATAACTAGTTACTTTACTTTAAAACACATAAAAAAAAAGTTTAGTGTTGTGTTCTGTATCAACTATCATAATGAAATGTAGTGGAACAATAAAAACAAAATAGATGTTTAGACATTTTGACAGACATCTTTATCGTAACCTCAACTTGCCACTGGCCGTCGTCTTCCTTGTGGGTGTGTCCTACTGTACTGTGTCGCCTGTGTGTGTGAGACTGTTTATTTCCCTATAAGGCAAGAAGACCCGCCCAGGTCTCTGTCTGATTGGCTTAGCCTGAAACGTTAACCCATGTCAACCAGTCATTGCTCCTTTTCAACGCATGGGTTCAGTTAGTGTCCACAGCCGTCTTTCACTCATGACTGACAGGCAGCAGACAGGCTCCACTGTCCCACAGTCCTGTCTCCGTGGCCGAGAGAAACCGCCCATTTGGACCATAGATAGTAACGAGTAACGAGCCACTTTACACCACAGTAACAATAACTGCGTTACTGAACTATTATTACTGTTAGTTACTGAGAAAAGTAGTTTCGCTACGTAATGGCGTTACAAGTAACGCGTTAGTCCCAACACTGCCTGTCAGTCAATCCATCCTACAGTACAGACTGTCTGTCCGTTAGTCAACTTTCTTCTTCTCTGAAGACGTAGGATCTTCTTCTGTCTCCTTTCTGGGTCTGTGACTCTGAGAAGCTCCTGAGAAACTTTGCAAACTCCTTGGTTTTTTGTCAAACATCTTGACGTAAATTCTGTTTGAGTCAGGTACTGTGAGGAGAATCCAGTAATATTTCAAAATAAAACATTCTTCATAATCAGATAATAAATGAAACAAAAGAATCTTAGTTGTGTGTTTTTTTTTCCAATACTGATGCACAATAAGTTGGAATGTGGACAATATTTGACACCAGGTCGGGAGCTGGATCAATGACAGGTCAAAGTCATGGACACAGTATGTGTATGCTAAAGTAGTATGCTAAAATAATTTTATCCATTTCCTCTGTTTCCTAGGGAATTGCTGACATTGTAGGAAAAATGCAGTTTAATAAAAAGAGAAAAGTCTAATTATAATATAAATTTATTGGTTTTTTTTAACATTTTTTAGCATTTAGCCTTAGAATTTAGAAGTTTCTCGGTCCAGATTAAAACCCCCAAATAGACGGCCACAAGCCCCCGAACCTTAGTTTGCTCAGGTCTGAACTGAAAGTTAGTTTTGCTGCCTTTGTCCAGCTGGAGGAGAAGGAGGAGCAGGAGGAGGAGGAGGAGGAGGAGTTGTTTTCCACCAGAGTTAGAAGTTAGTGAGTCATGTTGAGCCTCAGTGTTGGTCACAGCTGTTTGGTAAAACAGACAGAGAAAAGATCAGGGCCGAACAAAAATAAAACAAAAATGAGAAAATAAGCAGAACCATCCAGAGGGTGAACAGTTGAAAACTCTTTTTTTAAATCCATTCAAACCATGTATTTTTATTTTCACAGCCTCGTCGTCTGTGAAATATCATCAACGTTGTCAGTTTTCAGTACATTCGGAATATTTTTAATTTTTTTTCACTGGTCAAAAAAAAAAATACTTGTCAAACCAAAGGACCAGAACCACGGTTAACCCTGGTTTGTCTACAGTGACATATGGACTTTGATGGAACTGAGTTTCTTCTTCATAAACCAGAGGTTGATGTTTAGTGAGAGCAGAACTTTGTTATGATGATCCTGACCACTGACCAGTGTCTGAAATGCCGTGACTCACCGTCTCCTCCTCTTTCTCCACAGCCAGGGTCCACTCTCCTCCATCAGAGCCGCCTTCAGGAGAAGTGAGTCACCTTCTGGCTTTATCTTCGCTTTCCTTCGCTGCAGTAGAGAAAGTGCTAATGATTCCAGTCTGGAGAAACCAGGAAGCTGTGAACCCCCATCCTCTTCTGGGCTGTTGCTGTATATATATATATATATACACACACATATATATATATATATATATATATAATAGTAATAATAATAATAATAAATGTATTTTATATAGGGCCTTTCAAGTAACCCAAGGTCGCTTTACAGAAAAAAACAAACAATATATAAACGATTAATTTGCACACCCCTAATATATATACATATATATTAGGGGTGTGCAAATTAATCATTTTGGATCGGTTTGGATCGAACTCAACCGAATGGGATTGAACTGGATCGATAGTTTAATATTTTTTATGAATCGTTCCTGAATCGGATTGTATCCTGTGAATCGAGATATGAATCGGATCGATATGTGAGTGAATCGCCACACCCCTAATATACACTATATATATATTAGGGGTGGGCAAATGAATCGTTTTGGATCGAACTGAACCAAATCGGATCAAACTGGATCGATAGTTTAATATTTTTTATGACTATTTCCTGAATCGGATTGTATCCTGTGAATCGAGATATGAATCGGATCGTTATTTGAGTGAATCGTCACACCCCTAATATTTATATATATATTTATATATGTGTGTGTGTGTATTTATGTATTTATATTTTAGGGTATTTTTTGCATATTATTTGCTGAAAGTTCTGCCGAGTGCCTCCAGGGTCATTGCTGGTCTTTCTTCTTCTTTCCTCCAGGCTCCAGCAGGTCCTCATCTGTCTCTGAGACGTCCAGAGACACAGACAGGGATAGGGACAGAGACAGGAGGTGAGACCATGGACTGAGGTTAAATCTGAAGCTAAACTAATGTAACTTAAATGTGGGAGATGCACATGAGCTAAGACAAGGTGATCAGAGGACACAGATCTGAGAAAGTTCTGTTCTGCTTCAGGTCAGGTTTTACGTAATCAATGAACCTGAAAAAAACAAAGGTTAATATTATAAACGGATGAGAAATTAATATACTGAATGTCCAGTTGCCTAACTTAACTCTTTAACCTTGACCATGACTTGGATGACTGAGAACCTTCCTTGACATTTTGTAAACCTGTTTTTTTCCTGTGCGAGATCATGAAGATTATGCAGCGTCTAATGATAATGATTTATTCCACTGCCGTCACTGAAGTGTGTTTACAGTAAACTTCCTTCTGCTCCGCCCTGGTCCACATCACACCTCCTCCTCAGAAACATCTATAAACTCTGTGAAGTTCACGGACGGATTCAGATTTATTTGTAATGTTACATTTACATGTGTCTGTGTCATGTCCCTGCAGTGACCCGGTCCACCAGCAGAGGGAGGCAAACTTGGCCCTCGCCCTCGGTCTTTCTTAACTCCTGTTTTTTTCTCCTTGTTGCCAGGCGACCACAGATCACCGTCCTGTCGGCGGAACCTTTAAGCTCTACTTCCTGGTTCCCAGGACCTCCTGGAGGAGTGGGTGTAGGAGTAGGAGGAGAATTCCCACCACCACCTCCTCCTCCAGCACAGATCTGGGGTCCCACCATCCCAGCAGCCCTACAGGTGACACTGACACTCAGCTGAACCTTCATACAGAAGTCCATTGAGATATTTAGAGATTTAGCTCGGTGGTCAGAAATACTGTCATCAAGGGCAACTGGGCAGAAGAAGAAGAAGCCTTTGGGAGCAGTATTCAATGTCTCTATTTTGTAATTACTAGGGATGTCCGATATAACATTTACCGATACAATACGTACCGATATTGCCCAAACACTTAATTTCCGATACCGATATGAACCGATACCTATAAAGGCAGCTAATTTCCCCTGAATTAGTGTGATACCAGACTAAATGCATTCTATAAATAACAGTGTACAACATAAATACACTACTTCAATATAAGTTATAGAAAAATGACACATTTATTTTTATTTATACCATTTTGGTATAAATAAAAAATAGCATTTTATTTATACCATTTTGTCTGAAACAGTCCTATGATTCTTTGTGCAGCATTTGATGTAAACAGGAAATGTCCAGTGTTGGACAGAAGAACTTTCATTATAAACTGGGCTTTTTAGCATCGTCACAATGTAAACAAAACTTCTGGTTTATGACATCAGAGACGACACCCAACGACGTTTCACTGGCAAATGTCCCAGAAATACTTATTTCAAATACAATTAGTCCTGTTCCAGAAACTCCACACGTTTAGTAAAAACAGCGTCTTGAACGGGACAGAACTGCTGGTTCTCCACGACCATGAACTCAATGAAGTTTGTCTGATTTATTTTGCTTTTCTCTGTTCTTTACCGTATTTTACTCCTTTGAGAGAGAGAGAGACAGAGAGAGAGAGACAGCTGCTGCTGCTACTGCTGCTGTGTTGTTGTCGTTTCACTGAGTTCATTCCATGTTGTTTTTCTTTCCTTTGCTGCATAAAAACCCCTCGTGATAAAGTGTTCAAATCTCACCTCCACCCTCACATGACCTGCTCCTTGCAGTCATTAAGAATTACAGTTTTCTATCCACAAAAAACCTCCAGACCACGGACTTTCACTGTAGCATTGCTCATTGTTGCTGTCTCTTTAAATGACATCATGAATCACGTGCCAGTCAGAGTGTCAGTACTGCAGACTCAGTTCCTCATGCGGAAGTCCAGTGGAAGTCCAGCGTAAGACCGCGGCTTTGCAGCATCGGATTAATAATATCGGTGTAAAAACCGATACCAATATAATCCGATATTAAAAATTATCATAATGCTCATAATGCCCCGATATTTATTGGTGGACCGATATATCGGACATCCCTAATTTTTACCAAATGAAGAGCAACAGTAGACGTATGATAACAATAATTTAACATTTTAGTACAAAAAGTTTTTCTAAATGAACAAATACAATTGGCCTAGATAAAAAAAATCCCGTGGTGGAACAAACTTCAACCTCATTGTCTTCAGGCTGAGTGAGAACCTCCTGGGGACGGTTGTTAACGTCTGTGCTGTGTGTTTGGTCAGTCGTCCTGTTCCAAGCCTCCATGGAGTTTTTAGAAAACACCGATCATGTAGATGGTGACGAGGAGGAGGACTGCGATGAGACCGCGTCCTTCACCACCGCTCAACTCCCACAAACTATTCCTCCTGTTGCCACGGAAACGCTGCCAATAAGTTACAACCACAGCCTGAGAGAAGAGCAGGCTGAAGGGGTGGGAATGGACGGGTGGAGGGAGACTGTGAGCGTTGACTCCCCCATCAAGGAGAGTTATACCTTGAGACTCAAAGGTAAGGTTATATTCTATATAAAAATATATGTTTGTATATATATGTCTAGATCAGAAATAACTGTACCAATGATCTGAGCTTCACGCTCCGAGGTAAATCACTTCTTCTCACTTCTTTGTGTCTCTTCAGTTCTCTCTGACGGTGTCACGGTGGACGCAGTCTTCCTCCCCCTTTCTTCATCCTCCCCCTTTTCTCAACCCCTTCCCAATCACGACAACTCCTGGACCTCCATCCTGTCCCACGGAGCCTTCTCCTCTCATCAGCCTCCGCCTTCACCAGGTACAACCAGACACCAGACACAGTGATGTCACACTGACCTTGAGAGAACATAGATACGGAGGAGAAAACCAGTCACCAGCAGGGGGCAGCACAGACTGACCACCACTGACAAGACATCTCCTGGTCCATAGATGTTGTTGTCGTCACTTTTCCTTTTCTTTTTCTTCTCCTCCTCCTGCTGCTCGTCCTCCCCCCTGCTCCTTCTCCTCCTCATCACATTACACTCCTTCTGTCAGACTCTTTTATCCAAAGCAGTTCCAGCCACAGCAGGTAGACGTGTCCTGTACGGTGGCACAGTGTCATCAGTTCAATCCCACGCGACCATCAGATCGTACAATGTGAGAACATCAGTCCTGGTCTGTGAACTGTCATCGTGTTCCATAAGACCTTCTCACAGTTGGTCCTTAAGAACGGAACTCCTGAGATAGGAGAGAAAACACTGTGTTTTGAGTTCTTCATGCAAACTTGTTGCAGTGGCTCTTACTGACCACCGGAGGCAATAGTAGACGAACAGCTTTTGTGAACAAAAAATAGAACCTTCCTTCAGCACAAGTGTATAAGTGGTTTAAACCAGTGGTTCTCAACTGGTGGGTCCCGACCCAAAAGTGGGTCGCAGACTTAATGACCGCAGGAAAATGGGGGTCCGGTTGAGAACCACTAGCGTAAACCATCTCTGATGTTCTTCATGGACTGTGTCTCTGTGTCTGTCAGCTGACCTCATCAACATGGCCGCCCAGCTGACCAACCAGAGGCTGGTGTGTGTCCTGGAGGCGTGTCGACTGAGAGGAGGGAACATGGAAGTGATCCTGAGTCGAGCGTTTCAGCTTCCTCGCTGACGCCCCCACAGGACGGAAGAGGAAGTGTGTTTGTCTTCATCTAAGAACTAGAAAGAGAAGTTAAAGGTTCGTTAAAAAGTTAAATGTTTTGCACTTTTTCTCGCACTTTCCTTTTTATATTGATGTTTTTATATATATGTATACAAATACAAGAGTTAATGCTCTGTTGGGCGTCGTTTTTGCCAAGGTCTCTTTTCTTGTCTCTACTCTGCACCTCGAGGTCCAGGACAATATATTAGCGTCCACTCTCTGAGCTACAGTGTCGGCCATCTTTGATGAACTGAGTGACGAGTGGTCAGACTGAGGTCTCTCTTAAAGAACTTCAGATATTGGTCATCAAAGAAGCAGTGACATCACCAACATAAGACAGCAGAGGTTCTTCCGTCTCCTCTCTGGATTTGGACTTTGACTCCATCAGATTCTAGCTGTGGTCGTTGGCAGATGTATTTCAGACTGGTGCTGCAGTGGCTGTCGTTAAGACGCCCAACGTCAGCAAAGGTGAGCACAGTCCTCGTCTTCAGGGCCCAGACCATGGAGGGTCCAGTTGTCAGGTTGAACTAGTGTCCACTGCCTCTGTTCAAGACATACTCCAGATTATTTATGTGAGTGTATCGGTATCAATTGATCAGGGATGGCAATTTTCCGCCGAACAGCGGAAATCACCGATTTAAAAATGAATTTGGTCATTTTTATGAAACGTCCAAAATCCGTTGAGAACATTTTATGGGGGGTGAGGTACCTATATTTATTGCTGTCACCAAGGACACCGTCATTTTCGCGTCAAAATTGTGCTGAAAAAACGATGTTTATCTATCTTGAACGTTCTCGCTAAACCGGAAATAAAACATATGCGGCACTGTGATTGGCTACTAAATATTGGACTTCGTCAGAGTCTTTGGGATCTGCTTTTGCGAAATCGTCATCTGCAAGTTTTGCTAACACTGTTGACACGACACACTGGGGAACTTAAGTAGGTCCAACTAGACCTAGAAATTCACAGAGCCTGCAGTCGCAACTGACAGAAAGGTTCATTCAGAGGTAGGTCTACTTACTTTTTATTCAATTTATTTATTTTCGCCGATGTTTGTTTATCAAATATGATATGCAAGGCCAACGCATCTGAAGTAGGATAGAAGTAGGAAATTGATGTTGACATCAACTCGACTTGGTAAAATTAAAGCTTCATATTCAGCTGAAAATATTATCAGCATATAAATATGAACTACAAATATGTCATAAATATTTTTGTGAGTATTCAGTAAAGTTGATTGTTTTATAGAATGTTTTTTAATTTTATTGATATTTTCACTATATTAATTTCAGGAAAATACTGCCTTAATTGCTTTAAAAGGGTGTAAAAATTGGACCTGACTTGGGTGCCGCTGGCCCCCAAGACCCCCAGACATTTCAGCTGAAATCGAAATTTCCTGTTGCCATCTATGGTTGATAGTAGAGTCAGAAATTAAAACTTTGGACAATATTAGCGTAGGTGTCGTCCAAATGTCCAACCAAACTTTGCTTGTGTAAATGGTATCTGACTGTGTAGCTTTAGCAGGTTTACGAGAAGATGTACTGCAGTATGTCTCCATGATACGTACTCTATATGATATGAAATGACACATAGTGTTGTTATGTACTCGTATTTATGAGTAGTCGGCCTGTATAAAAGTGTGCTACCATCCCAAACACAGAGGGAAGCAGTTATTTTCACAAGGTAGGACAAAACGTCAGACATAGTTATACATTTCTGTTATGGTAAGGAGAAAAATTATGGGTAGGAATAAATGTCTGAACAGGAATATCAGAGATCCCTGATGAAGACCGACCCTGAAGTGTCCACCCACCTGTTGTCCATGAAGTAGGGTGTTTTGTTGACCCAGCGATGGTTACAGCCAAACATGCCCATGTGTAAAGTCTTCCCATACTCTCGCTAAGATTTTTTCAGCGGGACATTTCCCTTCAAAATGACGTTGTCAGATTCCCGGGAGAGCTTATCCAATCACAGACATGTATTTGTTGCTTTTAAGCTAGGGCCAGCTGGAAGGCCCTGATGCCTTCCCTGTTGATTCTGAAGGCTCTGGCAGATTTTGTGGAACCTGACAACACAGGCTAGCTGAAATATGATTGGATAAAATGTTTTTATCCAACTTTTTAAACATGAAACTTTTCATATTAGAAAAAAGATAATTATGTAATTTTATCTAAAGATATTTATGAATAATTGAGTATGTTTAGGCCAGCAGAGAAGGCTTTGCTGGCCCTGACGGCTCACCACTGGACAACATGGAGTCCCTAGCTCTGTTAACCCTGTTGATAGGAAACTGCTTCCCCCTCCAGAGGCACAGGACAGTTTTCCTGAATATTTCGAGACAGATCAATAGTCCTTCACCATGTCCTCCCCAAACTTTTGCCAGTCTTGAGTTCTGTTCTCATCAAGTCCCTCAGCAGACCTTGAACCAACCAGGCTCTCTAGGACAGGAACAGTCTTCTTCAACTTAACAGCGTCCCTTACTTTCAGTGTTGACCATGGGGTTTGGAGGTTGTCCACTCAAACTCAATGTCTCAAACCTCCCTCAGGACCAAGACAAATTTTTTCATGGGGTGGAAAGAGTGCCGTTCCCAACAGCAGCGAGTCTCCCCGTCCTCCTTGATGAAGGCAAGGATAAGCTTGTGCAAGGCCTTGCTGCCAAGGCTACCACCGCTCCAGCCCCTCGTGAAACCCCCTGCGGGTGGTGCACCTAGATGAAGGCGGGCCTACGCTATTTCCGAGTCAACAACTAGACCTTTCTCAACAGACTGACCCCGGTGAAGCCAATCCAGGCCACATGGACTTCCTGTTATGAGTAAATGGGTGTTGAGGGTTCAGATTGAGGTCTTCTGTAGAAACTGCAGATACTGATTTGAGAAAATGTCACATTTGCTCATTTGAACTTCCTCCATCTTCAGTATGAACTTAACAGTGAGTGAAGACCAGAAGACAAAGTCAGGACGTTCTTAACATGTTTTGTTTCATTCTTGGATAATTGGGTAAAAATATCAGCAAAAGGTCAAACAACTTCTTTATTACACAAATGCTGGAGCTGATGGAGCAGTGGTAGGAAAACCACAACTCCCTCATTAACTGACGAATGTCCATAATCTTGAATGGATTAGTTTATTAATTTGATGTGAGACTTTGACCTAACTACGTCGCGTGTGTCGTTGACAGATGTAGTTCAGTCTGGTGCTGCAGTGGAGGTCGTTGAAGCGCCCGTCGCTGTGAAGGTGAGCGCAGTCTTCGTCTCCCGGTCCCAGACCATGGTGGGTCCAACTGTCAGGTTGACCTGGTCTCCAGTGCCTTTGTTACAAACATACAACTGGTTATTTTACTGACTACATGGTCTCATCAATACCAGGGGTACTATCGGCCAATCCGGGCAAAATGATATCATATCTGTAAGAACTGGCCACTGACCCGACCCACAGAACTTCTTCTGGGATCACCAACCGCAGGGGTCACAACATGGTACATGTGATTAGGGTGGTGCCACGGCAACAGACAACCTGAAGTGTCCACCCACCTGCGGTTCATGACGTAGGGTGTTTTGTTGACCCACTCCCACTCCCCATCCTCATCGGTCAAACCAATCCAGTAGAACCCCCCAGATGCATGTTTGACCACAAAGTCCTGCAAAAAGACAGAGTTAATTTCAACATCAACTCAAGTGTTTGAAGACGGAGGTGAGGACAGACTCACCCACTCCTTGTCACTGCTGAGGATGACCAGGTGAGAGTCGTGGCTGTTGCACCAGTCTCGGGCGCTGAACCAGTTTAAGGCCTGCTTTCCGTAAAAGTAGCAGCTGTTCTCAAATGTGGCCCACTCCAGAGGACAACATCCGTCCACGTCTGAACCTGAGACAGGGACAGACAGACGGGGTGAGGAGGTTTCTAATGGGTTCCAGTGACGGAGCAGTGTGTTCAGCGTCTTCGTACTGTTGCTGATGAGACGTTCCACTGAACATTTCAGGGACTCCACTGATCTGACAATGGTGTCCAGCGTCCCCAGCTGCGTCAAGGCCTCTCCCACTAAGACACTCACATGGTTAGTACCAGCAGCTGAGACTAAGCTGTGGAGCATCTCCACTGGTCTGGGAGTGTTACCTGAGGTCAGCTGATCCTTGTTGTTCTCCACGGCAAACTTCAGTCGGTGGACTTCTGTCCCTGCATCTGTTGAAGACCATCAGAGCTGTCAACGATGATGTCACTTCCCACTCATCAGTTGGTGAAGGTTCTACCTTTGGCGAGCTGCTGCGAAGTGTCCAGGATCTGTGTCAGGTTGGACACTCTTGTCTCCAAAGACCACAGGCGGTTGGACGTGGTTGTGTCTGCAGGGACCAGCACTGATGTTTGAGTTCATGTCAATCCAAAAGTCTAATTATGAGATGATGATGTTTATGGTTGTATTGTATGGTGGTGCTTTGGAGTCAACGTCTCTGTCATTGGTCTGAAACCTGGGGTAGAGTTC
>JAFBJS010004711.1:60537-76186 GCA_016785265.1 Paraplagusia blochii
AGGAGTTAAAGATGCTGCTGAGATTCTCTTTAGGAGAGACAAGGATGGACAGGATCAGGAATGAGGTGATTAGAGGGACAACACAGACAGAAAGGTTTGGAGAAAAAGGAGCTAGAGAAGACAGATTGAGATGGTTTGGACATGTCCAGAGGAGAGACAGTGGATACATTGGAAGAAGAATGATCCTAGAGATGGAGCTACCCGGTAGGAGACAAAGAAGAGATTGATGGATGCAGTGAGGGAGGACATGGAGGTAGTTGGAGTCAGAGTAGAAGATGGAGAGAACAGGGGGCGGGTGGAGAAGGAAGATTCACTGTGGAAACACCTGAAGAAGAAGAAGAAGTGACCAGACCAGAGGAGGAGCAGAGCCGATTATCTCCAAACATTAAACATGTGAATAATGAAAGAAAATATTATTTAAAAAAATCACGAAAAACTTCCTTAATCTTAATTCTAACCTGGGACGCCAGTGACGTGACTTCCTCTTCACCGGTTTCGCTGTGTTGTTAGGTTTCCATGGTAACGAACTAACGGTCGCGTGTTGGGAGGGACTTCCGGTTACAGTTAGAGGAGATAAAAGAAACAACAAATCGGATGAACTCATGTCAATGACTGGTGTCACACAATAAAAATCACATGTTATTATCAATATGTGCTGGAACTGAGAATCACAGACATCTCGTCAGTTATTTTAATTAATCACTGACGACGTCCACGTCCATCTGGACTGAACTGTTAAACAGTGCCCTTCTTGTCCGTCTGTCTATCTGTCTCTCTGTCTGTCTGTCTGTCTCCCTCCGTCTCTCTCACCATGGAACACGTCACACGTGGCAAATATTCACTTTCTCTGTTTTCACCAACTTTCTGCCGCAGGAAAAAGTCAAGACGTCATTGATTTCCATTTGTCCCGCTCTGATTGGACGCCGTTGGCACCTGCTGGGCTCTGATTGGACAACAACTCCGCGAACTCAGCCCGACGTTGCTCCCATAGGCTGACCTTCCGATGGGGGCGGGCTCTTTCTCTGTGTTGACATCTCAGATATGCAGTTCTCAGTCTCGCGATGTTTCCGCCCGTTAGTTGTCGAACCTTCGAGTTGAGCGGAGTAACAGGAGCAGGAGGAGGACAGTGAAGGAGTCACGCTCTTCAGTGTAAACTTGTTTCATCCGTTTTGTCTCTAAACGTCCACCATGTTTGACCGTCTCTTCTGCCTGGTTCTTCTCCTCACCGCCGGCAGCTGCGTGTCCGCCGAACAGCGGAAGCTCAGTCCAGGTAAGGCCGCTGCGGAGCTCCCCTCGCCCGGCAGCCTGGACCACCATGTCCCGCTGGAGCTGCGTTGTTGCTGTGATTGTGGCTCAATGTGTTTCTGGCCGTTTCCTGTTTGGACTCATGAGAAATAACTACAGACCAGTGTCTGTGTCTGTGTTCGTCTGTGGTTGTTACTGGTACAAACAGAGTTGTAACTTTTTACGTCGCCTGGTGGTCGGTTGTTCGGTCGGTTAACGGGAAGACAAGTCTGGGCCAGACTCGCATGTTACTGCTGCAAATGTTAATTGAAAAATACTTTTTTAACAGTTTGTTACACGTCAAGAAATAGAAAAGTCACTACATATTTCAAATATGTAATTTCCCTAAAACCCGCATCAGGATGACTTACTGACTGGTTAACTGACTCGAAAATATAACTTTATCCAAATGAGGGTAAAATTGTGAGCGTGAATTCCCAAACAGAAGGAAGGAAAAATAAAGTTCCTATAATTGAAATTGTAGGTTTAGTTCAGAGAGTTAATAAATTAGTTAAATTAATTAATCAAACAAATTTTATTCATATAACTCACATTTAAAAAAACACATTCTAGGTGCAGGATGAAAAATGCCCCCCAGCGGTCTAGGCCTTTAGCAGCATTTTGATCTAGCTTAGGCTTCAGGCCTTGTTAAAGACAGATAAATATAGATTAATATTAGCGTCACTTCATTTCCATCAATCTGAATGTCTTTCTTGAACAAACGTGTCCAAAAATCCAGGATTGAATCTTTTGGATCAGGTGATAAATGTCGAGGACGTGATTCCAAACGTTGTCCTGTTATTGTGAGAGTTGGCAGGAGATCAGTGTTGGTTCCATTGTCTGTCTCCTGTCATTGAAGCCTCTTCTTTTGTCACTTCTTCTCTGACGTCTCCACTGACCTGGTCTCACCTGAAGCTCTTTTGTTTTGGTCCCAGCTGAGGGAACTCAGCGTCACATCGGGTTCCCACGTTCCGGCATCAGGAAGTGAACAATTGGAATGTGGAAGGACTTTGAGGAACAAACATGTGGAAGGTGTTAAGTTGATGTTGAGTCTGGTTCTCAACATCATTGAGACAAATGTCCAGATTTTGAGCCGCGTTTGGATCCAGCGCTGCAGAGACAACAGCTGTGTGTGTCTGTGCGAGTGTGTGTGTTTGAACAGCTGTGTGTGTCTGTGTGTTGTCCAGATTTGTGAGTAATCACTTGTCTTTGCTTTGTCACAAACCACCTCTCACTCAGCTGTTGGTCTGTCTCTGTCTTCTGTGGTGACGGTAAAAAAAAGTTTGTCTTAAAAATCCAGTCCCTTTTCCATGGAATTTTGATGGTCGTCCACGGTCATTTTATCCAGAACTCTCTCCTTCTGGTTGGTGAGCGGTGGTTCAACAGGTGATGGACTGAAGGTCACTGATCTGGATGAATTCTCCAACAGTCTTATGAGGCCTGAGTGTTTTTAACCCCATCTATTGGTGAAATGTTGGCATTGTATGAAAAAAAGGCATGAATTTTAATGTTGATAAAAATCAATGGGACAACTTGGAGCCTTACCGAGTACGTGGTCCATACCGAGACCCTCGTACGTACCGGGTCCCTGGTCCGTAGCCACCCATGGCTCTTAGCCACCCCTGGCTGGTAGCCACACCTGGCCCGTGGCCAAACCCTGGTCCATACCGAGCCTTTGGTCCGTACCGAGTCCTTGGTCCGTAGCCACCTCTGGTCCGTAGCCACCTCTGGCTCCTAGCCACTCCTAGCTCATAGCCAAACCCTGGTCCATACCGAGACCCTAGTCCGTACCGGGTCCCTGGTCCGTAGCCACCCATGGCTCTTAGCCACCCCTAGCTCGTAGCCAACCCTGGTTCATACTGAGCCTTTGGTCTGTACTGAGTCCCTGGTCCGTAGCCACCTCTGACTCATAGCCACCTCTGGTCTGTAGCCACCTCTGGCTCCTAGCCACCCCTGGCTTGTAGCCACACCTAGCTCGTAGCCAAACCCTGGTCCATACCGAGCCTTTGGTCCGTACCGAGTCCTTGGTCCGTAGCCACCTCTGGCTCCTAGCCACCTCTGGTCCGTAGCCACCTCTGGCTCCTAGCCACCCCTGGCTTGTAGCCACACCTGGCTTGTAGCCACACCTAGCTCGTAGCCAAACCCTGGTCCATACTGAGACCCTAGTCCGTACCGGGTCCCTGGTCCGTAGCCACCCATTGCTCTTACCCACCCCTAGCTCGTAGCCAAACCCTGGTCCATACCGAGCCTTTGGTCCGTACCGAGTCCCTGGTCTGTAGCCACCTCTGGTCCGTAGCCACCTCTGGTCCATAGCCACCTCTGGTCCGTAGCCACCTCTGGCTCCTAGCCACCCCTAGCTCGTAGCCAAACCCTGGTGCATACCGAGACCCTAGTCCGTACCGGGTCCCTGGTCCGTAGCCACCCATGGCTCTTAGCCACCCCTGGCTTGTAGCCCCCCCTGGTCCGTACTGAGCCTTTGGTCCATACCGAGTCCCTGGTCCGTAGCCACCTCTGGCCCGTACCCACCCCGTGGCCCGTAGCCACCCCAGGTCCGTACAGAGTCCCTGGTCCGTTGCCACCCCCTAGTCCGTACCCAGCACCTTGTGCGTACCCAGTCCCTAAGCCATTGTTTGCTCAGGCTTGAACTGAGTCCATAGAGAGAGAGTGATTCCAGCTCAGAGCAGATGTTGATCTTCTTCCGTCTCCATCCCTCTGCTCAAGTGTGTCATTTTCTGACTTCAAAGTTTTCTAACCCTTCATTCATTTCAACCTCAGTGCCACAAACTGACCACAGGAGGCAGCAGTAGGGCGGAAGCTCACTTCTGTCTGAACTAAAGTAACGGTCGTTTCTGAATGGATGTTGTTGTGGAAGCAGGACACTTTGGACCAGTGGACCCCGAACTGTGGTCCACCACTCTCTAAAGTGTGAAATAAGGCCTTCAAAACCGCTCCACCGTCTGGAGACCAAGAGTACTGCAGTTAAAGACCAGATGATGTCAGGGCGACGCAAGATTAACAGGGATTATTAGATGAGAGAAATGGAAATAGCATTTTTATTCATGATTTATATTTAAGGACAGACCAGGTGAAGACCAGTGACATGGACCATCGAGACACTATTGCTTTGTAGAGAGATTTCAACCAGATCTCCTGTGTTTCTCAGCAGGGTTGGTGTTCCATTTCCTCAGAAGACAAGAAGACTTTTGTCACTAAACCCTCACTCTCCTCTTACCTTCCCCTGCTCCTCCTTCTCCTCCTCCTCCTCCTCCTCCTGATCTGTTTTTTCCCCTGCTCCTCCCTCTTTGACCTCTTCTTCTGAAGACCTTCTCTCTCACTACATTCCTGGAAGGTCTGGGAGAAAAATGTGAACACACACGTTTCTTTTCACGTCTTAAGTCACTGCGATGCCTCTGAGTTATGACTTCACTGTAAGTAGGTATTTCATGTATAAAAGACAGCCTCAGGGGGGCACTAGACGTCCATCTGAGGACACCAATCCGTTTTTACCTTGAATTGAAGGACCACAGGCTCCACATCAGCAGATCTGATGTCCTGAGGACAGGGTCGTGGAAGCGGCCCCTCCCATCTAAACATGGCCCAAACATGTTGACTATGTCCTACTGTGAGGGCTGCATCCATCCCTCCACCCTAACCCCATGAGGTCAGATGGAGGGGTGTCCATGTAGACAGAGAGACGGATGGATGAACTTTATTAATCCTTCAGGAAATGAAGGATTATGGATCTTTGGGGAATTCTCTGAAATGATCGTCTCAACGCCCACAAACCAGACTGGTTTCATGGGTCACTGTTGGAATGATCTACCAAGACCTACCCCCAACAGAAGAGTCCCTTCCCGGTACTCATGTCCTCACATTCCCCTGTCCAGGAGACCCTGCTCTGTCTCCTTCCTAATCACTTTGGTTAAACTCATCTGCTCAATGTCCATATTGTTATTGTTGGTCCTGTTCAGCCTGTGAACTACTGTATGAACCAGTCTCTAAAGCAGGCATGGACAAACTAGGGCCCGGGGGCCAGAAGCGGCCCACTCTGCTTTATAATGCGGCCGTCAAACTTGTTGAAACGCTACAAATGTTGTCGTGTTTTGTTGTTCTACATGTCAGTTATCTTAGTTGACATGAGCTCAGTTGACATCGATCTGACCCGCAGAACAAAATGTTGCGATGGTTTCCATGGTGACTGGACCACCGCGCAGTCTGTTATTGTATCATCCAGGTCTGGTCGCTGATTGGTTGAAGTTGTTCCATATTTTCAATGTTTCTCCTCAATCTGTCGCCAACAGAAAACCTGCTGGTCATCACCGCGGCGACGGAGGCCACGGACGGTTTCAACCGTTTCATGAGGACGGCCAAGGAGTTCAACTACACTGTCAAGGTAACACTTGGTGGACAGACCAGAGTCCATGGAGACAATCAGTGACTTTAGCTCCCAGTTATAGTTATAGTCAATTCAAAGAGAGGATTTTAACCACCAACCTCACACTGTGACACACAGCGTGAGGAGGAGGAGGAGGAAGAAGAGGGGGACATAAATCAGTGTGTCAGTCTCTAGTCTTAACTCTCTGTCTCTGTCTCCAGGTGCTGGGTCTGGGGGAGGAGTGGAAGGGGGGAGACGTGGCTCACACAGTTGGTGGAGGCCAGAAGGTCAGATGGTTGAAGAAGGAGCTGCTCAAACACTCAGAGAAGGAGGACATGGTCATCATGTTTGTGGACAGGTAGAAATGAACACAGGGTGTCGCTGTTGTCACTCATCTGTCTCACTCTCGTTCTGTCTCCTTTCTCCGTCTTTTGTCCTCTCTGTCCTACGTGCGCACTGAGAGAAATGTCTGTGTTGGTGTGTGTCTCTGTGTGTCTCTGACTCTGTGCCTCTGTGTCTGTGTGGCTGTGTCAGTGTCAGTGTCCGTGTCCATGTGCCTCTGAGTCTGTGTCTTTTTGTCTCTGACTCTGAGTCCGTGTCTCCGGATTTGTGTCCGTGTCCCTGGGTCACTGGGTCATTGTCTCTGTGTCCGTGTCTCTGTGCTTCTGAGTCTGTGTTTCTGTGCGTCTCTGTGTGTCTGTGCCTCTTTGTCCGTGCCTATGTGCCCGTGCGTCAGTGTCAGTATCTGTGACACTGACTCTCTGTGTCTGTGTCTCTGTGTGTCTGTTCCTGTGTCTCTGAGTCTGTGTCTCCGTGTCTCTGAGCCGTGTCTCTGGGTTTATATCCGTGTGTCTGTGTCCCTGTGTCTCTTTGTCTCTGAGTCTGTGTCTGTGTCTGATCCTGGTCTCCAATCAAAATTAGACACAGACATTAGAAATGATCAGAACAGTCCTTTGTCCTCAAATGGCAAAGGTAAAAGTTGAAAACTTGAGGCTGAAGAGTTCTGTTCAGACGAAGACATTTTAGAATGAGTTCAGGTCTTTTAGTCTTTATGGAGTCTTCACCAGGGACGTCTGATTTTCCTAACGTCTGAATCACCGTCTTGGACCAAACGCTTCATCACAGCCGTTCAAAGACCTCCAAATTCGAGGTCAGCGTCTCAGGAGACTGTGGTCGATTCCTGACCATTTGTCCAAATTGACGCAGTTGTTCTAATGGATTTTTAATATCACGTCATTATGTTAATATGGGGCCGATGACATCAGAGGTCTCTGATAAAAGTAAAAAGTCAAGTAACAAACAAATATTTTTGTTAAAATATTCCAATATTTTGTCATCCCTGCTTGTTGTACCATGAAATTTTACTGTTTTTTGAAAAATAAACTTTTATGATTTTTTTTTGGAAAATAACAAAAAATGATATTGGCTTCTCTGAGAATGATACATGAGGTTAAACCATTCTGAGAAGTTTTGAGTAAAGCACTTTTTGAATTTTTTGTAAAACTCTAACCTTGTTGTTTTCTGCACGTTTTATTATTTTAACACACATTTTTTTTTTGTGTAAAATCGAAAATTTTTGTGACAGGATCGAGTGAAATATTTTGGAAAAAAACCTTTTCACAAAAAAAAAGAAAAGTCAATTAACACACTCACTGTGAGGAAGGAGAAACTTTGATTTTTATTTTCCAAGAATCAGTTTTTAACAACAAATAGTTGAAGCTTAACTGCAGAAACGAAGGTGAAGGTGAAGTGAGACAGAAGATAAATAAAAAAATCTGAAAAACTGTCAAGAAGATGAAACAGCAGCCAAGAAAATATCTGGATGAGATTTTCTTTTTTGTCTTTGTTTTAATTCCGCAGCTATGACGTGATCTTCGCCTCTGGTCCAGAGGAGCTTCTCTTCAAGTTTTCCCGTCTGGGACACAGAGTGGTCTTCTCGGCCGAAGGGTTCTGCTGGCCGGACCAGAGACTCGCCCCCAAATATCCTGTGGTCCACACTGGGAAACGCTACCTCAACTCAGGAGGTGGGACAAACACCAGGAAGAGTGTCCAGAGTGTAAGGGTGACGCCAAACTAAACGTCCTCTCCTTCCGTGTCTGTCCACAGGCTTCATCGGCCTGGCTCCGGACCTCAGCGCCATCGTCCAGCAGTGGAAGTTCAAGGACAACGACGACGACCAGCTCTTCTACACTAAGATCTACCTGGACAAGACCCAGAGGGTGAGAAGAAGAAGAAAGGAACTGTGTTAAAGGAACCGTGTCCTCATAACCGGTTCCCAGACGCCAGATTATTGACGTTGATGATGAAAAACCCACAACACAAGACAAGGGTTTGACCTAATGATTTTTTTCCCTTGAAAAGGTTGTGGTGATAAAGGCGTAAATTAAAGTGACGCCACTAGATGGCGACATTGTAGCTCATTTTTATTTTGTTAATCAAGTTTGATAATCGGGGCAGAATGTGGAGGTTTCTACAGATGGACAAATAAAAAATAAATATAATCGTGTCAAAATCAGCATCAGCAAATAATTTATTTTAAAATGATTGAATGTAAAACTTTATTTCATTATTTTTATTTTTTTTCTCTCAACAGACGAAGTTCAACATCACCCTGGATCATCGCTCCAGAATCTTCCAGAACCTGAACGGAGCTGTTGGTGAGACAAACAAACAGACAGACACATTCAGTCTGTGGAGCTGTCTGTTGCTCCAGAGCCTGAACTGTCTGTCTGTGTCTGTCCTTTGTCAGATGAAGTGGTCCTGAAGTTCGAGAGGGCCAAGGTCCGAGTCAGGAACGTGGCCTACGACACACTTCCTGTTGTTATCCACGGGAATGGGCCCACAAAGGTGAGACTACAGCGCCACCTCCTGTCTACAGAAATTCAGCAATTTCTGGTTGACTGTATGATTTGAACTCGAACTGGATTTTCAGACACACAACAGGAAAGAGTCGGATCAAGACTGTCCAATCACAGAACTGTGTTACTGTCCAATCAGAGTTCAGTATTGTAAGACTCCGCCCCAATGTTAAACAATTTTTTTTATTGTGAACTGAACCTCATGGTCCAGAGAAGACACAGACACTGTATTATTGGCTGAAATGGACATAATGATGTCATAACTGGATGCAATGTTATGGTTTTTGGAGATAAAGGCAGTAAGTTAAAGTGACGCCACTAGGTGGCGACATTGCAGCTCATTTTCATTTTGTTGAAAATGATAGTTTGAGTTTCAGGGCAGAATGTGAACAAGAGGGGTTTTTTTTTTATTACGATTTTATCGGAGAAACAGTAGATCAAAGAAACTAATAACGGCCTTGACTGATGTAACGATGTCCACATCAGGTGACCAATTTCACGAACTTCTTCATAACTCAATGTCTCTTGTTCTGGTGTCTCTTCAGCTGCAGCTCAACTATCTGGGGAACTACGTCCCCACGGCCTGGACCTACGAGGACGGCTGTGGACACTGTGATGACGACCTGCTTTTCTTCAACGACGTCTCGGTAAGTAGACCTGGTCTTCAGATCTAAGACCTCTGTTCCATCCCCTGATGAATGTCTCCACCCAGGACGAGGAGATGCCCCTGGTCTACGTGGCCGTCTTCATCGAACACGCCACGCCCTTCATGGAGGAGTTCCTGGAGAGGCTGACCACGCTCAACTACCCCATGACCAGGATCCGCCTCTTCATCCACAACAACGTAGGCACAGACTCCACGTGAAGGACGTCTCCTCTGACAAAGGATCTGATTGGTTCTCATCTCCCCTTGACCTCAGGTGGTGTTCCATGAACGTCACATCCAGAGGTTCTGGGATCGTCACAAGTCCCTGTTTCCTGACACCGTGATGGTGGGACCAGAGGAGAACCTGCAGGAGGACAAGGCCAGGACCATGGCTGTGTGAGTTGGACATGATTGTGTTGTTGTGATGAATGGACCTGAGGTTGTGAACTTGGTCGGATGGACAGGATGAGAAGAAGGAAGCCTGGTGTTGGGACTGATTTTTAGGGACAAACTGCTGATAGATATTGGTGTCCATCGATATCTTTACTGTCAAAAAGTTAATATTAGTTGTCCCTTGTTGATTTGGTTTATTTATGACTCAATCAGAGGACACAGGACATTGATGGGTGGAACAGACTGTAGAACTAAATATCTGTTGATGCAGTGATGGAGGACAGGGAGACAGATCAGATCAGAGAACCCACCTGGAGGTGGAGAAGCTGAAGGGACTGGTCTCTCTGTACCAGGTGAGGGTCCACCACCCTGGTTGTCTCATCTGTCCTGTAACAGAGATAGACTCTGGACTCTGGTCAGTTGATCTGGTTTCCCTGTCAGACACTGGACTCTTCTTCACATGGACAGTTGGACTCCAGTGTCAGAACCTCAGTCTTTGACCAAGTTCAGGACCAATGACAGGGAGAAGGTTCAGATTGTCTCATCTCTGCATTGACTTCTAATCAGTCCATGATCGTTACTTATGTCCCAAGTGGACATGACGTCTGGATCTGTTGGGAGAAGGACATTGGTTTGACTTTGTTGTCTTTGTGTCTCCTTCTTCTTCAGAGAGGCCTGTAGGAAGAACCCAGAGTGTGATTATTACTTCAGCCTGGACTCTGACGTGGCTCTCACCAACCCTGACATCCTGAGGATCCTGATGGAGGAGAACAAGTGAGTGGACATCTCCGCTTTCACGGTGCAGCGGTCGCTGAGCAGCCTGTCCCGGAACCAGTGGGTTCTGGAGTTCGATTCCCAGATTCCACATCCTTGACCATGTTAGTCCTCCTTCGTGGCAGGGACACAGGGACAGGTGACAGACACCACAGTAGATGGAAGGACCAATTGTCTGTCTTCAAGTTGGACTGTCACTGTCAGACAGTTAGTTGTCCCTCATCCCCAGTGTCGGCGAGGGAAGAAGATCCAGGCCAGAACTTAGTGACAGCCAAACTAGAAGTTGATGAAAGTTATGCCATTTTCACACTGGCATTTAATTCGGTATTCGCTGCGACGCGAAACCAGTTTCGCTCCCCGTTTGTGTTCACATTACAAACTAACGCTTATTCGCTCCTCAACTAATGAGCATTAACTAATCCACCTCCAGTCGGGGGTTTCGATACCGAATTAACTAATACGGGTGTAAATCAATAAAAAGTAAAACGGTTGTCGGTGCCCGCATGTGTGTGAACACAACAACACCCGTATTAGTTTAACGAGCTCGTAAAATGCTACGGGAGCGGCTCATCTCCTTGTCAACCGCTAGATGTTGCTGCATTATTAGGAACAGGATTACAAAACACGTCCTCAGATTTTCTCTCCTTATCTTCATCATTTGTTCTTCTTTTGTGTCTCCTTCTCGTCGCCTTCATACGTCGCCTTGATCTTTCTTTAACCTGCTCCATTTAAATTGCACGTGCGTTTGTTGAATAAAACCGCGTATTAACGAGATCTCGTTATATAGCCACGTGATCAAATTGAAACTGGACCATGGTTAGACTAATGCGCATTCGCTCCCTTATTGTGTGTGAATGCAAAGCGGGTATCAAATGCGTAGCGAATACCAAATTAAACTGAATGTGAATGCAAAGTGAATCAAAAGCGGATTCGTTAATACGGGATTGAATCCCGAATTACCTACTTCAGTATTGGATTCCGAATTGAATGAGAAAACGGTGTTGGTGCAGGTTTAGATCAACAACAGACCAGGACTAGTTAGGGTTAGGGACTAGTTAGGGTTAGTCTTCTCATTGGCGATGTCCAAGATGAATAGATGTGTGTAGCATTGATCATTGTTGTTGTCACTGACGGTCAAAGTGTCAGTGCTGCTGACTCAGTTCCTCATGAGGAAGTCCAACGTATTTGCCGGGACCGCGTTTTTTGCAGAAACGGATTTTGAATATCGATGGAAAAACCGATACCGATATTTTCCGATATTAAAAATGATGGTGACATCAGCACGATATTTATCGTGGCACCGATATATCGGACATCCCTACTTCATATCGGAAAACTTTGACTGAACCTGGTTTCTTCTGCACAGGTCCGTCATTGCTCCTGCTTTATCCAAACATGGAAAACTGTGGAGCAACTTCTGGGGCGCTTTGAACCCTGAAGGCTACTACTCCAGGTCTGAAGACTACATCGAGATCGTCCAGGGGAAGAGGATGTGAGTGGAGCAACTGGTCCTCACTGCTTCTCTTCTTTCTCACATCACCTGACACAGACCCTGTGTGTGTGTGTGTGTGTGTGTGTGTCAGTGGTGTGTGGAACGTGCCTTACATCACCCAGGTCTACCTGATGAAGGGCAGTGTCCTTCGCTCCACACTCTCCCAGGTCCAACTGTTTGAGAGCGAGGGCATGGACTCGGACATGGTTTTCTGCAAGAGCGTCAGAGACCAGGTAGTTCTTCGTCTTCTTCTTCCGTGGTTATAACGGCTGTCAAACACCAGGCTCGGGGGCCAAACGTGGCCCGCCCAAGCCTCAGTGTGTGGCAGTTAATGCTGCTGAATGTCTTAACCTGATAAATCTGAGCTGATGTTGTCCACACGATACCAGACATCTCCAAAGAATCTCCCTGTGAGTTTGGTTCTACACTCCGTCCACATGGAAGCTGAGGACAGAGTCAGAGACGGTTTTTGTCTCAGTAGGTTGGTTCCAACCGGCTTGGAGTCAATAGATCTGGTCCAACAGATGGAACATCTGAAAAAACAGAACCTGCAATAATGAAGTTAATGTCTCTAAAAAAAATCCCTGTCCTCCCGCTGTGACTTTAGTGACATTAACACGCTCTGTCTCTCAGGGCGTCTTCATGTTCGTGTCCAACCGTGACGAGTTTGGTCGCCTGGTGGCCTCCAACAACTTCAACACGTCCAGGCTTCACCCCGACATGTGGCAGATCTTTGACAACCCTGTGGTGAGACTCACACTCACTCAGATGTGAAGACGTCACAGTAGAACTTTTCCTCTGAGTGTGTTTGTGTTCGCAGGACTGGAGGGAAAAGTACGTCCACGAGAACTACTCCAAAATCCTTGAGGACCAGAAGGGCTTCGTGGAGCAGGTAGGTGATCAGAACCTGGGACCAATCAGAATAAAGAAAAATTCCAGAAAGCTGACGACACGTTTCCAAACGAAAGATGAACTGATCGTATTTAATATCATCTGAGGACTCCTCCTCTGAAAGTGCTCCATCTGAGGCATCAGAGTTCTGATGGAGCTCCAAGACCTGGACCATGGTCACGTCTCACCTCAGTTAGACATGTGATTGGACAGAGCACCTGTGCATTGTGATTGTCTAGGTTAACCTCAATGAGACAAACTAACCACAGGGGGCAGCAGAGGACCAGTGGTCTCTCTGTTCCTTAGCAAAAATCAAGTGTTTTATTCACTAAAAGAATCGAGAATGTTTTTTTTTTTTTTTTTAAGTTGGATTAAATTTCATTCCTTTATCTGTTTTTATTGTCTTTGTGTTTCAGCCGTGTCCAGATGTTTACTGGTTCCCAGCCTTCTCAGAGAAGATGTGCGATCACCTGGTGGAGACCATGGAGGCCCATGGAGAGTGGTCCGGAGGATCCCACAAGGTACTGACCGTGGAACCACCCGTGGAACCACCGAGACACTTGAGCTGTAAGGAAATCCAACGTCTGTCTTCTGTTCAGGACGAACGTCTGGCGGGTGGATACGAGAACGTTCCGACAGTGGACATCCACATGAACCAGATTGGCTTTGAAAAGGAGTGGTTGAAGTTCCTGAAGGAGTTCATCTCTCCCGTCACAGAGAAACTCTACCCTGGATATTACCCCAGGGTAATAAAGAGCCCAACATTAGAGTCACTAGTGGAGCTGAGTTGGTGGCTTAGTGGTTAAGGAGGCGGATTTGGGTCGTAGGGTCCCCGGTTCGAATCCGCTGAGGTACCCTTAGCATGTTAACGTTTCTGGTGCAGCCAGCAGCCGTCTCATTATGATGATGGTTGATTTGCTGAGGGAAAAAAAAAAAAAAATTTTTAATTTTTTTTTTCTAAAATTCTATATTTCTAAAATTCTAAAAAAATTTAGATTTTTTTTTTTTTTTACATAAGTCTGGTGATACTGCAGCAAAAGCCTGATGAGACGTTCATACAGAAACAAAATCAACAAATTTGTCAAATTTTCTAAGCTCAGAAATTAAGTGGGGAAAAATGCAATTTTTTATTTAATTTTAATTTTTAAATAAAAATTTCAAAAACATTTTATAAATACGTATACATATGTATATATATATTTTTCTAATCAGATAAAAACTTCTGCCAAAACCCTGATAGTTTATCTGGTTAAACCTTAACTGAGTGGGAATAATAAGTCCACAGAGTGAAGATGATGTTTGAAACTTGGTTTGAGGAGAAAAAGCAGGAGAATCTGAAGCTGAAGGGTCAGTGGTCAGACCTTGTTCCCCTGGTGGTCAGTGACCCAGTAACATTGGCCCAAGAATTTCAATGAACAATTATGGATATTTGATCATTAAAGTTCATTATTAATGATTTCATATTGGTATAAAATCCTGATCTGATTATTTTTTCCTCTCAATTTTTTTTTCCAAATTTGCTGCAAAATCATGGAGGTTCCTGAGACGTTCACCACAGTCTCACGGACAAACGGCTGCAGATATCGGTATCGGAATCATATATGAGGTGTTCGGTAAATATGGGCGTGGCCTGTGTGTGTGTTCACAGGCTCAGGCCATCATGAACTTTGTGGTTCGTTATCGCCCTGATGAGCAGCCCGCCCTGCGGCCGCATCACGACTCCTCCACCTTCACCATCAACATCGCTCTCAACAGTAAAGACGTCGACTACGAGGTATGAACACACACACACACACAAAATGTAACCCACACCAACACACACTCACTCAATAACGCGTGTGTGTGTTGGTGTTTCCGTCCCACAGGGTGGAGGTTGTAGGTTCCTGCGCTACGACTGTAAGGTGGAGTCCCCCAGGAAAGGCTGGTCCTTCATGCACCCGGGCCGCCTCACACACTACCACGAAGGCCTGCCCACCACCAGGGGGACGCGTTACATCATGGTGTCGTTTGTCGACCCGTGATCCTGGTTTTTCGTTATTGTTTTTTATTTTTTATTTTATTTTATTTTTGTTGACGGTGTGTTTATTTGTTTGTTGTTGTTGTTGTGGACTTTGCCTCAGAGCAAAACAAATGAGGTCACGCCGGAGCGCCCTCCTCTGGCCTCCTCTCAGAGGTGAACGCAGTTATTTTTGTGTCACTTCACCTCAACGTTTCTGAACCGACAACCTTTGCTGTTTTTGATCTGCAGTTTCCTCTAGGGGGCGTCGTGTAGCCGTCACTATGTTGCCTTACTTAAGACAAACTTTACGTCAATCTATGCAATATTGAAACACTCCAATGTTTTTATTCTGAAACAACACTAAACCCCCGGTAGAGGGTGCTGTCCTCAGATGTTTGGCTGCAGTGTCCTCTTCAGTTCAAACAAAGAAAATGTATTTTATTGTGAGTTGGTGAAATAAACTTATTGTCTGTTACTTTTACTGTTTTTCTAGGGAAAAAAAACAAAACATCTACCTGTTTTTTTTTTTTTTTTTGTCTACTTTGCATCTTGTCAATGTGAAATCAACTTTTCATTCTTATTTAAAACAAAGTTTTCACCCATCACCGCCTGTAGGTGGCACCAATGTCTCAATGCTAAGAATTAGCTTTGTACAATATTGCATTAAATTATTTATTAATGTTTGTTTGGAGATTTTAATAAATAATTTTAGTGTAACATCTGTGGTGCTTTCTTTTTTATGCAGGTACAAATCTTTTAGTGACGACGCTCCAAAGGTGAGGGAAAAAAAAAACAATTGAATTGAAACTTAAATTGTCTAACATTCAATGTAAAATCACCAGAGTCACTGAAAAATAAAAATGGGGGAATGTGATGTAAATTTTCCCCAAAACCTTCTGCCAAAAGTCTCCTGTTTGATGGGAAACATGCTGTAATA
>JAFBJS010004717.1:0-10989 GCA_016785265.1 Paraplagusia blochii
ACCATCACCAGCTGAAACCAAGACTGATCTCCTTTTTGTAAATTAAGAAAAAAAAAGACTTTGGCAAAGTGTTAAGGAGTGAAGCAGTTTTATGTGTGTTATTTTTAGTTTACTGGACGAAAGCTGTTATAGTGGTTTGTTCTTGTTTGTGACACTGATACACAACAGCCAGAAACACCAGCATCATGGACACAGGCATACACGTACACATACACATACACACAGTATACTTGATATGGTACACTGATGAAGGTAAAATCTCAAATAGAAAATTGAGGCTTATTGTTATTATCAGGTGTCATTTTTTTTTTTTTAATTACCTATCATGCGGGGCAGTTAGTGGCCTAGTGGTTAAGGAATCATCAACCACTAGGTGGTTACCTACTGCCAAGTTACGGCTGAGATGCCCTGAACATGGTCCCCACACACTGTTCCCCTGCTCACTATGGTGATGGGTTAAATGCAGAGGCATAATTTCCCGAAAGATACTCCCGACGGATCAATAAAGCAAAAAAAAAAAAAAAAAAAAAAATTAATAACTTTGCTCTGTACTCAATGCCCGTTTTCACCACACGGGGGAATAGGACTCTCTAAGTTATACTACAACCCAACCCTTGTACTGTAATTTATTTTCAATGGGACAGTAGTTAACCTTGTTATATCTTTGACCCAACACAACTCCAAATTGGCTAAGTCCACCACCAGCCTCACTATTTGGACAGACCCTCGAAGTTGTAAAGACTGCCAAAATAGGCTTACGTAAAATATAATGCTCTGGTCTGGACCACCTAAAGATAGAGGCACAAGCGCTCACAGAGCATGAGACGCTCTTGGCAGGCATTGTGATGCGCTGACAGGGACCATGCGTTTCACCTCAGTGGAGTGTGGAGAGATCCTGTCAGAGTCAGACTGACCTCCATGCTAAGGGCTCAAAGAACAACTTTAAAGCCCAGTCAACTGCATCCTTCTCTAAGGAAAGCCACAACTGTTGTTAGTGCTCTGGAGGGAGCTTCTGAATGAAAGTAGTATAAAATTTACTGCGATTCTGCTCAGGTCATTTTTTTTACAATGATTGAAACAAAAGCACAAACAACTGATCACTTTAGCTTTTTTAGTTAATTCTGCTTAAGTTAAGGGTTTGGGGAATATTTTCATTTATAACTATGACCAACTCTTTTAAACGATAAACCATCAATTGCTTTGCTTTATTTTTCTTATGAAATTTCTTCCTCAAGTCGTTGTTTCATCTTGAATTTTCACTATATAATAATGACATTCTTAAAATCAAGCCACAAAGCAGGTTTCGACATTGTCGGAATACTCTCCTCACTGCTGGGAACGCGTGATAAGGATATGATGAGATGAGTTTGCTGCCTTTTTCGCTCTCCATTCAGGAAATGAAGCACCAACCAGCCTCTGTGTAATAAGAAAGGGAGAAAAATAATAGATGATTGGACAGACATATAAAAGGAAAAGGGAAAAAAAGGAAAAGCACAGCAATAAAAATGGCATTTAAATAAAAGAAGAAAAATTAAACTTTGAGAATAATGTAAGGGGGAAACTTTTGAATGAAAGTCAGTTTGAGAGCAATAGAGGACAAAAGGAACCATGGAAAAATGGGTACAGTAAAAAAGATTTTTTGTGTGTGTGGGGTATCTTGGATTGGGAAGGTTTAAGGAAGGAGAATGCCAGACTCAAAGAAATCAATCTGGGAAAATCATTAAAGATTAAAGACTAAAAGTTTGCTCTTCACTGGATCGACATGCTTTTATAATTAAAACCAGACAATCTGGCAGTCCAAAAACATTGCTGACTTGCAACGTTTATCCTAGAGCACAAAAACTGGCACACTCTAAGTAGTTGTTTCAAAACTCAACAAAACTTTTTTGAACTGTCATTCATACAAATCTATATTCTCAATATACAAAAAAAACCCGCAATTTTTGCTCCCTGTTTAACTGAAAATATTGAAACTGGCTTTCTTTAGAACCTTTTGTTAATGCAGTACTGTTTGTGTTCCTGAAGAAAAGTAATTTATTTGAACCTATTTCTTTTCTAAATACACATCACTGTGTTTAACTTTGGCTTCTTTCTGATCTGAAATATGACTGCGTGACAGTGACAAAGGAAATGTTTTTCAACTGTCAGCACAGAGGTTCTCACAGAGAACCAATATGTCATGCCAAATCAGCATGTGATTAGAAAAAGCCGACAGATACACGTGGTCTTAGCACAGGATCAGCTGCCTTCCTTTCCCGCTCGCAGGAGTCCAGCTGACAGCAGCTGAACCTCAGGCCTGTGCTCTCACACTGGGCTGAAGCTTTTTTTATTCAGTCTGCACAGACACACATGCTGAAGTGTAATGCCACATGTGCAAGGAAATCCCTGCCTTGATTAGTCAAACCATAGTACGTATATGCTGAGTGCGTTTTTTACAAATACATTGATGTATTATCAAAATTAATAATTTCTTTCACAAAAGTACAAAACTTTTATGTAAGTTTAGAGACACGTTTTTTGTTGCACAATCAAAGTCTCAAGACTTCACTGGAGAATGGCCCTCAAAAGACATGAGTCTTTGTTTGGTTGGAGGTTTGATGACTTTTAAATTCAATGCCCTACATAATGCGTGTATCTGTAGAAAAAAATAGTTCTTTACTTGGAGTTTGGACAAAACTTGACTTGGAATTTTTTTTTTTATTCTCTGATTTGGATAAATGTTATTACATTAAGTTGTTTGAAAACATGTGCATATACTGCACCAATCTTGGTTGTACTGCAGGGGGTGCTGCAAGTGTAGGTTGATTTGAGGTTATTATTTCTGTATTATATTCATAAATAATCTAGGAACATAATCTTGCCAGTTCATGTGTTCTGTCTGTGAAATACAGTCGAGAGTGGTGTTGAAATGAACAGGATCAGATGGTTTCCCAATGAGTAACAATAGCAAATAAGGAAGGAATTGTGTCTTTGACTGTTTCAATCAATCACACAAAGCGTTTTTATCTTTACAGCTTTTTGCATATATATGTGTTTTAAAAACTGGAACAAAAGGCATTGTTGGAATACAGTCGATTCATTGTCAATTTGGTTTGGACTAATTTGTTCACTGTACTTGTGGCTCTGTTATCACTCGTAGTTTTATGCTTTAGAACTACTGTTTCCTTTACACTGTGGTTTACTGTATATGGGACGGTATATAGTGCTGCCTTATTAAAACAGGGTTTTGAAATATTGTATTCCGTAAATTGTGTCTCCCACAAGGGCATCTTAAAATGTGTGCTGCACTGAAAGCCAGAGCTCGCCTGCGTGGAGTTCATGAAAACCTTTGTGTTTGTGCCTACCATTATTCCACATTTCAGATCTCATTATGACAACGTTGATAATTTAACAATGTGAATGTTTGTATTAGTTTGCTGCGAATCAGTTGATGGGAGTGATGGCAACTTCCTCCAACTTGTCAGAGTGACAATGAACTTGTATGCTGTGAAATGCATTGTATCACTAAGACTAGGGCCTCAGGTGGGAATCGTCTCGCATCATATTTCCTAGGAGTTCAGTCTTTTTAGCTGGTTGAATCGCTGTGGAGTAATTCTAATTGTTCACTATGAATTTTCAGTGATCTTTCATGATCACTGAACTTTATAGATTTAATTGATCTTTAATGATTTTAGAATTATGTTTGGTTCTCAATAATGAATTTTGATTCCATTGAAAATATGGGTCCCCAGGGTAAATAAGCTTGGTAAACACTGATGTCATGTATATGTTAGTTTTTTTCCCCTGTTAAACTTACAACTCATGTACTTGTGTTTACTCTACAGTTTTGGCAAGCAACTGGGGGGCAGACGGGGCTGTGAATGCATCACTTTGGAGCCATCAGAAATGATTGTGGTGAGTATCAAACACTTATCTCTATCGCCTCATTTCCTTTTTCCTGTGTCCTTGGAGACTCTTTGTACCCTCACATCCTCCTAATGCCTTTGATTTTAATGCATTTTTATCAACCTTTACTTGATGTCAAAGTTGTACCCTATATGTCTTTGCTCTTTCATGTGGACCCCCATTCCTCTCCCATTTCCTTCATCTTTAGCTAGAGACATTTGCATGAGAAGATGTTGGAGTACAAAATAAAAGTTGAGGAAAATTGGCTGTGAAAACGAAATATATGGTGAATTCTTGCTATATTAGGCAGAATGTTATGCTACGCAAAAACATGACATATGCTATAATGAGAACATGCTGTGCTTTTTGCTAAGAACCATATAATAAAAACTGTGACAGGGTGACGTCAGCTGTCTTCTCATTACATTAAACCATGGCCCAGTTGAATGCAGCATTAGATCACACACACAGTACTGTCTGTTTTATCTAACATAGATGCGATAACAAAAACCTCTTTGTCCATAAGAAGGAAATACATTTATTTTTAAATAGGAAGGCCATTGACTAATTTCCACACTGGTCACGTAACACCCTAAAATGTGAGTCTTGCAGTGCCTGCTGGGTATATCTTTCTTGCACATTACATCATCACAATGTCCAAAACACCATGAGAATGCATTGGATTTACAACATGACAGAGTCACAAGGTGACGTAGCTGAAAGTGCTGCTGGTGGTAATGATATTTTACACACTTGAATGGTCTATCAGAGCTCTTAAAAATAAGTCATGTTTTTTTTGTTTTTGTTTTTGGTAAATTTGGTAAGACAATTTTTACTTTAATTTTTTTGTTTCTAAAAATTAAACATGAATAGTGCAAGGTACATGTTATGTTAATATTATTGCAAACAAAACTGTCATAAATATTGTATTTTTTACTTGCAAGACCAACTCAGAAGCTGATTGATCCCAGTCTAGCAACATGGCCACCTCTATTGTTTCATAGAGGGATTCTCCAAAGAGTCTACTACTGTGTATTCTTAAGATTTATATTAAACATGACTGCATGCATATGTTTGAATGTGTAAAATCAAAGAATTATGGCAAACTAATGTTGCTTACACTAACTCATCAAGAAAAACGTACAAAAAAGCTTTGAGGTCGTAAAATTTGAGAAACCGGTTTTTAGAAACACACTGTTGTTGTTTTTTATCTTGCCTTATTCATAAACACCACTTTGCACACTTTACAGCTGTTCATACAAATGTAGTAAGTGCATGTGACCTAATGAAAAGATTTATGTTATTGAGGTTTTTCTCCATCAGCACTCACAGCTTGTATACTTTGGCTTGACCTTCGTTGTGGTTGTGATGTTGTGATGTTTGAGGCTGTAAATATTCTAAGCAAACATGATAAGTATTTTAACAGGAAAACAAAGGGCTGGTTGGGGACGGTAAACAAGTCAGCAGTTCTATATTCCTCCTTGTGTCACAACCTGCCCAGTCCACATTTGACGCAGACTAATGCAAAATATTGTGATCTGGAATTTACCAAGATAATTTTAAAAGGACTTTGATGCGATCTAAAAAAAAAAAGTTGAATCTACTCAGTCTAAAGGTTTAAAACTTCATCAGAAGGTATCTTGTCCAAGAAATCAACAACCTTTCATCACTCAAACATTTTACTCACACAAACTGCGAAGTTCTACTTTTCAAAGCTGTAAAGCTTTTTTTTCCAAGTCATCAGTTCTAAAAGCTAAGAACTGTGCTCTGTCACTATCTTGGGCAATTGTAGCTAATGAAAGGTGCAGACATTTAGAACATGAAGGTGTTCTTCCAGGAAGGCACTCAGACCTGAAGTATCCCTCAGGGTCCATTAAGAAGCTACTGCTACTGCAGGAGAAAGGGCTGGTGTCATCTGTGATGGTCCAGATGTAATTGTGTGATTCTTAGAGAATGTGAAGTTGATTGTTGTTGGGAATCTGTCAGACATCTGGCTCCTCAGCCAAAGATAAAATTAAAAATCTGAAATGACGTGTGACGGATGAAACCAAAACTATCGTACTTTTGCATCAACTACTTTGTGCTAATGTGTGGCGTTAGAATAGAGTTGTTATTGAAAGGCATAAATGAAAAACTTCATATCTTCACCTAACGTTGAGCAGGAATCAATAATGAGGGCAGTGCCTCTTTTTGTGTTGCCTTTTGAGTATTTGCTGTATGATTGTAATATTTGATTGCATAGATCTCTCCATTTACCGTAGCTAAATTATTATGTTTGCTTTTTTTTTTTTGTCTTTATTTTTGATGCAGTGTTATGTATAATTTTAATCTATTAGGGCAAAAAATGTGACTCCGGTCAGTCCGAAAAAGTTTTGAAACATAAATAGCGCAAAAGTTTGACTTGTGTTATGGCTATGAATTGGATCAATTACCATTATGTCTATGCCCTATGGATTGCAGCTTTATCTCCATCTGGTGCACGCGACTGATGATTAACTATCAAAAAAAAAAAAAACATGCTGCAGTAACATGCTGATTAAATACAAAGAACAATTCATATGCCAAACGCAAGAAACAACATGCTAATTGGCAAGAATCTGTCAGAGCCACAAATCCACACTCACACACGTACACACACGGTAGAGCAGCAGGATTGCGGTTTGGCCACACTGCATTGCAGCCAATCAGCTAATGAGGACCTTGGGAATAGTGGAGGGAGTGTGATCTGTGGCTGTCGTCATTACTCTGGTCACAAGATAGACAGGAGTGACATTCATGGACTGGCAGGGTGGGGTTGTGTTTCCGTGGGTGTAAGTGTGTGTGGAAAAGAGTAGGAGGAGAAAGAAATGAATGAACAGAGAGACAGAGAAAAAAAAAAAAAAAAATCAGGACAGCACTAAAACACATTTTCAGGGCAGCTGTGTTCTAGACAGAGAGGAATGTAAATGATCACATAATTCTGACTAATAATGCAGCTACAATCATGGAGAGCCAGAGGGAGACAGAGAAAAAAAAAAAAAAAAAAAAAAAAAAAATCAGGACAGCGCTAAAGCACATTTTCAGGGCAGCTGTGTTCTAGACAGAGAGGAATGTAAATGATCACATAATTAGATGGGAATTTACTAGTACGACATCATTTAATTGAGCGAGGGAAACTATTCTAAATTTATGTCAGTGGCTTCACTGACTATTGGACAATCACCATTAAGTAATTGTTCAGCGTTCCTGTGAATAAAAGTTTCAATATGCGATTATGTATAAAAGTAGATCAAGACCAGACAAAAAGACAAGATGGTAAATGTTATTGTTTTTCTTCGTTATCCTAATGTTTTACTGATATTCATCTTATTTGTTAAACTTTTTAACTGAACAGGCTTAATGTGGGAAAGAAATGTACCTTTTGGAAAAAAAAAAAAAGTCAGTTGCTTCGAAATATATTTTACACAGAACAAAAAACTTGGACTGGCAGGACCATTAAAACACACACTCAAAGTTGAGTTTTGTCCATAGCTGACATTTTCTTGCTCACCAATTCAAAGAGACAGAAAAATCTGTTTTTCTATATATACGCATATGGGTGATTCATTTTCAGTAAATCATGAACTTATATGCATAACTACAGAGTTTTCATGTAACAGACCCTCATTCTCTATTGTGCCAACATTGTAAAACCAGGTCTGGAAAGATTCTCATTCATCCAGGTCATGATATCAAAAAACTGGACATCTTCTTGGAGTTGACATTTCATTCTTCAACTACCAAACTTTGGCAGTTTCTTGTTGCTGTAAGAGGGGACACTAGTAGTAGTTCTACTCCTCTATATCACATTCTCTTTACCACTGGACCAAAGTGTGAAGAGCTGTTTGGGTCAACCCCTTTGGGAAAGAAACTGCTCCTGATGTTAATGAGCAGTGGGCATGTCAAACGTCCAAATGTTAATGGGAGTTGTCGTGGTCACGTCCGTCCAACGGGACTGATGTGATGTAGGTGCGCAGTTAAGCTTCCTAGGATAGGATCTCAGGGCAGAATGGTATGTAGTGGATAGTTGATGAGGTGTGACCAAAACAAAATTGTATTTTTTTTAAACCAGAATGGATTTTGATTTTGATCATTTTTTTCTTTTTTACATACTTTATATTTAGGGACAAAAAAGCAGACACAGACATATGTATTCATGTAATTATTTATCTCACCTGTTAACTTGATTCCTGTCCACATCAGGAGTTCCAAACTTCTATCCATGGATGAGTGGACTTATGGTCATGAGATAGAGAGGGAATGCATTCATCGGGGCAGTCTGGAGGCATGTACTGTATGTCGTTCCTGGGTCACAGGATAAGGATAAAAGTTCAAAACTCTTCCTTCCTTCCACCGTCCCTTCAAGAATTTCCGGCTGTCTGACCCAGAAGGCCCGTTACAATGAGGCACAATGTCATTTTTTTGCTCAAGGCGGGATCACAACAATATCTATAGTGATCTTTTTTACTCAACTTTGCAATAATTCTTTAGTATTATGTTTTTTTTTTTCTGACCCCTCAGTTGTTGTGTAATCATCAGGCACAGAATTACCCAGAATACACTAGATGCATTGTCCAGCTACCCTGGGCCAGACATATTTCAAAGTGACAGAAAACTAAGTAAATCAAAAAGTTAAACCAAAAGTAGAAAAATAATCACAAATGTACTCAGGATACCAAGATTTTATTATTATTATTATTATTATTGCTACAGGTGAGAACAAAATCATATTTTCTAAATAATTTATAGTTCTATTATAACCAAAACTTTATAATACACATCTTTAACATTTAAAGTTCC
The DNA here is from genome assembly GCA_016785265.1 of Paraplagusia blochii. Taxonomy (NCBI): domain Eukaryota; kingdom Metazoa; phylum Chordata; class Actinopteri; order Pleuronectiformes; family Cynoglossidae; genus Paraplagusia; species Paraplagusia blochii. The sequence goes on from JAFBJS010004717.1 coordinate 8,704, forward strand.
TTTACATTTACAAAAAAAAAAAGAAAACATAAGAAAACTGAACTTAGCGCCTGGGATTTGCTCTGTGCTGTTTTTTTTCCTCTGCCTGTTGGGGATATTGGTGTAATTTTTACAGTTTCCTGGAGGAAGCGTAGGTTCAGTGTGTGCTCTGTGCACGTGTCAAAGAGAGAGAGAGAGAGAGAGAGAGAGAGAGAGAGAGAGAAAGAACGAACAAGCAATCATGTGATGTAGTCTGTGTGTTTGCAACGTGTTGAGCAGCTGAACTTGGTCGCCAACCCTTCAGCCTTCAGAAACGGACAGCATTCATTTAGTCTGAGTCAAATACAACAGGAAACCTTCAATTTTCTGCCTCCGTCTTTGGATAGGTCACTTGATTTAGTTTTGTGCTCATTATTCCACTGGATCATTGCCAGACAGGATGGCGTGTGTCAAGATCCCCCAGGACTTTGAAACTTTTTTCTTAGAAAAAAAGTGGATGTAATTCTTTCAAGTTGTTATTTCTTATTGGTGTGTTCTCCTTGTGTATTTTTCCATCGCTTCTTGTGGTATTTCCTGCCTTTATGTGTCAGTCTGGTTCGGTCTCAACCTCAAGATGAATGTGCTCCGCTGGCATCGGCTCTCTGTGCTATGGAGGAACTGGATGTTTAACCAAGAGCCTGGAGAAGAGCAGAGACAGACCAGAGAAGGTCCAGAGCATGAGGCAGTGCAGCCAAACGATTTATGGAGCACACCAAAGGATCACAACTTGAACCTCCACAACTCCACAACTTTGGACCATGAGAAATCAGAAACTGATAGCATGATCTTGGAAGTTTCTCAACCTCAATTAATTTCAAATAATCAAGACTGCAAACTTCTCAGACGTAGCTGCTCTGAACCTTGTCCTTCAGAGTCGACCTGCCATGACCAATCTGCCATCTGTGACCACGCGCCCGACAGTTGTGGCTATCATATCCAACGAAGCTGCTGTTCTGAGGAACATGTGGACTCTGTATTACAGGTGGATAACGGCAGTGAAGTGGACGACAGTTTTCTGCAGAGAGAGGGATCACAGCGGACGTCCAGGCGGCGGTTCAGGAGGGTCAACCCTAAAGGAGAGCGGGAACTAATCACCGACGGACAAGAACCTGCTGGCTACAATACGGTAGGAATTGAATCTTCACCCCAGAGTTTAAGCTAATCATTTGCCCTTGACACTGTGTTCATGATGAATTAGAGACCGCAGTCACACTTAAAAATGTATTGTGCAGTGTTTGTTGCTTTTATAATTCGTTACTCTGGTACCTTCTTACTTCCTGATGCTTTTATTGAAAATTCTGACACAATGTCTTGTCTTTTTCTGACATCAGGGTAACCCTGCATTGTCTTCATTTAATGTTAATTCAGAGGGGGATTTAAGTGGCAAAGTCTGAGCAAGTCCATTGTGGGAGGAACGTGTGGCCTCCCTCTGATACTGTAGTCTTACCGCGGCCAGCAGTGTGTCAGTTACAACTTTGACCAATCACCAGATACCGCGCTTTGAAACAGGCGTGCATGGACCCACTGACTCGTACAGTACATGCAACAGGGACTCCACTTTCAGCATTTAATCTACATAACAAAATTTTCCCGCTCATTCAAAACTCTGTTAGGAATTTCCTAGGGGCTAAAAGGAAATCGAACAATTTACAATAAATGTAATTTTTTTTAACCCTTTATTTGCACTTGCATAAGAAAAAGTTGTAAAATAGTCAAACTTGGTCTATGTGATCCAAGGGGTTAAAGTAAGGGCCATGCATTTTGACATGCCACCTTCTAAGAAGGGTTAAAAAAAAAAAAAAAACATTTTAAATACCATGGAATTATTAGAGAGGTTTGACACTCATTGGCTACATTTCAGCAAGTAAAAAAAAAACAAAAAACAATCTCAAATAGCCTTGTGACATATACTGAAAACCTATTACTTTGGATGTGATTGTTTTTCATGACTCACTTCTGTTTGAGGCACCTGTTGTTTTTGAAACACGGTGTTGGGGGAAAGAACCTGTCACTTTAAGGATGCCACACACAGTGGAGGCTGCTGACACTGTGGGTGGCAGATAGGGTAACTGTGGGATAAACAGATGCATGCTGAGCACAACAACAGCCCAGTTGGAGGACACAATGTCGGGCCTTAAAAATAACTAAAGTGGACAACAGTTGTTTTTTTGGACTGAATTTGACCATCAGGCAAATGATATCACATATTTTTTTCTTAAATATGAATTATATAAGATTCAAAGTTATGTTCTACACCATGCCTGCACC
>JAFBJS010004717.1:11204-21806 GCA_016785265.1 Paraplagusia blochii
CTGTGGCACAGTTTTACATGTGATAGTGCTAAACCAGTCGAGTAGCTGATTAATGACAGTTAATGATAGTTGTCTTAACGTTACCAATATAAAGGATTTATATATAGGTGTATGCCAGAATACGTTGAAACAAAAATCAATTACAAAAAGATGCCGCTTACAGTAAAGATTAAGCAAAATTTGTGATCAAAACTTCAACGCACAGTAATTTTAACACAGAAATCTTGTGAAATCAACCCCACCCTGCCAGTCCAATGGCTAGGTTCCCTAAAACACCTTTTTTTTTTTTTGTTGTTGACATCATGTAAACATGGTGGTCAATGCTCATGATCTGAGGACATGTGCACTCTGTTACACTCCAACTGAAAATAAGTGCCAGCGAGTCTCTGATTTTTACATAGTTAAGAGTTACATAGTTGCATACAAATTCAATTATCTGGAAAAACCTCCCATTAGTTAAGTGGATGCCACCATCTCTTTCATCCACTGTTCCAAAACTTAAAATGTTTAGTGAGGAAAACATGCTGGACGATCCTTTCTACTTTAATAAATTCAAAGAAAAGTAACAAAGCTGCTGGGCTCACTGTGTGGCCCTGCCTGGTTCACACAGTGAACCTAAGTGAATTCAGACAGAATGTAGATATTTAACTTCATTGTAGAGTGCTTGTCATTAGGGATGTAATGCACTCACATTGCCAAGCTCTGCACTATATTCATTTAAATACCCGTACTAAACGGCAATTCTACCGCTGTGCATTGATAATTTAAGAGTTGTTAACTGAGATATATATATATTTTTTATTTATACATAATGCATCTTCAAGGATATTCCATTTTACACACCACACTTTCCTATACACAGATATAAAGGGATGGCTGTTTTTTTGTGGTTGTGGAGTAGAGGATGCTGTTTAGTGGCTTTATTAGCCTTAATAAGATCAGTGGACCATTATCAGTGTACTGTGGATTGTGTCTGGCCTCTCTCGCTCTTCCTCTGTTTTCCTCCCCTCCCTCCCCATTGCTGTCCTAATGGCCTCCTCCAAAATGAATGAAGTTTTAGTGGTTTGAGTTATGAATGGGAGCCAGAATGAGGGAAAATATATCCTCAATGCTGAAAAAAACGAAAAACAGCACAGCTCAGTTCTCCTCTTTTAAATCGACATTGTGCGTTGTTGCCAGGCAAACTAGAGCCAGCAGTAATATTCTTTGTCTTTGTTTATGTTAGATTACCATTGATTAAGAAACCTGACTCTTTCTGCTGCAGACTGATGGACACACGATCCCAATCATTCTCTACAGTATAAACACCGCTGGGATTCACTCATGAGGGAAGTTAACCAAACAAACATGAATGCACTGATGCAGAAAGATGCACACTAGCACACATAAAGTCACTTCATTAGGACATTAGACCTGACTGGATTACTGAGTCTCTCCCTTACTGGGCAGATAGTGTCGACATATGAAGCTATAATGCCACTGCTTGAAGGTGGGAAACCTGTGCAGAGATTGCACCTAAGGATTGTTAATTTAAATTTTGGCACTGGTTTCTCCATCAGGCCTGTAAGGCAAAGGAATAAAAACACTGGCAAGGCACTGTGTTATTCTGAGCCTCAATAGGTTTAATATGAATGTACAACATTTTATAGCAGATCTGACAATTTCTACCTCTGTGTGTGGTTATTTTGACTGAGGCAGCTGCGTCAAAATAGTTCATTCTTTTCCACACAGTTGAAATAAACCGGAAATGAGCACAGTGCCGCTACACACCTGAAACGCCACGTCTACTGCAATGTCTGTGGTTTGACTGCTTCCTGAGAAGACAAATGTCAGACGTCTTATCAAACCCTTTAGCAGGATCTTCTCTACCTCTTTATCTAAAATGTTATGTCTGCAAGTCCAGTGCAGGGACTTTACAGAGAAGAAAATTATTTTTATTTTGTATATTTACATATACAATATATATATATATATATATATATTATATAATATATATATAATATTATTATTAGATTTTTTTATTTCACTTTTTCAGCCAATAAATTCTTGAAGACATTGTATTAACACAGACATACCTGCTGTTGACTTTAGCCGCATCATGAGTAATCTGTGCTGACATTAGGCAACACATCAGACCTGCCATTAAATTTAGAAAATCAAAGTGGAAATCTTCTCAAAATGGAGAACTCAAATAAACATGCACTTAAACTGTAACATGTTTTTTAGCTCAGATGAATCCATGATGCGTTCACTACTAAAACAAAGGCAACCACTATGATTACGGGATTGGGCTTCACCTTCAAAACTTTGTGTGACACATTTTTGGTGGATCAGCAAGAGGTGCAACAGCAGTGCTACAAAGGTAAACAGCTGAGGCTCCTCTATCAGCATAGCCCAGGGAAAATGCTTACTCCTGCTTTGCTTTTATTGGATTTTACTGTGAGAGTAGAAGATTTGTAGTCCATCTGCTTAAAGGAGTAGCCATGTAAAACTTCCCAATTATCCAAATAATGTATTGTTCAGAACAACATGTGTAACATCACTTCTCATACACTGCTGTGGTTTTGGTGTAATTTCATTTCAACTTAGAATAAAAAGACAATATGTGAAGCAACAAAACACTTCATTGTGTTTGGATGATGCTGTCTGGATGTTGTCATTTAGATAACTTGATAATCTTGTTTTTGTCCTGCTTGAATTTCCCAAACGTCACTGTTTAGTGTCGGGTTAAGTCTAAAGATATGCCGATGATACAGTGGTAAGATCACCACTCTGACTCAGACTTATGCTTTGTCATAACAGGCAACTATGTGAGACGAGTAATGATGAATTAATGTAGCATCGTCTTTTGTCCTGCCATAAGATCTGAAGGTCACAGATGTGAAGTTCTCCGGAGAAGCACTTGCTTTGTTACATTTCAGCCTTGCTAGTTTAACAGCTGCATGATTTTCGCTTTTTTTTTTTCATTTTCCTCGCCTGTCTTTAACAACTGCACACATCTGGGAAATCTTGAATGCCCCTGCCCATGTATTATTTTAATGAAAAGGAAAATTTCCTGTGCTGATTGTGTTGGAGTAGGCTGAGTGATTTTGGTTCGTTTTACTGAGTTTTTCTTGGCAACCTGAAATAGTGGAGTTGTGAACATTCCCGTAATATTCCTGGCTTCGCTTTTATTGTCATATTGCGTGTTTGCAAGTTATTTTTTTATTAACATTTTTTTGACCTGCAGACATGCTTTGCATGTGTCTACTTGTGCCCACTGGTTGGTTGTGTCTGGATTGAACCTTTATTAAGTACTTTTACTGTATTTCTGTCAAAGGGCCTCTCAGCTCTGCCACTGTTGGACCAAGCCTGACCTTTGGGAGTGACGATCAGTAACAGCTGTGTTATGAGTTTCATGCTCACCACCTTAGTCATTATTTTGAAATAATTTAATGTGATCTTAACAGATTTTATTTTGTTAACTGGCAAGGTTAAGGTTTAAGAGAAGACTGGATGATAATATGAGTTGACACATGAGTGTGAGTGTAGCAGGGGAATAAGAAAGATGTGTCTCACAGAGGTAGGGTTCTTTCTACAACCTTCACTCTTTAGCGAAGGTCACATGGGGGCTCTAATGAGCTGCAGGAAGGATTGGGCGAGGAAAAGGGAAGGTCATGGTCTGATAATGATGTGGAGCTGGAGTTGGAATGGTGCCTTTAAGTAGCCAACAAAACCACAGACATCTAGCAGTATATTTTTGCTGACTTTTCGAAAACATAATAATATTCACACTTCAAGTAGCTGCATCTTTTCTGACAAAGTAATATCAGAATTTTTTTTTACCTCCATCTTTAGGCCATACCATCATATGTATTGAACTTGAAACAATGACAATGTATCTAAAATTTGGACATGAATTTCATTATATGGTGGAGACAGACTTGACAGTCTGCTTTACACAGCAAGTCAGGGCTCAGTACAGTACATTTGGCAGAAGCATACCATTGGTGGCGCTATCTGTGGCAGTGGTTGCTGCTAATTTTAGAGATTACATCAGCACTTGGAGCCCTGGGATGTCAACCTCGTTGAACTGCCTCACTGTGTTACTCTGTATCTTCTCACCTCATGCGTATTTTCCCACTCTGCATCTGTGCATGCTACCTTCTCTTATCATCCACCAACCACTTCCCCAAGAGGGAAAAACTGAAAAACAAGATTTTTTTTTTTCTTTTTTTCTCTAGTTGTACTTTTAGCAGAACGTCTCCTATCCTGTGATCTGACATACTTACTGTGTAGGTGTATCCTCTATAGATTGAAAAAGGATAATTTGTTGTATTCTTTCCCCAATCTGCCTTTTATTCCAGTTTGCATGAAGACTCATCACTCAGACACACCTTTGCCTGTCTGAATTTGTTTTACTTTAGATACGGACTGAGTAAATGCCAAAGTTAGTGTTTACATGATGAGTTGGTTCTTAGTAATATGTGAGTCATGATTGTGAAATAGTACCCATGACTCTTGATGATGTAATTGTGTTGGGCCTTACTAGGTAAATACTCCCTAAGTAAACACTAAAGGTAATTTACACTTTCGTTTCCTGTTTACTCTGATAATTCCTCTTTAAAATACAGTATAATTCTTTAGTTTCTATGTCTATCTCATGTAACCTTCCATAATTGGGAACATGAAAGGATCTTGCACATCTGAAGAAATGACTACCTACTGTGTATCCTCAAGACGGAACGTTCTCCTTCCTCCCTCCAATGTCCTTCGTCTTGTAAAATCCCAGTGGCAGTCCTTCCCGTCGCTGGCTCCCATCTACTCTTTTCCTCTGTTTGTTTGTTTGTGTATTTTTTTTCTTTTTTACATCAACTCTCTAACACCATGCTTTGCTTTCTCTTGTATCCCACTCTCAGCAAGATCAGCTTCTTTGGTGCTTACCATCTGTTTTTAGTATCATTGATATTTTTTTCTTGACATACTTTCTATTGAATATGTTGGTTGGTCATTGTCTTACATCAGGAATGGAAGCTTAGTATTTTTTATTTCGTTTTATGAAACGCCTGAAGATGTGGCAAAGAGGTACAGTATATACCCCAATATCACTATGTCTCTTTGGGACAACCTTGGTGGAAAGACAGAAAGACAGTTTGTGTGTAGTCAATCGTATTAGCATTCAGAGGATGCTAATAGCAAAGGATTTTTTTTTTTTAGGTCATTATAAATAATAAAAATGAGTGTTCCTCAAGGAGCAGCACTAGTATGCTAACAGTCATTTCAACCTGAGATGACCAAGTAAAATATATATTTGTTTTATTTATGAACCACAAATTAAGAAAACTAATTTGTCTCAATGAACCTGGTTTGGTTTTGTCCCCTTTATATTTGTGTTCAAGCTTTGTCTTTAAGCCTTGAGTCCCCCACTATAGAGACCTGTTAGAAAAGGAAGGGAAGGGCAAGTTTAAATAGCAGGAATTCCTGTTGTGTCCTTAAAAGTGACGCACACAGACACATGTGCACGTGAAAGCCAAACACATTCTGCATTTTGTGCAACATCAGGCTCATCTGTGGGTTTAATTCACGTACTGTAAGTTTGGTGATTCTCTATACTCCTGTGTGGTCTGTGCAACCCGCACTAAACTTTTAGAATGGCAAGTATTTCTGTACTGCACCACCTCAGAGACTATATAGACAACTGTATGACATCCCTAGCCACCAGGCAAAGACACATATCTATTCCGACTCCTTTCTCCGTCTGCCACAGTATCTGTATGCGCTCTCCTGTTTTCTACAGTGCTAACGGGCTCAAGTGCAGCAGTTTCCTTCTAATTAATCTGACAGACCTGGTTATTTGTTAGCAGCAGCCACTCATACAGGATGTGTACAGATTGCATTCAGCAACAGTATGCAAACATGTGAAGTGGTTGTGTGTCCCACTGGGGCGATTGTCGGCAGTAGCACCAAGACAAATGACAAAAGCACCTTTGTGAGTTACGCACACAAACCCACAGCGACACACAGGATGTTTTGGGTATGTCTTGTCGGTGCCAATTGCCCCACATGTACAAATCTGACTGTCTGCCAGTTTATAGTTGACAGGTTGCGTTTCCTGCCAATTGGTTTCTGTCTGGGTTTGTCATGTTTTCAAAAACATTTCAGTCACGCATTTGGTTCTGGTGATATTGACATTACCCCAAACCTAACATGATCCTCCTTGATCACATTGTGGCTTTTCCTTCAGACTTGGTTCTTGCTTTTTTAATCTTTGATTTTTCTATCTCTCGTATCCTCAATAACTGCATTACATTCACCTGACTTAACCTCTTGACAAAAGGTTGGCAGATAGCCTTGTTTAAAACAGTGCCATTCTGGCAATACAACCCAGTTGGCAAAGGTTTAGAAACTAGCACCACATCTGTGTGCAACAGGAAACGCTTCCTCCATGATGTTTCCTGTCTTGTGTTTTGTAGTCAAAACTTGCATTATACAGTACAGCGTACAGTCTATACAGTACCTCACAGACTGAGAAATATATATTTCTTAAAATGCTCTATAATATTAATATAAAGTATAGTCTATACAAAACGGGATTTGTATTTTAAAATGGGTTAAAAGACAATCAATCAAAATCTTTGCAGTGTTTTTTTCTGCGTAAAAATGATTTACTGAGAGCCTATTGACAATTCATCTCTAGCTTTCAAACCATCCACCCATCTATCCACCTTTAAATGCAGTACACCTATACATATTTGTATTAATAGTACATCCATCGACTCTCCATCACTCCGTCCATCTATCCAGCTGTCTAGTCTTCTGTGTATGTCTCCTGTGTACATAATACTCCTCTGAAGGCAGGGCTCCATGTGCTTGAATCTGATTGGCTGCACAGCAAAGCAATGATGTCATTCCTAGTCGGGGTGCATTGTTTAACACAGACGCACATAGCGGGATGAATATTGAGGAGAGAAATCCTGGTTTACAGCCGCATGCGGAATAAAAAAAAAGGGGTGAGATTGCAGAAAGATTCTACACTGGATAGATAGAAACTGAGCCTGAAAAAAATGATGTGAATGGGCCTATGTGGTGGGCTGGCTGGGACATTCTCTGGGATTTTAGGTCGGAGAGAAAAGCAGTGGAGGCGGGGTCTAACTGGAGGTGCACAAAAAAGAGAAAGGGAGGTGGCTCTGATGTGAGGTGAATGGACAGGAGGGAGAGAGGAAGCAAAGAGAGAAATGGTGGTGTCCAGAGAGATGCTCCTGTTTAAGAAGGTTCTGGTAGGAGGAGCTGGAGGATCATCATCAGCCAGACGGCTTCTTAATTCTTTGCCCTTGTCTCGGCATCAGGCAAACTGTCAATAGCCTTGTTCTATCCAGTTCTTGAATCCAGTTCAAGAGCATTACGTAAAAGTAAAAATATGTAATATAATGATGCTTCTAGTGTCATGTCAATATAAGTCACCGACTTAATCTTTAATGCAAGTGTTACTTTTTTTTGCATGAACGTAATATTTATAATGTTAACTTAAAACAAACACTTGCTATTGTTATTTTTTGTTGTTAAATCTCTGTGTATAGTATAAGATCTAAAAATAGAAACTGAAAAGATTTTGGTTTCCTACTCCTATTTTTGCCTTCACAACTTGCACCACACTATTATATTCTTTATTACCTCAGGATTCTGTGGTGAATTTCTCTTGGTTTCAGAATAGGTCTATTATCAAATGGTGCATTTATGTGATATTCACATTTGCAGAAACACTAACGACTGTCCTTGTATCTGATATGGGCTTTTTGTGATTTATGCCCCTTCACTGTTTTTTTTGTAATATATGCACTTACAAAGTGAGGGGGGGTTGCCTGAATACACTCAGCTTTATGTTACCAGCAGATCAATAGAGATGCTCCCTCTCTTCCCTCCCTGTCTCTGTCTTCCCCACTATCTCTTTCCCTCTTTCATCCACATCTGCCCAGCGTCTACCTCATCTAATATAGTTCCCCCAGCTCACTCTCATATCATCCACGGCCGTACACTGCCGCTCTCTCTCTCTCTCGTCCTCGCTCCCACTCCCTCTCTCTGCACAGGTGATGTCATTCTTTTCAGCCGGATTCTCCTCCCTCCTCCCTCTCTCCCTCAGTCTCTCCTCCCGCTCCCATTAGCGACTGGCATCTCCACAGCGCAGCATCCGACACGCAGTACATTCTCCGGGCGGATGGGAGAAGTACCGGGGCAAGGTGTGAGCATTAACTAAGGATGAAAGCTTGAAGCCTGGGGCAGTGGAGCAGGATCGCCAGCTCCTGCCTTGCATTGCTTACATCACTGGAGCTCTTTAGAGGGATAAAGAGTTGCAAAGAGACCAGCAGGAGTTTGCCACATTGACAGTGGAACTGCAGATCTGCAGACAAACGACACAGGCTTTTGGGAAGTGAAAAAAAAGGATTGTTTGATTGACTTCATGCCAGAAAAGATGCTTCCTCCAGGGGGGATGCAGATGCATGGACAAGCCCCTCTTTTTTTCCTAGTGCACTGGCTCAAATTGCATTAGAGAAGGAACCCCCTGCTTTGAGGGTCAGTGGTGGTAAAAAAAAAAAATGACTGCCTGATTTTTCTGCTTTATTTCAACAAAAATGCCTCAGATTTTTTTAAGTTGATGAATCTGAATATTTTTCTCTTATGACTTCATTACTGCAGTCCTAGCCATTGCAGTGCATTTTAAATACTCTTTGTATCCTCATTTTTATTTGTCACTTCCCTTATTGCATTTAACGGTTAATGCAAGCAGAAAGAGTTGGCATGTGAAAGGACCTGCATGGACTTCACGGTTCCTCCTATAGAGGCATCTGACTGGCATCTGGCTGAACTTCTACCTCTCAAACAAAGACTGAGGATATATTTAAAGACTTTCAGGACACTTCTTAAGGAGCAAAGTCATTAGCCCCGGTCCTCACACCCCTTGTTACTTATTCTTCTTTTTTCTTCATTTGATGGTAAAAGAGGGGGAAACTTCCTCTCGCTGGCACCCTCCCTTCTGTGGAAATGGCTTTCCTAGTCCGTTGCTATGCCAACTGCTTGCAGCCTTGGTCCTCCAAAGTAAGCAATGTCGTAATCCCTTTTCTGGCTAGTGCTGCTGGTTTGGGATGCTCTGTGTGTGTGTGTGTGTGTATGTCTGAATATGGGTGAGGGAATTAGATAGGGTTGGAAGGAAAGGAAATATTGATTAATATCCATTTGGAAAATGTATTGTGTCTGCGAGGCACCACATGCATCCTTTACTAAATTTTTATTAAGCTTATTGTTAACATTTATCAATCCAAAGTAAAATCCACACCAGTGCAAGTACCACGGGATGTAGATGCAAGATTTCGAAAGTGGGGATATTGGTAAAAATATCCTCCAGAAACGTTCACACTTCAAATGCCAAGGCAAATCAATTTCAAGTTTCCAAGAAATAAATATTGATATTTTCTCTAGATGTCTTCAAGTAGATCAATTCCTTGGATACAGAGGTTTGATGATACCAAAAAGCTATAACTTAGCTTTAAAATATTTCAATTTCTAAGAACCGAATTCATGAAATAAATGTTTTTATAAGCTATTATATATAGTAACCATTACTTATCAATAATTCTATTCTGTAAGACTTGTCTTCTTACTCCAACTTCTCATTTTCTTTTGGGATTTCATGTCATTTCTCCATCCATTGACACACACACACACACACACACACACACACACACACTATAATAATGTCATTAATAATGACATTATTATGTAATCCCCAATTAGCTGTGGATCAAAATAATCCTTAGATTGCTATTTGCTACTTAAGTTAAAAATCAGAAATTCCTGTGTTCTGTTGTGATTTCTACTGGACTGTTGTATCTGCGCTCTGTTGCTGTAACATCCCTGCTTGATTACCTTAATTCATCAAGGGTTTCCACCCAGTGTCATCTATTTGAACTCCGCCGGTAATTGGTTAAGGCCACCTTTAACAAAGGTTAATTCAGTTTTCATTTTTCCACCTATCAGGTGATGCCTGCTGTGTCTGAAGGTACAGTAGCAATTAAAGCACCGCGGCCACGTTATTAGAGACAGTAGACCGAGGAGAGTTTCAGGGTGGTCTGCAGGGGGATTTAGGCCTCTGGAATGGTTTTGCTGAACTCATTTACTGAGACGTTGTGGAGTGAAGGTTGTGAGAGGGAAAATATACGAGGAGAGTTTCAACCAAGTTTGAAACAGATGGAAAACATGGAAAAGAGACATCACTGGGGAAAAAAAAAACCCATTGAAGCAGGGATTTTTTTTTGTTCCACACAAGGATTGTGATTTTTTTTTTTTTTTTTATTATTTTCTCCAAAAATAGCAGCCAATTAATCTTTCAGGGTGTTGTGTCTTTGGTTTGGCTGCTCTGAAATTAAATATGAACTTAAATATCACTTTATGGAGTTGACCTAAAGAAAATACTTCAGATTAATTATTCATCGTTTTTATCTTCTATTGTTTTCTTTCCATCATTCGTGTGCCTTTTCTACTCTTTTTCCATGGTTTCTTAAGTAAATTCTTTAAATTCTACATTTAGAGATGTATTAAGATCACTAAATTTATTTACAATTCCCAAAATCT
>JAFBJS010004729.1:0-15227 GCA_016785265.1 Paraplagusia blochii
GCATCAAAAGGCTCAGCGGGCCGCATGTGGCCCCGGGGCCTTAGTTTGCCCACCCCTGGCCTAGTGACTCCAGGTTTTTTCTACAATCCATAACATAGATTTAGATTCTGATGGATTACATTTTGTGATTGGATCTTATGATTCAATGGTCTTTGGAAACACTGAAATGTATTTATCCTACTTTAACCCTTTTAACAAATATTTTTCCTCAACCTTTTTGAGTTTGTTCTCTCCAACCTAGATGCTAGAAGGCATGGGCAAACCTTTTGACTTGCGGGCCACATTTGGTCCTAAAATTGGACACGGGGGACAAGTCCAGAGCAGAAAGATGAATCGTTCGTTTGTACTAAGATAACTGTCATGTATAAAACCTAAAATCCTACATTTCTAATACCCTTTATGGTATCATCTACTGTGGAAATGCATAATTGCAGGGAAAAGGCAGAAGTATAATAATAATTTTAATAAATTATTCAATTTGTACACAGTCGGTGGGCCGCATTAAAAAGCTCAACGGGCCGCATCCGGCCCCTGGGCCTTAGTTTGCCCGTGCCTGTGCTAGATGCTAAAATGTTTCTTTTTTAAGTTTTTGGTCTTTAATGTCAATAATGGATAGATATTGATCGGGCATGGTCAAACTAAGGCCTGTGGACCAGATGTGGCCCATTAAGGCGTTGTTATTTGGCCCTCCAAACTTTGTTTTGTGTTGTGATTATACTTTTTCAGCCTTTTCCATGTAATGTTTTTTAGCCTTTATTCGTGTCATTTATCATATCTTTCCCACAATCACTCTATCTGTCTTACGGCTTGGGACATGTGTTGGGAAACTTTTTTAATTGTGCCTCAGTAATGTAAAAGTCAAGCTATAAAAACTCAAGTACTTAAATGTTTTCCGACTTTTATACGCTCAAACTATTGATCCGTGGTAGAAGAGTGTGAAGCTAAGGTGAAGGGAAAGGTTTTTAGGACAGTTGTGAGACAAACCATCATGTATGGATAAAGACACTAGGAATAGGAAGAAGACAGGAGACAGAGCTGGAGGTGGAGGAGTTAAAGATGCTGAGATTCTCTTTAAGAGAGACAAGGATGGACAGGATCAGGAATGAGGTGATTAGAGGGACAACACAGACAGGAAGGTTTGGAGAGAAAGCTAGAGATTGAGATGGTTTGGACATGTTCGGAGGAGGGACAGTGGATACATTGGTAGGAGAATGATCCTAAAGATGGAGCTACCAGGTTGGAGACAAAGAGGAGATTGATGGACGCAGTGAGGGAGGACATGGAGGTGTTTGGAGTAAGAGCAGAAGATACAGAAGGCTTCTATTGTATGGTAGCGTGGCCGAGCGGTCTAAGGCGCTGGATTAAGGCTCCAGTCTCTTCGGGGGGCGTGGGTTCGAATCCCACCGCTGCCACTGGAATTTTCCATATTTTCCCAAGGGATTAATAAAGTTAAGATGGAAAACTTTGGCTGTGGCAACCCCTAAATAAGGGACAAGCTGAAAGGAGAAGAAGATATGCTATATGCTATGTAGGCGCTACATGTCAAAGGCAGATTTATAATGATAATACAACTTCATACTTTAGACAAGTTTTGATGGCTAGAATAAGAAGCAGAACAGGCTGTACTTTGCCTATGGGTTTCGGAGGATCTATCTGTTCCTGGCCTTGTCCCCTGTGTCCAATATTTGGACCAACTGTGGTCTGCCAGTCAAAGAGTTTGCCTCCATCTGTCACTGAGGCTAATGTTATGGCCTTGACTGTCTGTTGTTGCTGCACCGGGACATAAAGAAATTATTTTTGCTCCGCTCCTTCTTCCTCCCTTCACTTTTCACCTTGTGTGGCTTGTGTTGAATTGTCTGGTCTGTTTATCTCCGTCACCAGTTCAGCTCAGTTCTCACAAAGGTGTTTACATGGTCCCTCCTATAGTCTGTGCTATTTCCAGGCACATGACTATCTACAGCCAGACAGTCTGATCTAGTCTATGCTTGTCCACACACAAACGCACATTGTCTTGTCTATGAATAGGACACTTGCTGCCTTCCCGTTGTCTGTCTCCCTCTGTCTAAGACAACATGTCATACTTCTTAGCTTTGACTTTTCTGTGAAGGCCTGGACGTCAAGCTCACTGACTCAGGGTCAGTTATAAACCAACCACTGACCTTGATGCACTCAGACAAGATGTTTGACAACCATTATTCCTTGTGGGAATTGAAGAATCTAAATAAACAGCATCTGTCCTTCTAAATTTAGGACGGAAGAGACAATGATAGAAGAATATATCATTTTACACAAGTGAAGACAGCCCTGGTTGGGTGCTAAATGTAACACTTAACGTTCATTACAAGACATAAATGTTTGACATAAATACTGCTACTCTGTCACACTTTAGATCCCCAATTTATTTTCCTTTTTATGCTCAAAATAATATTGCAAGTCCAATGCACGTTAACCAACCTTACATTTTGCATTTGTACATGTAGTCACTATTCAATGACTGACTACTTATCGTACTTTTGTGACATTACCTGACAGTTACTGGATGGATTGCAAAAGCCCAGTTATTGGATCTGTCTGTTTTGTTAATATTTAGGTCCTTGGGTACAGATATTCTTCGGCTTCCGTATGATGCAGATCCTTAAAACCGACAGATGCGCAGGCACGTAAGTGCCTTCGTGTTTTAAAGGTAACAGAAGAAACGTCGTCTTAAAAGATCCCAGTGTTTACAGATATAAATAAGGATAAAACTTTAATTTGAACGTGCATAAATTAATGTTTCAAACAGGTTGAAAAAGTACTGGTGAGTTCAGTTATAGGTGACTTATTTAAACTAACAGAAATTACACTTGACTATTATAACACATTAATAGAGACAGAATTAGTGGCCAGAGTCTATAAACAAGTCACTGTACAATAGTCTGAACTGTGGGTCAGTTCACATCAACAAGTTGAAATAGACAGAAATATAAATAGACAGACAGACAAATAAAAAGTCAGACAGACAGACAGATAGAAATAGATATACAGTAATAGATAGATGATAGATGGATAGATAGATAGATTGATAGATAGATTCAAGGCCTTCAGAAATATACTGTTAATTCAATTAAATTAAAATTCCCTCACTAGAATGATCCAGCAAGGGACTTAAATACATGTTCCTGTTTATTATATGTTATTTATTTTTGTATTTTTATGATTTATAAATGTTCTTATCTTTCAAGAGATCATCTGCTTTTTTTGCTCATTCATTTATATTGTGTTTATCGGATTGTTTTATAGTGTATATCTTTTTGTTTCCATCCTACCTACTCTTCACTCCACTTCTGTACATGTACTGTTGCAAAAAGCAGACAGACAGATAGATAGATAGACAGATAAATAGATAGAAATAGATATACAGTAATACATAGGCAGACTGATAGATGGATAGATAGATAGACAGACAGACAGACCAATATATAGATTTTAGACAGATAGATATATAGATATATACTGTAGATAGACAGATAGACGGATAGACAGACCGACCGACAGATATATAGATTTTAAAATGGAACTTTATTGACATGATGAAAAACAAACAGAGGTGATCCACTGCCATCAGAAAAAAGAACCAGTGTGGCTGTCGCTCTGTCTACTGACGTAGACCTAAGAGACCCTAATCAGTGAGTACACAGAAGAAACAGAAGACTGACAGTCAGATGAGGAACTGAGTGATCTGCAGTCCACCATCAGATACACGGCACAGTATTTCATCATGATCCCACAGTTGTTCAAAAACATCAGTGTTATATGTTATTAGGAAGAAGACAGGAGGCAGAGCTGGAGGTGGAGGAGTTAAAGATGCTGAGATTCTCTTGAAGGAGAGACAAGGATGGACAGGATCAGGAATGACATGCTTAGAGGGACAACACAGACAGGAAGGTTCGGAGAAAAAGCAAGAGAAGACAGATTGAGATGGTTTGGACATGTTCAGAGGAGGGACAGTGGATAAATTGGTAGAAGAATGATCCTACTATAGAGATGGAGCTACCAGGTAGGGGACGAATTGTAGGGGGAAGATTGATGATGCAGTGACGGAGGACATGGAGGTAGATGGAGTCAGAGCAGAAGATACAGAAGGCTTCTATCGTGTGGTAGCGTGGCCGAGCGGTCTAAGGCGCTGGATTAAGGCTCCAGTCTCTTCGGGGGCGTGGGTTCGAATCCCACCGCTGCCACTAAAATTTTCCATATTTTCCCAAGGGGTTGTTAAAGTCCTATCCATCTAGACAAGGGGAGATGGAAAACTTTGATTGGCCATGGCAATCCCTAAATAATGGACAAGCTGAAAGGAGAGGAATATATGCTTCATGCTATATACGTGTTACATGGCAAAGGTGGATTTATAATGATTCATATTTTGGACAAGTTTTGGACAAGTTTTGATGGCTAGAATAAGAAGCAGAACAGGACACTTTTGGCCCATGGGCTGTACTCTGCCTATGAGTTCGGAGCATCTATCTGTTTCTGGCCTGGTCCCCTGTGTCCAATATTTGGACCAAGTGTGGTCTGCCAGTCAAAGATTGTTTGCCTGTCACTAAGGCTAATGCTAGCTATGGCCTCTGTTGTTCTTGCACCGGGACATAAAGCAACAGAGCAAAAAAATTTAGCTCTGCTGCTTCTTCCTCCCTTCACTTTTCACCTTGTGTGACGTGTGTTGAATTGTCTGGTGTGTTTATCCCCGTCACCAGTTCAGTTTATATGTTTCAGTTTAAAACATCAGTGGTTTTGTGAGCCTGTGGAAGAAGTGCCTTCACACTCCGCCTCCACAGGACCAAGCACCGCCCCCACCTGCAGACTCTCCCGACGTGTCAGGTATATAGACATCTTTGCCTCGGAGAGCAAGAAGTTCAGCATTTGGTTTTCCCTGCAGTTTTAGAAGCAAACCCACCATTAAAGATTAGCATGGTGTACGAGGCTCCAAACAAATGGAAAACTTGAGTTAGCACCGAGAACAGAGATGTCAAATGTCCAAACTCAGAGAAAATGTGGAAGACAGTCTCTGGCAGTCTGCAAAACTGGCTCTGGTTTACAACGCTAGGCGAAATAAACCATCAGGAAAGCATTGGAAGCAATTGACCTCCACTGTAGATCTCCTGAAGGTTTGTAGATGGTGCTCCACTGGGGTCTGCGCCCCCCAGGTTTGTCTCTCTGTAAGTCATACTAGATTAAAATGACAATCTCTCACTGCTTTCTTGTTCTGGAAAAGCAATGTTTCTTCACAAAAGATTCACAGTTGAGTCAAATGTCTTTTAACCCTGGGTCTGCTGTAGCGGCTGAATTTACACTGGTGTCCAGAGTGATTTATGAGGCAGTTTCAACACACACTCACGTCATGCAAATCAGCTCCAAAGACCTTTCTACGCCAGCGTTGGCGCAAAGGCCATTTTTGGATTTCTGTAAGTAGTATCATACATCAGATCCTGCTGCTGACCTGCCTTACGTCCTCACTTCCTCCTCGCTAGAGATTCACTTCCTCTTTCTTTTCTGACTCAGAGTGTTCTGGTTGTTGTCTGCCTGTGCCTGAACTCTGACTCCTGCTGTGCTGTGTTCCTGTAATGTCTCTGAGAAAGAAAAAAAAACAACACAGCTGATCCTGTGTCCAACGATGACAATGACAGGAAAGAGTTGATGTACTGTTGTTTATGAGACAGATACTGAGTTTTTTTTCTTCTCTCTCTCTTCTGGTGGTTGTAGCAGAGTACGAAAATGGAAGAGCACACATGAAGCAGGAAGTTGCAGCACTAATATTACCCTGATTGTGATCCTGATAACAAATATTATTACAATTTTATACAGGGAGTTTACAATGGTCTTTTTTATTCTAAAAAAAACAAAATGAATCAGGACAAACTCACTGTAGAAGTTAAAAAAAAACCCCTCTAACGTGGAAGACATGTCTGTAGTAAAAGGTCAAATCTTCATTCCAGGGAAACAATGAATCAACAGTTTGGAGACAGACTGTCTCCTGTGCTGTGGTCCAAATGTATTTTGTCTCTACTCAGCAGTAAAAACCTTCTAATAAATATGGAAGTTGCTTTTTGTGCTGTGATTAGAGAGACACTGTTAGGACTGGCCTCTCGCTCCACTAGACGGTTTCTCTTTATCTTTAAAGATAAGCACTGCTATCATTTGGCACAAGGCTAATGTTTTAGCTCTGTGTTCTTGAAAACTTTGTGCTGATCCTGGTATTTTCTTGTGCATTATATGTACCATGTAACCATGTGTAAAGTGCCCTGAGGTAGCTGCGGCTATGATTTGGCACTATAAATAAATGCAGTTGAGTTGAGTTGAGTTGACTGTCTCCTGTGCTGTGGTCCAAATGTATTTTGTCTCTACTCAGCAGTAAAAACCTTCTAATAAATATGGAAGTTGCTTTTTGTGTTGTGATTAGAGAGACACTGTTAGGACTGGCCTCTCGTTCCACTAGACGGTTTCTCTTTATCTTTAAAGATAAGCACTGCTATCATTTGGCACAAGGCTAATGTTTTAGCTCTGTGTTCTTGAAAACTTTGTGCTGATCCTGGTGAGTTTGTCCCCGCGGGCTTTTATTGGACATTCTCCTGGTGTACTTGACAGAAGTTTTGACAGAAACCTGTGAATCCTAGTGTGTCACAGCTTAACTAAAAATGATCCCACAAACTTTATTAGTCTCATTCCGACCCAGACTGACCAACTTTTAACAAGTTTAGTAACTGGGTGTTTCTCTCCCTGTTATGTCAGAGTCATGTGGTCAGGGTTTGGCTCTCGGCTCTCTCCACGAGGTAAGACACTGTGTTGTTGTGTTATAGTTTGACCTGAAGTACACTTCAAGTGCTCGTTCCATAGGAGGAAACAACGGATTACGGTTAAGGTGAAGACATGTTTGTCCTTTTTATCTCTGTGATTTTATCTTATTCCTCTAACAACTGATGTTTTATTTGTTTCCTTTGAAATGTATTATTTATATTTCCCATAAATTGTTGTGTGTTGTTCATTTATTCATCCTTCTGGCAGCTGGAGGATTTGAACCTGAAGCTTTGTGGACCCAGGCCTGCCTCCCTAACTGCTGAATCACCACTGCTGCCCAACTACTATGATAGTATTATAAATTAATAACCTGATTTGGACCTGCTTGGTGGGCCAGTTCAAAAGCTAAATGGACAACATCCAGCCCGTGTGCCATAGTTTGGCCATACCTGGTCAATGTGTGTAAATGTGTTATAGTTGTGGTTTCATGTGTGCCCATTGGTCTTGAAGTTATGTCAGTGAACGCCTCGTACAGTACAGCAGTGCTTTTATTTTAGTGCTAAAACATATATTTGTAAGTTACAGGTGTGGCAATGGAGCCCTAGTGGGTAAGGAAGTGAGCTCGAACCTGCAAGGCTTCAGGTTCGACTCCACCATCTGCCAGGTAGCTCTCAGCATAGCACTATCCCGACCCACATACTTTCTAGTGGGCTAACTCACAGTATGGCTCACAGTATGGTGCAGTGTGATTTGGGTGGCAGTGATGGAGACTGTTGCCGGTGAGACCTAGTAACAGATGAAGATGAGTGAATGAAAAGTGTAATTTCAATCAAATGACACTGTAACTAAACTGTAACTAAAGTTAGTTTTCTCAAGACTGTAACTGTTCTCAACTCCCATATACACTGACAAGTGTCTATTCATCTCTGTCGACCTCGTAATCAAAATCATATTCCTCACTATATGTACAATATATTTTTTCATTACCGTAATTCCCGAACTATAAGCCGCACCCAATACATTTTTTAAAGGAAAAAACATTTTGTACATACATAAGCCGCTCCTGACAATAAGTCACATGTCCTGCATTCTTTTTGCATTTTCCATGATGAGGGTCAGTTTATGCTAATTTTATTCATGTACAAAGCGCGTTATCGTATGTTATACTTCTTCTTCTTCTATGGTGTTTATTGGCGGCTGTGACTTGCGTCTTCCTCAACACCACCTGTCTCACTCTTACCTTTTCTGCTCGAGCAGTTAGGAAAAATGCATACATTAGCCACAACTCTGCATAAGCCGCAGGGTTGAAATTGTGCGACAAAAGTTGCGGCTTTTAATCCGGTATTCATTATATGTGCAATATAATACATGTGAAATAGTCCATCACTACTCTGTGCTTTAACTCATAAATGTAAATTTTCTTTTACTTTTCACTTGAACTCTTTTATTTATATATATATGTGTGTGTGTGTGTGTAAATATATATAAATATATATGTATATGTATATAAAAATAAAAGCAAAGAACAACAGGATTAAAAAATAAAATAGAGTTAAATATATGTATATATATATATATATTTACATATATACATATATATGTATTTTGCTCTATTTTATTTTTTTCACACAGTGATTTTTTCTCACACAGTGATACCGTTTTTCTTTCTGCTCTTTTGCTGTACATTGGAACGGCTACAACTTTGTTGTACTGCCGGTACGATTACAATAACAACATTCTGATTCTGATTGTGTTAGCGGGACAGTAAAGGACACTGTTTACTGCAAAACATTTTTTTGCGAATCTACTTTGTTTATTTTAATAAGTAGGTCAGAGTGTGACATTTGTCCCAACCTTTGTAAGCACGTTTATTAACATGTGACACAAGAATTATGGTTGATATGACAAACCTGAACACAACAGTTGAAACAGTGTCGCTGCCATTTCTGGATAAAATATTAACGTATCTTCAAAACAAGTGAGATCATTAAAACTGAACTACAACCAGAACATGTCAGAGTCTACTCTGTCATATGGATGGTTGTCATCTGACCCAAGAGTGCAACAGAAAAATGGCCGACATGCAATATTGAAAAAAAAAAAAAAAAAAATCCCGCATGCAACTCTTTACTTTGAATACATTTGCGAACCCAAACAATCGCACGTTTGTATCTGTCAACCACGTACTGTCGACTCCCACAGTGTTGGCATTTAACACGGAGCGTGTCCTGTCTCTTATACACATCTAGATGTGTATAAGAGACAGAGTTAACCCAAAATAACCATTAGACACCAAGATACGGACATCAAGCTGAGCTATCATACTTATCACAACAGCCTGTTTTATTCATCATTTCATTCCTTTTCAGTCCGTCCTTGGTCTCCTAGTCTAGTCTATGGTAGCCTACAATGACCTGATGAGGTTGACTTCCTGTGACGTTCACTGACTGAATGGAGAGAGTGGGTGGACCATCAGACTATATGGGGAGGACTGACTACCAACTACTGTCACATCTCAAAGGCAACAATAAGAGGTTATTATATTTTAGATTTTATTATATGTAATATTATTATCATGTTACATAATTATATATTTGTCCATGTTAATGATGGTCAGATATTTTAAATGGTAAAACACAAATTAACTAATTCTATATATTTGCAAACTTCAGAATTGCATATATATATACTGTATATATAATTCTGTTTCTGTTTAGCATGAACCATAGAGCACTCATTGAAATACTAGGAAATAAAAAAAAAACAACTTGAGAGTGTTGTTGGGGGACATAACCAGAGATTATTTCTGTTTCAATATTTTCAAAATATTCCATTGTCTTGGAGAAAATCAAAAGAAATGAAGTTACTGTATTTGGTTCCTCACCCTTTGGTGGTAAAAAAATATGTATATGTAAAATTTACAATAAAAACACCTATAAGATGAAAGGAACATGATTGTTTCACATCAGTTTTAGAACATAAGTGCTGATACAGACTCCTTCAACCAATCAGCAGGTACACTCCAGGTACCTGGTGATTGAATGACACAGTCATGTGATCTGTGATGTTGGGTGATCTCTTTTGAATGGCTGAGTGAGGACCACATGGTTCTTGACCTCACTGAGGTAGAGGAAGGGGGCCATTTGTAAAGAATGTGAAAATCACCAAAAACAGTCACTTGCCCTATAAAGGGTTAACAAAAACTTCTGGTTCAAAGCCGTGTCTCTTTTTTGTATGGTTTTATTTCCCAAAGACTAGGTTGGGACCCTTGGATGGGTTATAAGATCATTTCTTTGGATCACCTTTCATTTCGTTTTCTACGAGGTCCTAGTTGTCATTTTCGTAGGTTTAGTTACTGTGTTTTTTTTTATTTAAAACTTCATTTATTCTAATTTAAAAAAGAAAATTGGTCAAGAAAAAATCTTAGTTAATGTTCAATATTGGCCAATGATTTAGAGAATAGTGTTTTGGATCAATCTTTACATTTCTACAATTTCAGTTGTTTAGTTAGATATTTAACAATAGTTTAACAAAAAAAGGCCATAGTTGGGATTAGTGATACCTGAGTAGTTTAACTAGTGACCAACATAAGATAAGTACAATCAGTCTTTTTGACCATTTCTCTCCTTAAAATTATTCAGAATCACCAACTAGAATGGAGTCACAGTCAATTTACCAGTTTTTAAATATCATCTCATATATTCCACCCCACCCACTTCACCTTTCACATCGCCTCCGTCAGATTTTATGACATTGTCAGACTCTCATTGTTTCACTGTTTCCTTTCTTTTTTACTTTCCACACAATTTTTAAACTTTCTGCTTTAAAAATCCTCTCCCACAGCAAAAGACATTGGTTGAAAAAATTGAGACCTTTTTTTTTCTTGGCTTATCTGCCTCCGTCGTAAAGTTTGCGTGTAATCAGGGCAGCTCACAAAACCTTTTCAAGACTGTAATTTGCCCATAAATGTTTACAGCACACAGAGAACCTGGCAGAGAACACACACTTGCTCTGTGTCTGCCTATCTGGGTGGTTACGACCTCTTCCCAGTCTTCTTTTTTTACGCCTAATAACAGTGTGCGTGCTGACTGAGCAATTCTGCCTCCCACTGGAAATCCCTTTGAACTAACTGGTTATATGGAAGTGTTCTTTTTTCATACGAAACACTGCCCTTCCTGTGTGTCTGTACCGTAGAACAGTGTTACCCAACCTTTCTTGCGCCACGGACCGGCTAAATGTCTCGTACTATTTTTACGGACCGTTCGTTAAGTTGTGGCAGATAAATACGTCTTACTAAAAGTTAAAATTTACGGTGTTCTGAAATATTGTCCTACCTATAAAATCTTCCTACCCGAATTAACTGCTCGTGCACATAACAGGAGTTTCCCAAGTGCATACAACCTATAATTTTCTGCTACCAGACCGGTATAAAAGGTTAAAATTTTGTTTCAATGACTCTGCGTCATTTTGAGTTTATTGTTGTTGTCTTCACTCAGAAAATATTTCCTAATCAAATATAGTTGAATTATTGATGATGGAATCCTAGCCATTCTATTGTTCAGTTCTTTTGTTGATATGGGTATGGATCAAGTGGAAGTAATAGCCAGATGGGGCCAAAAGGAAACATTATTTCTCTGTGGCCCGGCACCACCTCACCCACGGTACTGGTCCCGGTCCCCTTCCCAGTGGTTGGGGACCACTGCTGTAGAACACTCTCATCCCACTCACCTTGCTGTCGTTCTTCTTAGATTATCGGGCACTTGTCACATTTTCCTCCAGTGGAGTTGGACCTGGATCACTGCCGAGGACGGTCAGACTTAGGCGGGGGATCCTCGCAGGAGGAGGCCCAGCAGAGGAGGAAGAGGGGACGTTTGAGGAGGTCAAGGGCATGGGGGCCACGGTAGCTTTGACCCTGCTGTTTGCTCCTGTGTGACACTGGTTTTGTGCCTGGAGATAAAAACACAAACGTCTGTAAAATCAGTTTACACGTTTTTAAAACGACTCAATGGCAAATGTATGACCAACATTAAAAATGATTCTGCTTTTCAATGTACCACACTCCACATACAGGAAGCAGAGTGTGTTTTATTAAAGCTTTATGGTTATTAAAAGAAGAGAACATCACGTGTTCAACTTTTCCTTCCTGTGTTGGGCCTATGAAGGGAACAGTCTGAATCTTACACCAATCTTATCACCTCCTGTGAGTCACAGCAGCAACAGTTACAGACACATGTGCAGGAAATAACACACATTCAGATACAGAGGATTAAAAGTGATCACACACTAGTTTAAAGTTTATTTCATGAACAGAAAAAACCCCCAATCATGAAAAAAGAAAAAACATTTAACTGCATTCCCTTTTCTTTTGTTTTACAATAATACGATTTCTATTATGATTATGGTCGGAGACCATAAGTTAACAGTCTTGTGGTTAGTCGCCTGTGCAATTTTAGCCCACAGCGCCTGTCAGTGAGTGAAGCTGCACAACCCTCTAACAAAGTTCACACATTTTTCACTTATTGCACAAGTTCTTTTGTACATTCTCGTCTAATCATACAATGTTTCTACGAGTTTCTCAGGGACAGCTGCGCATCATACCAGTTGCATCATGAACTGGTCAATGTACTAGAGGTTAAACAAGTCACCTTTTTACACCGTGGTTATGGAAATTAATTTATTTGCTGTTGTTCTACTAGCACGTCTACTGTGGCGATGAGAAAAAGGCCTCGTTGTCAGTTCCCAGAGAAATGACTTCTGTCAGAGATTGGAGGAATATTTGCTTTTGGAGAAAAAGAAATCTCTAAACGATGAGATGTTGATCAATGTCTGTTTCTTTCTCTGTGCATTACTCCTGTGTCAAACCACAAGAATGTACTCCATAACTTCCATGATCATAAAAATGACCTCAGCGTTTCGACTGTGTGCACATGTTTGTGTTTAGTTTCACGGTCACACAAACATAAAAAAACTAGGACCGCATATTTGTGAAGTAACAAAAAAAAATTTATTTTTCGATTTAGGCCTTGAATAATGTCTATGGCGGTTTTTTTTTTTACCCTAACACTGACATAAAACTCGTGTTACCTGGCGCGGCTGTTTGACAGCCTGGAGTTTAGCGCCCTCTGGTGGTTGTGACTGGTCTCGGCGACCAGCAGCCGTGAGAAACCTTGATAACCGTAAAATGTAAGCCATAAAAAACAAAAAATGACATTAGTTGATAACGAACGAGGTAAAGACGAATGCACTGACCATGACGTCACATACTGACCTGTATGGATAGCGGGCCTGTGACGTCAGGCCTCTTCTCCTCAGCTGCTGGTAGAGGTTGCTGCTCAGAGAGAGAGGGTTGAAGACAGCGTCCTCATCCAGCTGAGTGAGACAACTCTGACAGAGACAGAGGACACACACTCATGAATACATTACTGATGGATCTATATACTGTATGTGCAGCACAATGCAAGTATTAGTTTAGTTGTTTGTATGTGTATTTATATACAGTATGTATATGTTTATGTATACATATGTATATATATATATACGTATATATATATAGATACATATATATGCGTGTGTGTGGGTGCACATACATATATAATGGATATAAATGGGTTTGGGTGTGTGTATTTGCATGTATATATGTACGTGGGTAAACAATATAATGTATGGACATGTTATATGTGCCTATATATTTGCATGCATGTGCACATATATAGACACATATAGGTGTATATATCTAGCTGTATACCTATATACATGTAGATATATACAAATCAGTATGTCCACATGTGTACATACTGATTTGTATGTATATACGGTATACATATATGGAAATACTTATATATGCACTAAGATAAGATAATAATATATTACAAGTGTAACTCAATAATACAAGCGTGGTTGATCTTATATCCATCACAATACAAGCTTAAACAACATTTACCTACTCTTTTGTACTAGTTCTCTCCTACATGTTACAGGAAACTACAGGAAAGTACTTTATCTGCTATTTGGTGTCAAGATATTAATAAAATAGTTGATGTAAGTTAGTATTGCTGCTATTGTTCAGTTCACTTCGTTATTATTATTTTCATTTTTTTAGAAACACTGCAAATATACACTTCCTTCATGTAACTTTTTGTCTAGGGGGCGCAATGTGTCCTAAAATGTGACAGACGGGCAGGTCAGCTGCAGGTTGATGGATCGCTTAGGAGAAATTTAAAAAATAAGGACTAAAATGCTTTTAGTCTTCCCAAAATAATATATTGGAAAATTTGAGCATTGAAAGGAATGAGGGTAATATAATTCATTCATCTTCCTCCTTTTATCTTTAACCAGGTCTCAGGGGCAGCAGTCTCCAAGACTACAACCCAAATAACATAGAACTATACTGTGAGCCTTCCTGTGGGTGGGGAGCAGCCCAGTGGCAGCTGGTGGACCCAAACCTGAAGCCTCGTGGACACAAGTCCGCTTCCTTAAGCACCTGGCCACCACTGCCTTCCGTTCAGTATAATGAAAATGAATTTATAACATACGGTAATCTTGACATGACGTCTTGAAATTCTCTTTGGGGGTGACAGGGATGGACAGGATCAGGAACCAGGTGATCAGGGGGACAACACAGACGGGAAGGTTTGGAGAAAAAGCTAGAGAAACCAAATTAAGATGGTTTGGACATGTCCAGAGGAGGGACAGTGGTTATATTGGGAGAAGAATGCTAGACATGGAGCTACCAGGTAGGAGACGAAGAGGAAGGCCAAAGAGGAGATTTATGGATGTGGTGAGGGAGGACATGGAGTTGGAGTGGAGGATGCTGAGGACAGGGTGAGATGGAAGTTTTTTATTCGCTGTGGCAAACCCTGAAAAACGGGATAAGCCGAAAGAAGAAGAAGGAGAAGAATCTTGACATGCTTGCGGTGGGGTTAAATTAAAAAGCCAAATGAGCCACGTTTGACCCCTGTGTTATAGTTTTCCCACAGAGGGTCAATGACTTTGATGATGTTTCCTGACCTGTATGGTTTGAATGGCATTCAGTGGGGGGTCCTGCATTGTAACAGGCAGTGAGCAGGGCAGCAGCAGCTCTCTGGAGGCCACAGGCTTCACCAGTAGAGAGAGACACGCGGACGACTGGAGCACATAGTGAGAATACACACCTGTATTGTACAAACATGGATAATGTAGGTGTGTGGTCACACTTTTTTTTCACATCAGTGCTCTATTTCAAAATGTGACAGTCACCTGAGCCTCCGGTTACAGAACTTGGATGTGGCTCCACCTGCAGCAGCAAGAACAAATCACGACTCTGCAAAACAGAAAGTTAAATCACAAATGTTTTTATGTGGATTAGAATGAAAAGAACAAACTTCGGTGAAAATGTTCCCAGACCTGAAGTGTGTGACAGAGAGCATGGAACAAGTTAATGTTGCTCTCTAGTTCCTCCCAGTCCAGACGCCAGCAGGTCG
>JAFBJS010004741.1:3236-33208 GCA_016785265.1 Paraplagusia blochii
AGACAGAAACTGGTTCATCCCAAAGACAAGATCCCAAGACACAAGCTGGACAACGTGGTTTATGCCATTCAGTGCAGTGAGGAGTGTTCGGACCTCCACATTGGAGAGACCAAGCAGCCATTACACAGACGCATGGCCCAACATAGAAGGGCCAACACCTCAGGTCAGGATTCAGCCGTTCACTTACACCTAAAGGCTACCAACCACTCTTTTAAGGACCAAGCTGTTCATATCTTGAAGAAGACAGATGGTTTGAGAGAGGTGTTAAAGAAGCCATTTTTGTCAACCTGGACAAACCATCCCTCAACAGAGGTGGTGGTTTGAGACATAACCTCTTACCCACCTACAAAGCCCCCCTGGGAACAATACCCAAAAGATTCCACTCTCATCAACCAGTTTTAACGAGCCGTGTGACCAAAACCACTCCAACAATGACGGTAACGACCCATCAATACCCACCCAACGCTGGTACCACACTTCACAGGTATCCCCAGGTCCACCCAACAGGAGGGACTTGAAACACCTCTTCCTCCCCACTCACAGCATATAACTTCTGTACTCCCCACTAACAGTTAGAACTGAAGAAGCCTCTTGAATGAGAGGTGAAACGTTTTCCAAAAAACTGAATGTCCAGTTGCCTAACTAAACTCTTTTACCTTAAGTAAAAGTTCTACCACCTGTTCTATTTTTATTTATTTCAGGGATGACCAGTAGACTCGAATTTTGGGAGCGGAGAGATCTATTTGGTTGATATGGGGTAATTAAATCACAGATGTATGGTGGGGTTTGATTATTTAGGGCCTTGAATGTGATTAAGAGTATTTTAAAATGGCAACAACTTGTGTAGGAGCCGCAAATGTGTTTTTTATGTGGCCCTGCTAATTTCTCAGCTGTTCTCACCTGCCCTCAGTGTGGAGGCCTATTAGAGGCGATTCTAAAGACTCAAACTTTTGCATCTTTAATTTTTCTAGATAAGTTTGTTTAGCATTAAAGAAGCAGGAGGTAGAATTATATATACATATATTCTTTTTTTTACATATTCATGAATTGTAAAATATATAAATAATTAGTGAGTGACCAGCTGATGTGCCACACTACTTTCACGGTGGTGTTCAGAAAACAATCTTACTTTTATAGATTACTAGAAAACAATCTGGGGAAAACCTGGTTTCATGAGGATAGGTGGCGTCCATCCCACTTTGGACGGAGCCTCTCTCCTATCCAGAAGTTTGCCAAAGGGTATTAGACCACGAACAACAACATGACAAACCAGAAATGAGACCACACACCTCTCTTACAAGCAGTCACCTTCAAACCCCATAGAGACCATGTCTGTTCCCCGACCGACTAAACTAAGTAAATCAATGTTCGACAGGAAGTAAGTTAGACATTCTAATCTTATAAAGGTCACTAAATGTAATCAAATTCAATCAAATACCACCACTGCTAAGTGTGGGTCGTTAAATATATGATCTATCTCCTCGTGATCATATTAACACCCATATTCGTTGACGCACAGGTCAAGGAGGAGGAGGAGTTGCAGCCATTCTTAATACTTAACTATCAATTATTAACAAACCTAAAACTAGATATCTTACCTTTGAATGTCTAATTCTAAATGTAACTAATCCTATCGTAAATCACAAAAACCTGTTGCAATAGTTGTTATCTATCCGCCAATTGTTATCGTCCGCCAGCACCTTACTCTTGTAATTCTTGTCAGAATTCCTTGAATTCGTATCTGAGTAAGTGCTAAGGAGAGATAAAATAATAATCATCAATATTAGATTCAATTGGGTTCACTCAACATGTGAGTGAATCCACCCACTGCCATGGTCAAACCCTCGATCTTACACTGACCTGTGGAACTGAGATTGAGAACTTGAAGATCCTTCCCAAAAAACCCTATTAACTGATCATATCTTAGTCATGTTTGACTATACAATTAATAACCACATCAACACAAAGAAAAAAATATTACTTTAGTCGGTACATGTCAGATAATACTGTCAATACCTTTAAAAACACAGTACAAGCCCTATTTAAATCTACACCTACCCTAAACATAAATGAAGGCACAAGTCTAAATCTCACACCGTCACTAATCAATAATCTTGTTGATAGTGCAGCAATGTCATTGCGTTCCATATTAGATGGTATTGCCCCTGTGAAAAAAAAAAAATTGTAACTCTGAGGAGGGTAGCACTGTGATTATTTGTTCAACTCAAATATTCGTACACTTAAACAGGCGCTACGTAGATTAGAAAGAAAGTTGTGTTCTACCAACCAGCCTGGAAAGACGGCTTCCTAAGATACAAAAAAGCCCTTTATATGCATCCGATGCAAGATTTGATACTATTCATCACTAACTGAAGAGAGTAGGAATAATCCCAAGATTGTGTTCAGCACTGTGGCCAGGCTGACAAAGAATCACTGCTCCAGTGAGCAGTCCATTGCCCTAACACTGAGTAGTGACGACTTTATGAACTTTTTCTGACACAAAAAAATAATTAGAGATATAATTAATTATAGTGTCCCTACCTAACAGAAATGAGTCCGATAATAGCACACATGTAATAAAGATTACAGAGACGTGACACAGAGAGGCAGGAGACTCTTGACGGCAGTGTCTGTGAAGATTCTCATTCATCCAGGTCATGATATCCAAAAAGGGTTTAGTTGTAAGCAACTGCACTTCTTCTTGGAGTTGAAAGGCGTTTCACTCCTCAACTGAGGAACTTCATCAGTTTCTGGTTGTTGTTGGAGGGAACTCTAGTAGTTGTACTACTCTAGACCACTCCCTTCACCACTGGACAAAGGTGTGAAGAGTTGTTTTAATCACACCTTTTTTTAGACAGAAACTGCTCCTGATGATAATGAGCAGGAGCAGGGCTCTGCAACACTGGGCAGACAGCACCGGGCAGACAGCATCCCATCCAGAGCAGAGGGGAAGGAAAAAGAACACACACACATCAGACGGGTCCTGAAAACCTGTGGCTACCCCAACTGGGCCTTCAACAAAACAGGTAATAGGCAGAATAAAGAAACCACTTCAAAACACATCACAAAAGGTCGGAACAAGAGGAAACACATGGTGCTGCCTTATGTTTCAGGAGTATCTGAGAAACTACGTAGGATTTTCAGCAAACACAACATTCCTGTCTACTTCAAACCGGGCAACACACTCAGAAAGAGGTTAGTTCATCCCAAGGATAAAATACCAAGGGAAAACCTTAACAATGTGGTCTATGCGGTCCAGTGTAGTGAAGAGTGTTCGGATCTGTATATTGGGGAGACCAAACAACCACTCCGCAAACGCATGGCCCAGCACAGGAGGGCGACCACATCAGGACAGGACTCAGCGGTTTATCTCCATCTCAATGAAAGGGGACACTCTTTCAAGGACTCAGATGTGCATATTTTGGACAAGGAGGACAGATGGTTCGAGAGAGGAGTAAAGGAAGCCATCTATGCCCATCTAGAACAACCAACCTTGAATAGAGGGGGAGGTCTGCGTCATCAACTGTCTGCTACATACCATTCTGCCTTGAGATCCCATCCTAGGAAGTTTAACTGCTCATCACTACCAGAGCAGGCTTCTCTAGACGGGTATGACAACGACTCCCATTCACATCTGGAAATGTGACAAGAAAACTGCTCATTATCATCAGGAGCAGTTTCTGTCTAAAAAAAGGTGTGATCAAATCAACTCTTCACGCCTTTGTCCAGTGGTGAAGGGAGTGGTCTAGAGCAGTATAACTACTAGAGTTCCCTTCAACAACAACCAGAAACTGATGGAGTTCCTCAGTTGAGGAATGAAACATCTTTCAACTCCAAGAATATGGATGGATATGGATATCTTGAGGGCAGTGGTCAGATTTATTTGAGGAGCCTTCTGTGTCCTTCTATTTTTGTATATTGAGACTACACTGCGTTTGAAATTGTTGCAAAAAAAAAAATGCAAAAAAGTGTTCAAGACAGGGGCATAGCCAGAACCCATAAAATGGGTGGGCCCCAAATAAATTAGGGTGGGCCAACCCCAAAGTGTTATAGCCAAGTTTGATCAGCCCTCTGATCAAATGTTTGGGTCAAGGGATGATGACAATCAAAAGTGCCAAGAAACTTCATTGAGATCATAGCTATCCAGTATGTATGTTTGTAGCTATTTCAGAGCACACAAATGAACAGGCAAGAACGTCTGATCAAAGGAGCAGCTGTAAAAATGCCCCATCACAGCAGCAGACCTGTTTTTGAAGCTGCTGGTGCCTCCAAGGTGCCACGGACAACAAGATGCAGAGTCCTCCAGGGGTTTGCAGCGGTGCGTAAGCCATCGTTTCGAACTCACTATCCATCCACACAAGCAGAAAAGGCTCCAGTGGGCCAGGCAATACCTGAAAACTGACTTCAAATCTGTTCTGTTCACCGATGAATGTTGTGCAACCCACGATGGTCCAGATGGATGCAGTACTGGATGGTTGGTTGACGGCCACCCCATGTAAACAAGGCTAGGGCACCAACAAGGAGGTGGTGGAGTGATGTTTTGGGCTGGTATCACGGGGAGAGAGATTGTCAGCCCTTTCAGGATTGCTGACGGTGTGAAGATGACATCCACTATGTATGTGAGGTTCCTCAAAGGACACTTCCTTCCATGGTTCAAAAAGAAGAATTGAGCTTTTCAGAACAAGATCAGTTTCATGCATGACAATGCACCATGCCATGCAGCAAAGAATAAATTTGCATCTCTGGCTGCATTGGGCATCAAAGGAGACAAATTTATGGTGTGGCCCCCATCTTCCCCCTGACCTCAACCCTACTGTGAACCTTTGGAGCATCATGAAAGGAAATGTTTATGATGGTGGGAGGCAGTCATCGCAACAACAGCTCTGGGAGGCTATTCTGTCCTCATGCAAAGCTGTTCCAGCAGATACTATCCAAAAACTGACAAATTCAATGGATGGAAGACTTGAGAAGGTCTTTTTCAACAAGGGGTCGTATGTACAGATGTGACTTCACTTGTGATAATGTTTTGATTTACATAGTGCTTGATTTTAGTTACATTTAGTCAGACATGACCTGCTAATGTTTATAATTTCTCACATAAATATGTTTTGTTCTTTATGACAATAAAATGTGTGGAAACCCAATTGTGCGTAATAATTTGGGACATGTATTTTTGTGATTTATTGTTTTTTACTATTATCATTGGAAGGTTCAATCAAAAACATCTGAATTGTACTCTAATGGTTGGTGCCTGCAAAATCATGATGACTGCCTTTCATATAGATAATTCTGTAAAATCTGATTTGCACAATAATTTGGAAGGGCTTTTCACCTGTCAGATAACATTCAGTGTTGAATCGCGGTCTCAAAATATTGTCTAAAAGCATATTTGTGCTTATATATATTGCTCAACGGCAATCAACGGCAATCGGT
Source organism: Paraplagusia blochii (assembly GCA_016785265.1). Lineage (NCBI taxonomy): Eukaryota > Metazoa > Chordata > Actinopteri > Pleuronectiformes > Cynoglossidae > Paraplagusia > Paraplagusia blochii. The sequence continues at coordinate 8,670 of JAFBJS010004741.1, forward strand.
TAACTCCAACAGCCAACAACCATCCAACGATCTGTTTTTATCCAACGATAGGATAGCTCCACAAAACCCGAAGCTAAGTATTTACATTCATTCTCCAACAGTATTAGCCCACTCACATTAGGACCACTATTTGCACCTCTACGTCTCACTCTACGGCCCTGGCTTGGCTCAATGCATGTTTAGTTATTGCTCCGCAAATTTTACGGAGAATGGAATATGTATTTAGTGTAAAACTTTAGCTGATATATTGGAAGTGCAGCTCCGCAGCGTAGGGACTAAGCCGCAGGAAACTAGTGCTGACAACTTCACATATGCAAAAATTGTGGCAACAGGAGCCACAATTTAAAAAGACAGGTTGCCCCATCAATTTCCACACTTTCAACCCCTCCAGCTGCTCCAGAGTGGCCAAGAGCTGCAATATTAAATGCGTTCCAGGGCCCAGAGTGGCCGACATAGAATCCAATTTGAAACTGCTGGCTAAAAGTAAGTTTGGTAAAATTGTAATTCATGTCGGCAGTAATGACATCCAGCTTTGTCAATCGGAGTCACAAAAACTAGTGTTAAGTAGGTGTGTTGATGTCGGACTCCATTTCTCTGGTCCACTACCAAACACGATGAATGAAGACATGTTCAGTCGTATGTCATCATTCAACAGGTGGCTGTCAAGGTGGTGTCCTGATAATAATGTGGGCTTCATAGATAATTGGCAGAGTTTTAGGGTCAACCCTGATCTGATGTGGAGGGATGGCATCCATCCCATCCTGGATGGAGCTAAATTCATTTCCAGGAATATATCAAATATTTTAATAACAACCACGCCAAAGAGTCCACACCAGCACACAAAGTTGTCGTCCTACACATGTCTCTAAGAATCAGATGGCATGTCACCCCGAAAGGATAGTGTTGAACTTCCATTGAAGATAAACATTATACCAACAATTAGGGCTCCCATTAATAAATTCATACGGAGAAACAGAAGAGAGGTAGATCATTCTAACCTCATTAAAAGTAAAATTTCATAATCGACATAAAACAGAAACAGGGACAAACACAATGATTAGGTGCAGTCTGTTAAATATTAGATCCTTAAAAAAAAATCCTTACTAATAAATGATTTGATAAATGATAATGCTTTTGATCTACTCTTTTTATCTGAGACCGGGCTTAAATCAGACGATTTTGTTACAATTAATGAAGCAACCCCACATCTGCTTTGTCCTCTAGGGATATGGGCATTTGTGTTATCCGACCTGTCTTGCTGTCTTTCGAAATTAACATTCCAAATGTTACAAAACCAAATCAGCAATATTACTTTGGTAACACAATTTTAAGAACAGCTCCCACCTGCCCTCCAGTCATATCTCAGTTACTCTGAGGAAAATTGCAAAACTTTTTGATGATGATAATGATGATAACTATGTCATGTGGAGGAACAGCTCAGACACACAATGAGCACATATTATGCAGAGATAACTGAAACTAATAAAAACAACCCTGGGTTCCTGTTCAGCACTGTCGCCAATCTGACAGAGAACCATAGAGCAATAACTACACAACTACATGCAAATTGGATCCTATACTAACCCCACTCTTTTGATGTTAGTGTTTTATCAAACTACAGACCAATTTCTAATCTATTCTAATGTATTCTTTCTAATCTATATTATCCATTTATCTCCAAATTCTTAAAGAAACTTGAGGTTGCACAATTGTGTGATCATTTACATAGTAATGATCTATTTGAAAAAATATAGTCTGGATTTAGAATCCACCAGAGCACAGAGACCTCATTGTTAAGGGTAAAAAAAATTATATTCTCATGGCCTCTGTAAAAGGACTTGTGTCCCTGCTAGTCCTACTTGATCTCAGTGCAGCATTTGACACTATTGACCATAAGATCCTACTTCATAGGCTAGAGTATGATGTTGGGGTCAAAGGAACTGCACTTGCTTGGTTTAAATCCTACAGATATGTTCCAATTTGTTTAAATAAACGAGGACTCCTCAGTACACGCTAGAGTTGCGGAGTTCTACAAGGCTCTGTACTTGGGCCAATTATTTTTACATTGTCTATGCTTCCTCTGGGCAAAATTATTAGACAACATAATTTAGATTCTCACTGCTATGCAGGTGATACCCATCTGTACTTATCTGCAAGCCCTGACAACCCAAACAACTTACCTCTTTCAAACAGGGTTAAGTGATGTTTTAAAGACATCCAGACATGGATGACACAGTATTGTTTGCTTCTAAATGCAGAAAAAAAACAAGGTTATAGTATAAGGGCAAAAACACACTGATCCATGATAAAAATCTATAAACAGACCGCTCCGATGATTAGATTCAGGTCTATTATAGTTCCTAAAATTATTAAGAGCAGAACAGGTGGTAGAGCATTTAGCTACCAAGCTCCTCTTCTGTGGAATCAGCTTCCGCTTCATGTCAGGGATTCTACCTGTAATTCCCTCTAGAGTCGAATGACGAAACCAAGTTGCTCCTTTTATACAGACTTTTAATCATGCTTTAAGCATAATAATTTGCTGTGAGAACTGTTTACAAAACATACAAAAGTACACAAAATAAATGACATACATATAAAGACTAAATACAAACATGACGACTTTGAGGCATGTCTTAACAGAAATCTTTATAACAACCCAAATAAAACATACCTCATTGGCCGCTTTCACTCAAGAAGAAATGAGTTAACTTTACATTTAGACTTGTTTAATCTTCTTTAAACGTAGTTCAGACGTCAAGCATCTGCACAAGCGTCTGGCATGCATGCTTGCTCCATCCAGAGTGTTCTAACACAGGGAGTGGCGCTTAAAGGGAACACCCCGCAATTTGCAACAGCAGATATTTGGTTCCTACCCTAGATTAACATATATTCCCCCATGACAACAACAGCGAAAAGTATGAAATACATGAAACGTTACTTTTAATATTAAACTACTGTATTAATTTATTACTCATATGTTTATAACTGTTTTTATTAATTCAATGTTTACATGCCAATATTTATTAACTTATTTATTTATTATCTATTTATTCTGCCTTCAGTGGCAGCTACAGTACCTTTAAGGTGAGACCAAAAAAAACATCTATTTAATGTCGCCTTAAGGCTTAAGGCATTCCACCCAACTTACTCAGAGCGATAGAGAGTATGTACTCCAACACCGAGGCCACAGTCATGACACCTGATGGAGAGACCGAGCAGTGCTACATCAACGCTGGAGTGCTACAGGGAGAGACACCCTGGCTCCTTTTCTCTTCATCATTGTCCTGGACTACGCCATGAGGAAAGCGATGGCAGACGGCAAGGAAGAAGAACTGGGCTCCACCATCAAACCACGCAGATCCAGAAGGCACCCGAAGGAAGTCATGGCTGACCTCGACTTCACAGACGACATTGCCCTGTTATCTGACGCCATACAGCAAGCTCAGGAACTTCTCCTCAGAGTCGAGACCGAATGCAACAAAGTAGGTCTCGGTATCAACGGCCCCAGAACCAAGTACCTGGCCTACAATATCGACGAACACCCTCCACTCGGCAGGCACTCTCCTCTCGTCACTCGCAACGGCACTGTCCTTGAACAGAAAGAGGACTTCAAGTATCTCGGCTCCTGGGTCGATGAGTCACTGAAAGATATCAGGGTCAGGAAGGGGCTAGCCTGGAAAGCTCTAAACGACATGGACAGGATCCTGAAGAAAAGATTCGTCGTTGCAACGGTGGAGTCAATCCTAATCTATGGATGCGAGAGCTGGGCAATGAATGATGCAATGGAGAAGTCCCTCAACGGTACCTACACACGCATGATACGGAAGGTCCTGAACATACACTGGAGCTCACACACAACCAATGAAGAGCTGTTTGGTGGACTGCCCGCAGTCGCTGACAAGATAGCTGCCAAGAGACTCCAGTTAGCAGGACACTGCCATCGCCACCAGGAGTTGAGCACCCAGAAACTAGTGCTATGGGAGCCAACACATGGTCACAGAGGAAGAGGGAGTCCCCGCACCTCGTACGTGGACACCCTGAAGAAGGACACTGGAGCCAAGTCTGCCAGTGAGCTAGCGTCGTTGATGGAGGATTGTGCTGTATGGAGGAACCATGTTCATGCTTGCCGCGTAGCGACTTACTGACTGATTAAATGTCGCCTACGGGAACTTTTTTAATGTTTAACACCAATCCTGTAGTTTACATCAAGCTGCTATAGGTTTTTAAATGCTGGGGTAGGGGGCTCTCACATCATGTAGGGGGCTCTCACATCATGCATCATTTTTTTCCCTCTGCAGTTTTTCCTTACCCTGGCTAAGGGTCTAAGGACAGAGGATGTTTCCCACCTTGGAAAGCCCTATGTGACAAATTTGATTTGTAAATGTGGGCTATATAAATAAAATTTGGTTGATTTGATTGATTGATTGATTTAAAAGTACAAGGTGCCCAGCTATTTAGCTTTTCCCCTATAGATCTCCCGGAATTAACATTGTTTATTATCATTTAAAACTTTAACCTTCCTGTTAGATTCCACCCCAATCAAACTATTTAAAGAAGTCTTCCCACTAATTAATGTATATGTATTAAACCAGATTAACATCTCCTTAATAAGTGGAAATGTACCCCAAGTCTTTAAAAAAGAAGTTATTAAACCAATACTTAAAAAGGCGATCCTTGACCCAAATCTAATCTGCCCTTTATCCACAAAATACTTGAAAAGGTAGTTGCTAGGCAGTTACGTGAGTATGTGTGGTAATAACTTTTTTGAAGAATTCTTATGAGGATTTAGACTATACTATAGCACAGAAACAGTTTTAGTTTAAGTCACTAATGACTTTCTTATGGCCTCAGATAATGGTCTAGTCCAGGGGTCACTAACTGGCAGACCGCGGTCTGTGTTAGGACCCAGGGGTAATCCTGTACGAACCCGGATTTATAATCTATTTATACGGCAGATGAATTTAACGGGATAGTTTTAAGGTGCACAGCTTTTTCAGTGTTCATGACCAAGCCATTGTAAACACAGGAAAAGCTGCGCCGGTATCAGGAAATAAACTGACCAATCGTGTACGGGTTAAATTATCCCACGTGATGCTTTTCAACCAATCAACTCTCGGCATTCTTGGCAGTTAACAGCAGCAGGCAGAGTGAGAGGGAGAGAAACAGATGGAGACGTGGAGAGGAAGAAAGTCAGGGGAGACAAGGGAAGCGGGTTCCGAAAAACTGAAAGTGTTTAATTGTTAATTGTTGATTTTTTTATGATTTGTATTGTTAAAGTGGTTGAGATTGTTCTGACAAGGTGTGTTAAAGAAAAAATTATATAAGCTGTTGCTACACCTTATTTCTCTTATGTTTAGAGCTTTATTTGAAGATGTTAACACTACTACACTATAACACTCTGGCAAGTTGGACATGATGTTCTGGACTCTTGGCGTTTTAGTTGAATACCCCTGGTCTAGTCTCTATATTTGTCCTGTTAGATCTCAGTGCTGTATTTGACACCATAGACCACACAATACCTTTGCAGAGACTGGAGCAGACCTTAGGGATCTCAGGTGCTGCCCTCTGTTGGTTTAAATCGTATCTTTCCAACAGACCCCAGTTTGTTCCTGTAATAATAACAATTCAACACAAGCTAGAGTTAAGCTGGAGTTGTGGAGTTTTACAGTGCTCAGTTCTTGGGTTCTGGATGACCTGCAACTTTCTACTGTTGAACTCAAATAAAACTGAGGTTATTATTATTGGCCATAAACTTCTTAAAGACAAACTTTGGGACCACATATTGACCTTGGATGACATTACCTTGGCATCCAGCTCCACTGTAAAGAACCTTGGCCTTACTTTTGAACAGCACATTTAATTTAATTTAATCCACACATAAAAACAAGAACAGCTTACTTTCACCTGTTAGGACATTAGGAAAATCAGAAGCATTCAGTCTGTAAAGGATGCTGAAAATTAGTCCATGCTTTTGTTACATCCAGATTAGATTACTGTTACTCGTTATTATCTGGATATTTGATTAAATCATTGCAACTCATTCAAAATGCAGCTGCACGAGTTCTTACAGGAACAAGCAGGAGAGACCATATTAACCCAGTGTTAGCTTCTCTACACAGGCTCCCTGTTCAGTTTAGAATAAAATTTAAAATCCTACTCCTCACTTACAAAATACTTCATGGACAGGAACCATACTTTAGAGACTTAGTTCTACCCTATCACCTAAATAGATTACTTAGGTCTCACAATGTGGGCTTACTTGTAATTCCCAGAGTCCAAAAGAACAGAATGGGTCCTTTAGTTATCAGGCCCCTCTTCAGTGGAATCAGTCCAGTGTCGGTCCGGGATGCAGATACCCTCTCTGTTCTGTTGCTAAAGTTTAGGCTGCTGGGGGATTTCACAGAGCACTTGGTTCACACCCTTGTTTCACGTCATTCGCTAAATGCAATTGATTTACTTTCCACTAACCTTATTCCTAGTTAGTGCCTCTCCTTCCTGTCCTCTCATTCCCTCAGGTTTCAGGATCCAGATCCACCTTCCACCTCCTCATAATTATTGCTTATGTTATCCCCTGTTATCCCCCTGAGGAAGTGGGGCAGAGGTTAGCGGTCAGCTGCAGCAGGGTGAGCACAGGAGCACAACGCAGGTACATCATATAACGCAGGTGAGAGTAATTCTCCTGATAACACCTCTCTCTATATTGGTAGGAGCCGGGTCCAGGGGAGGAGGGACAGGATGCTAAGAGAACAAAAGCGTCAGAAGACGCAGAGACAGATTGAGGCTGTGCAAGAGAGCACATAGAGACCGACAGACAGAGACTGGCAAAAGAGCACTTTTGTGTATTAATAAAATGAGTGAAACACATACCAGTGTGTGTGTGTGCTTGCATCCAGTGGAACACTCATGTTACACCCCCTCAATTCTGTTTCTCTCCCCTCTTGTTCCCCTTCTCTCTTCTAACCCCCCCTAAAAGGAAAGAAAAGGTATTTCTACCTGTTAAAGGGAAGTTTTTTTCTCTCCACTGATGCCTAGTGCTTGCTCATTGTGTGTACTGTTGGGTTTTCTCTTTCTGTAATTCTGTATTGCTATGATTTCTGTAAATATGTGCTTTGGCCTTACACTGTACAGTGCCTTGTGACAACATCTGTTGTGATTTGCCGCTATACAAACTCAAATAAATTAATAATAATAATAATAATAATCTATTATAATAATAATAATAAAAATCTCAGTTCTCACATGGCGCCTGAGAGAGTGGCAGAAGGTCACAGCAGCTCCTGGATTACCTCTTTTTTTTTTTTTACTCTTTTTGTGTGTAATTGCGCTATTGCTTCCCAATCTTTTTTTTTTTTTTTTCAGTCCAGTCAAACACTTAAGTTGTCTGGGGCATTTTTGTTATATTTTTCTTTTTTCTTCTTTTTTTCTGGCCTATTGGTCAGTGACTGTCTGGCCCAGAAGAGCAGTCATCAGATTGTGTATTCCCGGGAGCACCTCATCTCATTGTCTAAGTCTCCAGTGTTGCTTAGAGCTAGGCCTGACATCCCTGTCAAGCTGAGGAGGAAAACACGCAGAGGACGGCGTGGTGGAAAGATAGTGAAGCAACAAAGAAGAAAGTTCCGACCTGCAGTCCCATCTGACCTCATGGGTAATGTACGGTCATTGGCTAATAAAATGGACGAACTGTGTGCACTCCAACTTCACTGACCACAGTGCAACTGTACCTGGCTTTAAGACCCTGCGGGCAGACAGAGACACCCATCTTAGTAGGAAGAAGAAGGGTGGTGGTATTGCTATTCTTGTGAATAAGAGGTGGTGCAATCCAGACCATATTACTGAGAAGGAGCGTTTCTGCTCACCTGATATTGAACTTCTAGCTTTGGGAATGCGTCCATACTATCTGCCAAGGGAATTCACTTCTGTTCTCTTCATTGGAATTTACATACCTCCTTCAGAGGATGAAAGTGCCGCCTGTGAAAAAATACAAGCTGTGGTAGCTGGCCTGCAGTCTAAACATCCTGATGCTTTACTGCTGATATCTGGTGATTTTAACCATGCTTCCTTGAACACTGTTCTACCTACTTTTCATCAGTATGTTCACTGCAAGACCCGAGACAATAGAACGCTGGACTTGCTCTACTCAAATGCAAAAGAGGCTTACTGTGCTACGGCCCTCCCCCCTCTGGGCCGTTCAGATCACAACCTGGTGCTGTTAACACCCATAGTGAAGAGGCAGCCTTTGACCATAAGAACTGTACGAAAGTGGGGTCATGACACCACTCATGCCCTCCAAGACTGCTTTGAAACTACAGATTGGGATGTGCTCTGCCAGTCTCATGGGGAAGACATTGACAGCATGGTGGACTGCATCACAGGTTACATCAACTTCTGTGAGGACACAGCCAATCCAGAAAAAACTGTCCGCTGTTACCCCAACAACAAGCCCTGGATCACCAGCCAGCTGAAGGATCTGCTTAATAAGAAACGGGCATTCATCTCTGGAGACAATGATGAGTTGAGGAGGATACAACGACAACTTAAACACCAGCTGAAGCAGGCAAAGGAGGCCTATGGCAAAAAGCTAGAGTCCAAACTCCAGCAAAACAACACCAGAGATGTTTGGAGAGGAATGAAACACATCACCCGGTTTAATGTCAAATCCAAACAGCAGGACAATACCATATCCAGGGCCAATCAACTCAATACACACTTCAATCGCTTTTCGTCGCCCATCACCCCTGTTTCCACACCTCCCAGGGCAGCAATCCACCTCCCAGCACACACCACTCACGACGTCCATTGACCTGCTAAACACCTCTGCTTCTCACCCTGTACCCTCCCCCACTTCTGCAACCACTTCAGTGTCTTTCTCACCTGCCCTAGTGAGAAGGCAATTGGAGAAAGTTATTCCAAGCAACTCTCCAGGACCAGACAAAGTAAACCCCCGTCTGCTGCGGAACTGTGCTATACAGCTCACTGGGATATTCCACTTTCTCTTTGAGCTGAGTCTGAAGCTAGAGAGGATACCTGCGCCTTGGAAAACATCCTGCATTGTACCTCTTCCAAAGAAGACTACACCATCTGGTCTTGATGACTTCAGACCGATTGCTTTGACATCTCATGTCATGAAGGTGTTTGAGAGACTTGTCCTGGCTCAGCTGAAACCACTTGTGGCTCCTTCCATGGACCCTCTTTAGTTTGCGTATCAGCCCCATGTTGGTGTGGATGATGCTGTCATTTTTCTTTTGCAGCGTGCTCACTCTCACCTGGATATTGTTGGAGGCTCTGTGAGGATATTGTTTTTTGATTTCTCCAGTGCCTTTAACACAATTCAGCCATTCCTGATGAGTAAGAAGCTGCTCAAGATGGGTGTCAGCACCTCCATGGTCTCCTGGATTGCTGACTACTTGTCTGGCAGGCCACAGTACGTGCGCTTAGGAAACACCCTGTCAGATACAGTGGTCAGTAATGTAGGTGCTTCTCAGGGTACTGTCTTGTCTCCACTCTGTACACCTCTGATTTCCACTACAGCTCCAGGTCGTGCCACTTAAAGAAGTTCTCTGATGACTCTGCAGTGGTAGGATGTATCAGAGATGGACAGGAGCTGGAGTACAGGGATATGATCACAAACTTTGTTCAGTGGTCCCAGGAAAACCACCTGTTACTGAATATCAATAAGACCAAGGAACTGGTTATTGACTTCAGGAAGAAGAGGACTCCAGTGGAGCCCATCACCATCCAGGGCTCGGAGGTGGAGGTGGTCGAATCATACAAGCGTTTATGTGAATGACAGGCTGGACTGGAGAGACAACTGTAATGCTGTATACAAGAAAGGTATGGGCCAGCTCTATTTCCTGAGGAAGCTTAAGTCTTTCAACGTGTGCAGCAAGTTACTGGAGATCTTCTACCAGTCTGTTGTGGCCAGCGCTCTGTTTTTTGCAGTTGTATGTTGGGGGGCAGCATCAGCAAGAAGGACCTTGGAAGAATTAACAAACTGATTCAAAAAGCTGGTACTGTGATTGGCTGTCAGCTGGATACTTTTGTCACAGTGAGGGACAGGAGGACACTGGACAAATTGCTTTCCATCATGGACTCTCCTACTCACCCACTTCACAAGAGTGTTGTGAGTCGGAAAAGTTCTTTCTCTAAGCGACTCCTTCAGCTGCACACTCGCAGTGAAAGATAGAGGACCACGTTCATTCCTCACGCCATACAACTGTTTAATAACTCACCACTCAGTGTAAGAAAGTAGATTGAACATTGCTCATGTTCACACTCACGCTCTACTTTTATTTTACTTCTGTTTTTGACCCTTGTACTTCCACAATTGCTTACTGTGTTTAATTGTATAGTATTTAATCCTTGGCCTTCTGCTAGAATTTTATTCCTCTTATTGAGTTTGATTGTATTGTTTTTAATCTTTTATCTTCTGTTAGAATTTTCAAATTTTCTTTTTAACTCTCCTTTTGTATTTCTACTTATTCAAATTATACTTTATTTCATTTAATCTTATTTATTTCATTTTATCTGCAATGATTCAATGTGCTGCTGTGCCAAAACAATTTCCCATGTGGATCAGTAAAGTATGTCTAAGTCTAAAGTCTAAGTCTAAGTCTAATAAGCGTTGTGGGACCAGGTGTAGCTGACGTAGCTGAGCTAAGACGATTAGCTCCTGATTGCAACTTTGGTACTACACTGGAGCAAATGTAAAGAGATCGCCTCGTATGTGGCATCAATGATGAATTCAGCAACGTTTATTATCTGAAGGCGAGTTCGTGTTTGAGAAGGCATTTCAGATTGCTGTAGCTGCTGAAGCCGCCAGTAAAAAAGTGCACACCAAACACTAAAGCCTTGTTTGCTTGCAACAGCGTGAAAATGTATTCAATATACTGGCAAGAGGAAAATATCTCTCCAAACTAGATTTAAGTAATGCTTACCAACAGATTGTGATGGACAAAGAGTCCAAGAAATATTTGACAGTCAACACACATCATGGCCTGTTCAGTTACAATAAGTTCACCTTCGGAGTGTCATCTGCCCCAGCAATTTTCCAAAGAACCATGGAGAGCTTGTTACAGGGCCTGTTTAGAGTCGCTGTGTATATAGAAGCACTGGACTGCCAATGATGAGACACTGTCGTAAGTGTTACTCTGGTGCCTGAAAGGATGGCCAAAGGAGGTGGATACAGCGTTCAAACATTACAGCCAGAGGACGCTGGAACTTAGTGCAAGAGATGGTTGTGTACTGAAAAGTGATGGTTCCATAGAAGGGAAGGAAGAACTTAACACGCTCATATGTGTGGTGTCCAGGGATGGATTCTAATATTGAGAAGAAAACAGGAAGTTACCTGCAGTTGCGCAGCTTCATCTATGGGAGCAGCCTGAAACGCTCTGGAGCCACCTGCATACTGATTATGCAGGTCCAAACCTGGGAAAAATGTTCCTGATCATTGTTGATGCACAGGTGACTATTGAGTTTGTCTGTCCGTCCAGAGAGTGGATCCCTCTCCTTTGTTTCTCCCTAAGCTTTCTACCGTTTCCCTCTGTAGTTTTTCCTTACCCTAACTGAGTCGAAGGACAGAGGATGTTATCAACGCTCTAAAGCCCGATGTGACAAATCTGATTTGTAAATGTTGGCTATATAAATAAAACCAGCTTGATTGATTAAAATATTTAAGTTTTGTGTTCGTAGCAACTATCATAATGAAATGTAGTGGTACTCAAATGATTTTAAGGCTGTATACAGCAGTTTTTGGGTTAATTAGTCCAAGTGTGTTGAGGCATTGGTTAGAGCTGTGTGGACGTCAGAGTGAGAGAGAGAAGCTGCATGGAGCAGCACTGCAGTTTGAGTCTGGAAATAAGTTATATGTTCACTGTAATCTCTGTCACCGGGGCATAACAGTAGAATAAAAAAAATAGATGTAAAGACATTGACAGGCATCTTTATTGTAACCTGCTGTTGCTTGCTTGTGGGTGTGTGCTGTTGTACAGCATTACGTGTGTGAGACTGTTTATTTCCCTATAAGGCAAGAAGACCCGCCCATGTCTCGGTTTTTGATTAGCTTAGCCTGAAAATAGACCTCTGTCAACCAATCATCGCACCTTTTTAAGCATGGGTTCAGTTAGTGTGCACGGCTGCCTTTCACTCATGACAGTGAAAGTTACCACACACACACACACACTGACAGGCAGCAGACAGGCTGTCCTGTCTCTGTGGCCGGGAGAAACCGTCCATTTGGACCACAGATCATAACGGATAATGAGCCCCTTTACACCACAGTAACAATAACGACATTACTGAATGGGCAAAGTAACGCGTTACGTTATAGTAACTGAAAAAAGCAGTTTTGTTACGTAACGGCGTTACAAGTAACGCACACAGTAAATGGAGAACTTTTACTTCTGGAGATAATGTACAGTATACAGTATGTGTGTAACTACAGTCATGAACTGATATGGATACCAGTGGTAGATAAGAACACCAAACCAGTGTTCTACACGGTGCAGACAGGAGACGGACACGTGATGTCACATCACATTGACCTAATTTTTAAGTGTCATACTTTATCAAGTGATATTCAGTCCTGAGGGGGAAGGAACGCCCTATAGCCTGCAGTTGCCAGAGCAACCAGTGGAGATAGTGTCTGCAGACCCAGTTCCTCGACTTCAATGAGTAGGCAAGTGACAGAGCAGCCTGAGGTGCCAGCCCAGGTTCCTCCTCCAGCTGTCTGTCAGAGGTAGGAGCTGAACCAACATTTGTGCTGCGAAGATCTCAATGCACCAGACAGACTCTCTCTTATCTGAGAGATTTTGTTAGATAGAGGTGACATCCCTCAAGAAAGTGTCAGAATACGCTCTGGGATTCACTGGAAGGGTTGGCAGTCTACCCACCTTTCTAAGTAGTTCTTTTTTTTTTTTACATAAAGTTTTGAGTTAATTGATCTTTAACCTCTCAGATTTGGTACAATAACAGTATTGAGTTATTTTAAGAATTGTTGCAGTATGTAATTTCACTGTATATTCAAAAGTAAGGTTAATGTGAAGGGAACGTGTATTTTTCATTTCACTTAAGTACTTTAAACTTAAGATGTAGACTCCTGAGAAATTAAAATGTAGTAACACCCCAAGCCACCAGAGGGATTGTGTACCCTTGTCACCTGAAGGTTTTCCTATAATGAGATGAGACAGGTAACAAGTGTATCTGTGTGTGAAGCGCCTGAAACAAAAGGAAACAAGTCATGCCTTTGGGTCACAGTTTTAATTATCTGTACACGTCATCACACAATCTTTTCTATACTGCAGTGTAAGGGAGAATCCCATAACCTGAAATTCTCATTTTATTGGATTATTTGCAACAGCCTGCATGAGTTCTGTTTTAATTTAGAATAAATTGCCCTTGTTTTTGTTGTTTTCAGTCCACCTCAGTGGCAAGCTGGTACTGAGAAAAACAGCATATTAGGGATCTGGATCGATCATTTAATATTTTTTATCAATCGTTCCTGAATCGGATCGTAGCCTATGTTTGAGATTTGAGTTGGATTTTTATGTGAGTGAGGATTCACACCCTTAGCAGGTATGACGGTGACACCAAATTAGGCAGTAACTGTAGATGGTGTGAAAGAAACTGAGGTAATCTGTGAAACAGTATTAAAGATATCCTACCAAAAGGTATTCAGTTAGGGACATGCCCAAAGCATGTGAAGGTAGGTAGCAGGGAACTGATGACATTTATCACAAGTAGGGTCAACATCAATATATATTTTAGACAGTCGCACCTTAGTAATATGATAGCAGTGAAGAATTTTACATTGCAGTAACCCATGCCTAGCAGATATGGACGAAGAAGGGACCAGCCGCACACACTCATCCCACGTTGTCTGGAAGGGTACGTTCACACTGTGTCTTGAAACGACCCATATCTGATTTGTTCAGAAATCCGATTTTTTTCTTAGGCCGTTCACATTTCCCACTTATCTGGATTTGTATACGATCTCGACTCCAACAACTCAAACGTACCGCATGCGCAAATGGATAGGTATAGGCGCGTCTGTGCAATACATAAACAAGCAAGTTTGCAAAATTGTAAAGCATGGAGATGAGACAGTACCTTGCGATGTGGTTTCTGTACTGGCGGTGGAACTCAGTCAACAATATGGTATTGCATAGGAGATTAAGCAGGGGGGTAAGGGTTTTGGTCCTGGCTCTGTGTGGGGCAATAACAGCAACCTCCATTGAACGGGGCATATGGATGCAGATTGCAGAGTTGCAGCCAGGAGTGGTGGGATGTTGATGTGCAGCGCTTCTCATAGTTTATCAGCAACGGCTCATGAGAAACACCTTCACCAACCTCTGTGAGCGAATGCACGTGCCACTGTCTCGGGAGGAAATGTAACTTCGGCAGTAGTCTATATAACAACCAGTGTTGGACAAGTTACTTTAAAAAAGTAACTTTTTACTTTACTAGTTACTGCTCTGAAAAAGTAACTACATTACTAGTTACCAAATTATAAAAGTAACTAATTACTTTACTTTAATAACAAATTAAACAGTTTAATGTTGTGCTCTGTAGCAACTATCAAAATTTAGTGGGACTGTAATGGTTATAAGGTTTTATACAGCAGTTATTGGGTTAATGTTTCCAAGTATGAGGGCGTGGTTAGAGCTGTGTGGATGTAAGAGAGTGAGAGAGTGAAGCTGCAGGGAGCAGCGCTGCAATTACGGTCTGGAAATAAGTTGTACATTCGCTGTACAGTACAATAAAAACAAAATAGATGTTTAGACATATTGTGAGGCATTTTCATTGTAACCTCAACTTGCCACTTGCTGCTGTCTTGCCTGTGGGGGTGTGCTGCCGAACGGGGCAGAGGCACATCCACTCACAAAGCCAAAATAAAAAGAATTTTGTTTCTTTTAAGATGGAATTGCTGTCCGAGTATGTGCGAACAGAAGAACAAGGGATGTTACTGGGTGAGATTTTTTTAGTTTTGAGTGAGTAAGGGCTGCTCTGCAAAACATGCTGCGAAGCTAAAGTAACAAGCGAGTTTGTAAAGAGGAAAAGTGTGGACTGAATGGATGTTGGACTACTTTAAGCATCACATTCAGCAGAAAAGTATTTGATTGAAATAGAAAAAGTTTCTAAATGATGATTTTATTTACTAAAGGAGAAAAAAAATACAAACTTGTCTGGCCCTCTGTGAAAAAGTTGCCCCCTGAACCTAATAATGGGTTGTGCCACCTTTGGCAGCAATAACTGAAATCAAGCGTTTACAATAATTTGTGATGAGTCTTTCACAACACTTTGGAGGAATTTTGGCCCACTCTTCTTTGCAGAATTGTTTCAATTTGTTTTGTTTTGTTTCTTGTTTTCTAACAAGAACTGGCCGTTTAAGATCACACCACAGAATTTTGATAGGATTTAAATCCAGACTTTGACTTGGCCGCTCCAAAACCTTAATTTTGTTTTTTTTAGCCATTCAGAGGTGGACCTACTGGTGTGTTTTGGATCGTTGTCCTGCTGCATGCTCCAAGAGCGCTGGAGTTTGAGCGCACAAACTGATGGCCGGACGTTCTCCTTCAAGATTTGCTGGTAGACAACAGAATTAATTCTTCCATCAATTACAGCAAGTCGTCCTGGTTCAGACCATCACACTGCCACCACCATGCTTCACTGTTGGTATAGAGTTCTTTGGATGGAATGCTGTGCCATTTTTTCGCCAGATATAACGGGCCGCACAGCTTCCAAAAAAAATTCAACTTTGGACTCATCAGTCCACAGAATGTTATTCCAAAAGTCTTGAGGATCAAGAGGTTTTTTAGCAAATGTTAGACGAGCCTTTGTGTTCTTTTTGGACAGCAATGGTTTTTGCCTTGGAACTCTGCCATGGATGCCAGCTTTGGCCAGTGTTTTTCTTACAGAAGATTCATGAACACTGACCTTAACTGAGGCCAGCAAAGCCTGATGTTCATTCTATGTTTTTCTAGGTTCTTTTGTGACCTCCTGGATGAGTCGTCCTTGCACTCTTGGGAGTAATTTTAGCTGGCCGACCACTCCGGGGGAAGGTTTGCTACTGTTCCCAGTTCTCTCCATTTGTGGATAATGGCTGTGACTGTGGTTCACTGGAGCCCCAAAGCCTTGGAAATGGCTTTGTAACCTTTTCCAGGCTGATCTATGTCCATCATTTTTTTCCTCATTTCTTCTGGATTTTCTTTGGATCGTGGCATGATGCTCTGTTCGTGTAGCCTACTTCACTTTGTCTGACACATTCTATTGAAGTGATTTCTTGATTCAAAACATGTGGTGGTAATCAGGTGTGGCCTGTGGAATTGAACCCAGCTTTCCTAAAACTGTGATTAGTCACAGTTTTTGGTGATTTAACAAAGGGGGCAATTACTTATTCACAGAGGGCCAGACAAGTTTGTAATTTTTTTCCCTTGGTAAATAAAATCATCATTTAGAAACTGCATTTTCTATTTCTTGGCATTGTCTATGTGTCATACTAAAATTGGTTTGATGATCTGAAACCTTAGTGCGTGATAAATATGCAAAAAATGCAGAAATCAGTAATTCTAATTCTGGAAAATCTGAGAAAATATGATTTGCATAATAATTTGGAACACAGTGTATTAGTGAAGGGTAAAATAAAATGGGGCCAGTCCAGATGAAGCCAGAAGGCCCAAACATTGTCTAAATTGTCTCCATATACTCACAATGAATTTAGTGTAGTGCTTTCTGCAGAGACTCTCAAGGCCACCCTTTTCAGTAAAGACCAGAATTTACAGGAGTCATCTAAAACTGTAGATGTCTCTAAGACAATTGTCTTCAAGAAACCTTTGCGCCATTACGCTCCATTTAACTATTTTGGAACAGTGTAATTTACTGTTAAGTATTAGGTCTACTTTTGACTCAAAAAAACACAGGACTCTCAATGTGTTTATTTGCCTAATTCATGGTATTTTATTAACCAAAACAATATGCAAATTATGATGCTGGCATTATGGTCTTATACATTGTTGCCTAAACACAATAAAAAGAAAAATAGAAAAGGCAGTTGCAATATTTTAAGACAGTTAACAATAATTTAAAGAGCCATGTTCATTGTGACATTCTACAGATTTTGCTCACTTAAGGTCTCAGCTAAACTTAGCTTGAGAGAAATCCATCTCTGGATGCTGAGCCATGAACCTGCAAAAACAACGGCCTACAATGATTTATCATTTCTTACAGCACAACTGGTAAAACACCCTAATCAAGGATTTCTACTTGTAGGGCTTTTTAAAATATCATATTACATAATTATGCAAATATCTGGCTCCAAAATTAAAAGTGTCAATGTAGTATTATGCTCAATTTAGTAGGAATGTATCACTGAGGACTTACTTTTTAAGAATATCTTGTTTCTTCTGCTCATCAGATGTAGGAAGGCCCATGGATTTCTGTCTTTGGTCAAACATCATCTTTTCTACCATACCACGTGTTTCTCCATCCAGATCTGACAGCTGGTAGAAAGAAAAAAAATACAGTAAAAGGTACCAAGGAAGCAGATCAAGGGGGTTAAAAGTAAGACCCCGATTTTTGAATGAAGTAAACTTTGTTGTATTTAGTGTATGAAAAGATTAATTAAGCAGACTTTACTTTTACTTTACCTTTGAATTCTCGGGAGAGATCTTCTTTGTGTTAATTTCTTGATCTCCACTTACAATCTTGCTCCACCATTCCATCGTATTAATCTGACAATAAAAAACAATTATGGAAATCAGTATAGCTTTTCTCTACAGTAGTTTACCACTTCCCACACTTAATACTTGGTTGACCAAAACTGATGATCTCCGACACCCAGATTCATTCAATACAGAAATGATCTCCTACTACAGAACATCCAACCATAAATGAAGAATCAACACTGACTCTGGATTGTGTACCACAATGGAGCAGCTCCAAGCAAAATATAGCAAAAGTGAATGTACTTAACAAACTGACTTCCTAAACAAATTTTGCCAAGATCTTTGGCCAAACCTTGAACACACAAAATGGCGAGAGCAAATAGAAATAAAATACATTCAAACAGTATGAATTAAATTGAGATCTTCTTGCTACATGTGTAATGTATTTATAATGTTATTTCCTGTTTGCACATCATGTGAAATCATGAATTTGATCTCAACGAGGTCAAGATACTATCAAAGCCATTCTTCTTTATACTTTAATGTGTTATTAAATCATTCCTTACCTTTTCCAAATGCACAGTGACTACTTTGCCATCTTCTATAAGCCAGGAGCTTTCTTCTACCTTCACCTCATTGTAAAGCTGGCCATCAACAACAGGTGGGTGACCTTTGAGGCCAATTTTGATGCTGCGCCTCTGAATGTCCACTACCAAATCTCTACCCTTTATGTTGAAATTCACATTAAAGGGCACAGTTAGCTGTAAAGGGTGAAAAACAAAACAAATGTGCAGAACTGCGTTCAGTATGAGGTGGTATCAATTATGCTTCAATGCTTTCAAATGGCACACAAGGAGTTATTTTATTTGGTGAGAGGACAGGATCTGATTAAAAAATTGTCCACCACTCAAACAACTGCAAAAAAATAGTTACAAAACAATAGAAAATTCTTCATTATGACTAATTTTTTTTTTTTAGTTTTTGACAGAAGATCATCATATTTAGTCAGTGGAATCTGGGGTTTATATTCCAAATGGAAAAGTATATCAAAGTGGGATAATTATCAAAAAAGGTTGTGCGAGAGACTACCGGTAGTGGCGATGTAGGAGAAAGACGTGTGAAAGGGGTCACTCGGTTAACTCTTTAACATTTATTTGTAAACACCACAACTGTGTCAGAAACATTGTATTATCTAAGGCTATGTTAAATTTTTATAATAAAATGAATGGTACTAAGTCCAAACCGAGTCAGCAACTACGACGGGAAAGCTGACCAAGATGGCTACAGATGATCCTGGGACCGCCACACCTGGTCCAGCCAAAGGAGCTTTTAATGGCCGCCTCACTACTACAGAAACTTTGGGGAAAAACTTTGAACGCATCACCCACAAAGAAAAAACAGTAAAGCTATTGCATGCTCAAAACAAATCACTCCAAGACAGGCTTGAAGACCTTGAAATCAAGAATCGTAGAGCTAATATAAGGATAATTAATGTTCCCTAAGACAGCGAAATGTACAGAGATAATGTTGCATTTATAACGGATTTGTTGATGGAGCTTGTCGGCCCCGATGTTTTCGTAAAACCTCCGCAGCTTGAGAGAGCCTACCGCTCCCTCCCTCGTATTATTGGACACGAAGCTAAACCGCAACCATTTTTGGTCTGTTTTCATCGTGTTGAAGAAAGGGAGAATGTGCTGTACCCAACAACATGAGCTCAAATACGGCGAAACAACGCTGCGTATGTACCCGAACATTAGCCCAGACACTGCAAAAAAACGTAACGCCTTTAACAAGATCAAAGACATGCTCCTGCACGGCTGCAGGTCTTTTACAAGGACAAATCTTTTATTTTTGAAAAACCAGAGGACGCACAATTGTTCTACAAAAAGCGAATACTGGATAAGGAGTGAAGTCCCGCTTTACTAACATGTACTTATTCTCATATGTTGCAGCGTATATCACCGTTTAAACTTTTTTGTGGACTTGTGGACTTTATTTTTAACAAAATGCTGTTCTCATAAATGGGTGAGTAAATCACTGTAATTCCCGTGTAATTGTGGCTTATTTTTGTTTACACCCAGTTCTTACGTCACGTGCTGTAGCTTCCCCAGGTGTGAGGTGCCTAAGAGTAGCTCTCTAAAGTAGTTTCCTGTTGTCATTTGCTCTTTATATATGGCAAACCTAAAGGTACCTGTGTTAACTGGAAAAAGAATGCTACTTACTTGTTATAATTTTTTATTATTATTTTAAGGTGTGGTGATTTATATTCTTGAAATCTCATAACCACTGACCTCTTGAACAATAGATAGTAATGAAAGGAGATAGTGTAATCCTGTTGGGGGTGCAAAAGTGTAAGGTTTTGGTTTGTATCGGGGAAGGGGGGAGGGCAGTGATGGGAGAGGGTTTTGCACGGATGTTATTATTTTGTTTTGGCTTTTTGTTTAGTTTCAGTTCTTCTTGTTTGGTCCAGTCACCTTCTAATAACTCACTTAAGAATTGCCTTAAAACTGGAGGGTACACCACTTCCCTTGTCTTTAGGACATGACAACCCTGGGTAGGGTACTTTGTATTATTTCCTGAAATCTGAAGGGTGTCAACCACCCAGTTAAGCGTAATAAGGTTATGGCTCACCTTGCACAACTCCAGGGTGATATTTTATTTCTTCAAGAAACCCACCATCGTTCTTCAGAGGTTGACAGGATAAAGAGACCATGGATAGGGGAAGTATTCCATTCTAAATTTTACAGTGAAAGCAAGGGGTGCAGCTATACTTGTACATAAGTATGTGCAGTCTGAACAATCAGATTCTATTGAGGACCCAAATGGTAGATTTGTAATTTATTTCAACATTTTTTCCTCCATTCCCAAAGTAGATAACCATTATTTAATTATAGGGGGGTCCCTGTCCAAAGATCCCTCTTTGGACAGGGACTCATTCTTGTGAATACTACAGTATGGTCATATCTGACCATGCACCAGTTTTGGTTGAAATTGGTTTACCAAACCTGACCCCTTCCTTGAAAATGTCTTCCATGTCGATGCAGGTTCTCAGTTATCCAGGTCATGGTCAAGGTAAAAGAGTTTAGTTAGGCAACTGGACATTCAGTTTTTTGGAAAACGTTTCACCTCTCATCCAAGAGGCTTCTTCAGTCCTAACCGTTAGTGGGGAGTAACAGAAGTTATATCCTGTGAGTGAGGAGGAAGGGGTGTTTCAAGTCCCTCCTGTTGGGTGGACCTGGCGATACCAAAAACATCAAGTTCACCAGAGAAGATGTTAAGAACAACGGTCTTGCTTTTTTCGACTGTGGAGTCCACATCAGGGAAGACAGACATCTCAGCATAGAGGTTTACAGGAAACCAACCCACACTGACCAGTACCTCCATTTTGACTCTCACCACCCACTTGAACACAAACTGGGGGTTATCCAAACTCTCCAGTTACGGGCAGACACCATCCCCACCACAAAGAGAGGTAAGATGAAGGAATAAGCACCATCAAGACATCCCTTAAGAACTGTGGTTATCCCAAATGGGCCTTTCTTAAAACCACTAAGGAAAGGCCTACAGAGAGGGAGGACAACAGGAAGGGTAATGCCGTCATTCCTTACGTCGCTGGGGTCTTTGAGAAACTCAGGCGAATTTTTAATCAGCATCAGATCCATACGTATTTCAAACCCGGCAACACCCCAAGACAGAAACTGGTTCATCCCAAAGACAAGATCCCAAGACACAAGCTGGACAACGTGGTTTATGCCATTCAGTTCAGCGAGGAGTGTTCGGACCTCTACATTGGGGAGACCAAGCAGCCATTACACAGATGCATGGCCCAACATAGAAGGGCTAACACCGGAGGTCAGGACTCAGCCGTTCAATTACACTTAAAGGCTACCAACCACTCTTTTGAGAACCAGAATGTTCATATCTTGGCCAGAGAAGACAGATGGTTTGAGAGAGGTGTTAAAGAAGCCATTTTTGTCAACCTGGAAAAAACTATCCCTCAACAGAGGTGGGTGAGAGACATAACCTCTCACCCACCTACAGAGCCCTTTTGGGAACAATACCCAAAAGATTCCACTCTCATCAACCAGTTTTGTATATTAACGAGCCATGTGACCAAAACCACTCCAGCAATGATGGTTACGACCCATCACTACCCATTCAACGACTGGTATCACACTTCACAGGTATCCCCAGGTCCACCCAACAGGAGGGACCTGAAACACTCCTTCCTCCTAATTTACAGGATATAACTTCTGTTACTCCCCACTAACAGTTAGAACAGAAGATGAGAGGTAAATTGTTTTCCAAAAAACTGAATGTCCAGTTGCCTAACTAAACTCCTTTACCTTGATCAAACACAGCAACGCCCTCTACAAGAAAGGCCAAAGTCGCCTCCACCTCCTGAGAGGACTGAGGTCCTTTGGAGTGGGCAGGCCTCTCCTCCGGACGTTCTATGACTCTGTGGTGGCCTCTGCCATTCACGCTGCCGTTGTTTCGGGCAGCACTGACCGGGACAGAAAGAAACTTAACAAACTAGTCCATCAGAGATAATCCCACCCACCCATTACACCAGATTGTGGATGACCTGAGTAGTTTCTTCAGCACAAGGCTCCGGCACCCGCAGTGCAAGAAGGAGCGCTACCGCAGGTCCTTTATCCCTGCAGCAATAAGACTGTATAACACAAACCCTTAAACTCTGCTTGAACACTTCTATCCGAAAATATATTTGTAATTTTTAATAATATTGTTTTTTTGTTACATGACATTCTCATACTTTTGCTGTAGTAATCTAAATAATTGCACTATAACTGTTTAACTGAATCAAATTTATAAGGAGACTTGCTTACACACAGGTGGATTCCATTTATTTTTATATTTATATTTATATTTATCATCATTAGTCATTTAGGTCAACATTGGATCATTCAGAGATCCTCACTGAACTTCTGGAGAGAGTTTGCTGCACTGAAAGTAAAGGGGCTGAATAATTTTGCACGCCCAATTTTTCAGTTTCTTATTTGTTAAAAACGTTTGAAATATCCAATAAATTTCATTCTACTTCATGATTGTGTCCCACTTGCTGTTGATTCTTCACAAAAAATTACAGTTATTCCCTTATATATATATATATGTGTATGTAAAAATGTTCCCTTCTTTTTAGATATTATTTGTATTATATGTTTTATTTTTATTCCACTCATTGCTAATTTGTTCTTCTTTTGGAGCTACTGTAAAAGTATGTTTCCCCCTCAGGCGAGGAATAAAAAACAATTCAATTCAATTCAATTAACTCTTCCGTGTTAGCCCATGCTACTTTTAATGATTACCTTCATACACAGATTAACCTGTTTTTTGAAACTAATGATTTTCCAGATCTCTAGGTGTAAATTGTGGGAGGCTTTTAAGGCATTTATGAGAGGACAGATTATATTATATGTCTCAGGCCTAAAGAGGTCAGGCCTCAAGAGGACAGCATCTACAATTGTATTTGCTCCTCGGTTGATAGACTGGCCTGCACTTCAAAACAGCCTTGGGAGCAGGAGCTGGGAATCACGATAGGTGAGGACCTTTGGCAACGAATCCTGCAGCTGGTACACTCATCATCAATCTGTGCCAGGCATGGACTCTTGCAGTGTAAGGCTGTACATAAAATTCACTTTACTAATTTAAGACTATCCAGAATTTAACCCAATGTGTCAAATTCCTGAAATAGGTGCCAGGGAGCTGCAGCTGACCTTCTGTTAGGGCAGTGGTGGCCTAGTGGTTAAGGAAGCAGACTTGGGTCCGCAAGGTCCCTGGTTCGAATCCCCCTACCGCTGAGTGCACTGAGCATAGTATCGGCCCTACACACTGCTCCCCGGGCACTCATTAGCTGCCCACTGCTCACTTTGATGATGGGTTAAATGCAGAGGCCAAATTTTATTGTGTGCTGTGGTGGGAATTACAATGTCACAATGATAAAAAAAAGGAATTTAATCTTAATCTTTAATTCATATCGAATCATCCCCATCCTCTGGATAGGTTGCTTGAACCCAGAGAGAACCCAAGATTCATACATATTTCCATATTTTTTTCTTCCTCTTAACCCAGAGTACCTCTTTATAACAAAACTCTCCCTCTCAGTATTTAATTTGAAGGAAGACTGGAGCCCCCCCCCTGTTTTTAATAATTAATTTCTTTTTTATTATTATTTATTTATTTATTATTTTATTTATGTTATGTTCTTGTTGCAGTGTGGATTAGGTGGGGAAAAGGGGGTTAAAAGTGTTACTGAAGATTTTATTATGCATCTTTGTCTTTATCTTTTTGAAACTTTCTTCCAATAAAAAAAGTTAATAAAAAAAAGGTTGTGCAATATCTAAACCCAGCCACTAGGGAGCACAAGCCAGTGTTTTTTTAGTGCCGGTCCCAAGCCCGGATAAATGGTGAGGGTTGCGTCAGGAAGGGCATCCGGCGTAAAAACATTTTACCAAATCTAATATGCGAGACAACAAAATGATTTCCATACCGGATCGGTCGGGGCCCGGGTTAACAACGACCGCCAACAGTGCTGTTAACCGACAGGGCACTGTTGGAAATTGGACTACTGTTGGTCGAAGACAAAGAAGAAGAGGAGGAAGATTGATTAAGACAAAGAGGGAAAAGAGGAAGGTTAGAAGTGTTGGTCTAAAAGTGGGAACCCTGAATGTAGGTACAATGACAAAGGGAAAGGTAGGGAGCTAGCTGACATGATGGAGAGAAGAAGAGTGGATGTGTTGTGTGTGCAAGAGACCAGGTGGAAGGGCAGCAGGGCTAGAAATATTGGGGGAGGGTTTAAGTTATTCTACCATGGATTAGATGGGAAGAGAAATGGAGTTGGGGTGATCATCGGGGAAAAGTATG
>JAFBJS010004750.1:0-46261 GCA_016785265.1 Paraplagusia blochii
CTGAACTTTAACAAAAATCAGATTCTTGTGATATTCAGGTAATGACAGTGTGGTTATGAGGGTAAAATCCTCTGTTAAATATAAGGTACTGCAGTGCATTTGAACTGAAGGTTTTTTATGTTTATGCATTGAAAACACATAAACCTTTGTTTGTGCACATGTTTGTGTGTACCAGTACATGTCTATATGTAATATATATATAAATATATATACATACACACATACATATGTACACATATGTATGTATGTATGTATGTATGTATGTATATCTATACATACATATATATAAATATATATATATTTCATTTATAATGAGCGATTTCTAAGTTCATAAGCTGTTCTGTATAAGCTGTATATCATCTTGTATATATGCATGTGTGTAAATGTGTGTAAATATGTATATGTATATATGTGTGTATGTATATTATATTTACATATACATACATACATATATGTACATATATACATATACATAGTTGCACACATACATATATACAAGGGGTGATATACAGCTTATACAGAACAGCTTATGAACTTAGAAATCGCTCATTATAAATTTCCAAATGAAATATAAATATATTCATTTGTTACGATATCTTGAGAAGAAGATTTTAAATGTAAATTTTTACGAGACCTGTGTTATTTTGCTCGAAATGAGACCAAAGGGATAGTTTTTGTATTGTTCTGGAACAAAAATTATTATCCTAAAATATTGGTAACAGGTTCATACCATTTGTATTTTGTTCTCTAGAAATCCTGTGAAGACTCGTATGTCTCCCGAAAAGTTTCAGAATCCATTTTTAGTTGTAACCAGGAACATCACTTTCATAGTGAAACCCCAAGCCAGAATTGTTAAAAAAACATTTTTGCTCTGAATAGATTGGCAAAAAACTCAGATTCAAAGCTCAGGTTACAATAGACTTTTTAGGGGCTAAATGACTTTGACTGTAGACTATTGTAAGGACTTTTAGAGAATAAAATAAACTGTGTGTCTGCAGAATCAAACGTCTCCTCCTCTGAAAGTACTCCCTCTGGTGAACACATAATAGATGCACATTAGAGATGGTTGTAAGACACTTGACATTGTTTATTGTTACAATTTGCCCCGGTGTAGGACCACGGTTCATTAACATGCATACTGTTTACCGTTATGTATTTGTACATAGATATAAACATATTTATATGTATATTGATATGTATAATGTGTTTGATGCCACCAAGAGAGTTCAATATATCTTAGCTCATTGAAATGTACAAAATTAATTGCCAGAAAAGAGTCCGTTTTTTTCCACTTTATCAATAAATGCAGCAGAAATACCAAATAAACAAAAACTCCATTTTGAGTTTTACAAAAAGCACTTGATGTTATTTTCAGACTTTGCTCTCAAATCCAGATCACGAAGCTGACGTTGTGACACCACGACTGCATTAGTGCAGCTGAGTAAACATGTTACTGCAGTGGTAATATTTGGCAGAGCTCAGAGTGTCAGTGTGAGACTTTAGATGTAAAATTAACCGTCAGTCTGTTTGGAGTCAGATTTTTAAGACTTCCTTCTGTGAACAAACGTTTCACAGCCAGGACAGAAACTCACTGTTTCATCCCATCATTTTAATGAGAAACAAAGTGATTTGTTCTAATCAACTCTTTGACCCATCTATCACCCAAACTCTCAGTTCAACTCCAGATTTTCTTCTTTCTAATTTTACTTTTCTTTTCAACCTAGTTTCAGAAATTCTTTCTTTTTCCTGCAGGGATTTCTATACACTGTGAGTTAATGTTGATAAAACCAAAAAAACCACTGGATTTCATCAGCAGATTCGCAGCTAAGGAACCACGGCGTGAATCATTTCAGCATGATTTCTTTAGCGGTTTGTTCAAATGATCTTCAGTGAGGTTTTTCCATTATCAACAGCAACAACAACAATATAAACATCCAGGCAGAAGCTTGGAGAGGGAATAGGATTTTTCTCATGCTGTTCTACGAGACAGAAGGCAGGGCTGGATGGGGTCTAGATGGACCAGGGTTCTATTCCAGAAGAACTAGTTTGAAGTAAACACCATGGTGTAACTCTCCTGTCCCAGGAGACTGAAGGCCCGGCTGGGTGAGGTCTAGGTGGACCAGCGTTCTTTGGAGAAACCATGGTGTGTCTGATAAGTCAGAATAACACTCCTCCTCCATGACTAGGATCTATAGTTCGGCCCCAGTGTCTTCATTTCCTCCCTCGTCATGATGAAGTCGCCTACAGACTGTTGGCTACTTCTAAATATATTTGCACATATAGGGCGTGGTCTGGTTACCCCACACGTGTGCTCAACTCCACATTGATTGAATGTAAGCAGTGACTCCCCCAGGATAGCAGCTCTGCAAACATTGATTGGTCTTTCCATCTTTGTCCGTACGCACTTTCCACGATGAAACCCTACGCAAGGTTGATACATGAGGCCCAATATGGAAATCGAACTCCTTGTCATTGTGACATTGTGATCCACACCACTACACACCATGATATGTGACCTCTGCATTTAACCCATCACCAAAGTCAGGACAGTGGGCAGCGTTGAGAGCCCAGGGAGCAGTGAGTAAGGTGGTGGATTCGAACCTGATATTTTCCAGACCTCAGTATGGTTCCTTAACCACTGACCCACTACTAGGGTTGGGTTAAAAAAAAATTGATTAATCGATTTTAATCGATTTATTTGTTAATAAGACGATATCGATTCGTAAATCCAAAAATCGATCTTTTTTTTCCTTCTTTTCCCAACAACTTTACGTGAACTCATGCACCACAGGTGATTACGTATTTACGTGGTTACGTGCGAGTTAACACACTGGCAAGTCATGTTAAATAAAAAAAATGCATGATGGATTATTATGACTGCCTTGAGTAAATTTGTGACGGAAATAAATGTAAAAAAAATACATTTTTTATTAGCAAATGGATTAAGTTTCAATTTTAGCTTTGATTCTTCTGAGAATAACGTTGGTACCGAACTATAATTGATATGACAAAAACTGAATCGAAAACCGAAGCGAATCGTGAATCGAATCGAATCAAACCCTTGTGAATTGAATCGAACCCTTGTGAATCGAATCGATTTAGAAAATTTGAATCAATACACAGCCCTATCCACTACTGTCCATATCTGCAACTGCTCAGTGAATTTGTCAAACTACTAGATCAATGGTCATCCTGTCTTCTTCTTTTCCTTTCGCTTATCCCATTTTTCAGGGGTTGCCACAGCGAGTCAATAATTTCCATCTCACTCTGTCCTGCGCATCCTCAACTCCAATTCCAACCACCTCCATGTCCTCCCTCACTGTAGATATTTTAAACAAAAAGAAACTTTTTTGTTTCAAACACAGCTGTTACAGAAAGTGTCCAACTAAATCCAACATCTGATAACACTTCATTTTTAGTCCCGTCCCCTTCGACCTCGGACCAAGAGTCACGCCGCCGACGGAGAGCGGAGGGATTCCACCCTTGAACGTGTCTCTGTTGTATTGTGAGAGGGCGACAGTTACAGCCAATTTATTAGCTTCTAAAACTCAATTTCCATTTTATTTGTGAGGCTGCTCCTCTCGTCTGTGCCTGGCAGGAAGTTGTATAAATATGGCTTTATCTTGCCCAGGCATGCACGGTTCACATTCACACACTCTGTGCCAACAACAGATCTATAATTCATGGCCAAGCACACCCACGTTATTGGCTGTCCGCGTATTAGAAAACACAGTTCAGAAGGCACGCAGGGGGGCATATGTTCTGCCCCCAGAGACAGACCATGTGACACCAGACCCTTTGTACTGTGGTTACACATGAGAAAGAGAAATGTACTACACACAACTTTTCAACATTTATATTCCGCCCGTTGGCTGCCTGTGCTGTTACTCCAAAGTGGAGGTTAGCGTTAATGCGACCCTCAGGTTTTCCAAAGAGTCCTGTGTTTGACAGACGGGGAATTATTGCCCCAATTAGGCTAATTGGAAGAGACAGGTCAGGGCACAGAGGCTTTGGAATTGAATCAAATGAAAAGAGTGTCTGTCAGGAACCTTCCCGGAGACGGATGGGGGGAGGCGTGGATCCATACTGGAAAACGATATTGGTTTGTTTGCCTTACGGGACTTCTGCTAACATGAGACCGGATCATAATCAACTCTGGGTTTCCAAAATTTTATTTTTATGGGAACTAATGGGCATTTATGGGACTAAAACAGAAATTTCAATAATATTCAGTTGGCCCATATATACATATATACACATACATATATGCAAATATATATATATTATTATAAGTTGGCGATTCAATATTGATTTTTAGGATCACAATTCAATTAAAATGTTTCTTTTATTAAGATTTTCCTTTTTAAAAAGACTCATGTTACGTCCTTGACAATTACCAAATGTTATATATCTGTGATTTTAAAGTGCTTTCCAAAGTTTCTGCAGTTGACGGACAACAAGAAGAAAAAAAAAGAATCAGTTGCAGTTAAACACTATTCAATATCAACCTGCAGCAGGATTGATTTATGAGGTAAACTTATTCCAGGAGGTTATTAGGGCTTAAAAGATATTTTGTACACTATAAAGTGCACTATAAAGTGCAACGTCAATTCTTTTGATAAAAATAAAAAAGCTTTTCAAATTAATGTGCTGAACTCCAAAAACTAACATAAATGCCTCTGGAAGACCATAAAAAACTAGAGTTCTTAAATGGGCCACTGATGAAAACATTTGACTAAAAACAAAGTTTATATTTCAGCAAAGGCTGAAACTGGTAGATTTTTCCTGCAGAGATAGAAGACGATCCACAGGTTGCCCTTTTTATATGCCCAACACTGGGGAACAACGTTCTCGATGCATCTCTTGTCCAAACATGCCGTGCAAGTGTGCCATAACATGATCATGTGTTCATGGTCAACAGAAAAAGAGGCATTATGGGACAACATGTTATTTCCCAAAAAAAATCACGAAATGTATTATATTTATCAAT
The DNA here is from genome assembly GCA_016785265.1 of Paraplagusia blochii. Lineage (NCBI taxonomy): Eukaryota > Metazoa > Chordata > Actinopteri > Pleuronectiformes > Cynoglossidae > Paraplagusia > Paraplagusia blochii. Next base: position 4,991 of record JAFBJS010004750.1, read on the forward strand.
TGAGCTTAAATCTGGATTTCGAAACAATTTTTTCCACACCGCAAACGTAGACATTTAAGCACTACATAGCATTTCGTATTCAAATGTGTATATTTAAATACAGTATATATATATATTTATATATATACACACATATATACATACATACTGTATGTGCATGTATATATATATATATATATATTGACATATACACAAAAATATAAACACATATATTTAAAACATATATAGATATATATATATAGATATATACACATAGGTGTATACATGTATTTATGAATAAATATATACATACATATACATAAATATATATACAGATACATATAGATATATATATCTATTATATTTATGCACATTCATTCACACATATATATAAATATATACACACACACACACACACGTATATACACACATATATATGTACTGTATATACACGCACTGTTTTAATCCACCCATTATAAAGGCTTATATTCTGAGTGTGAGAACCCTTGTCATGTTAAAGTCATACTTTAAATGCCTCTCCAAGAAATAAGAACTTGGCGCAGATACCCTTGAAGCAGATACCCTCGGCCTCCCCAAATTAGCATCAAGCATCACATGATTCATTTGTGTAACCCACCAGGGGTCGCCACTGTGTCCAGAAAGATGAAGCGCGACAGCAGGTGAAAAAAGGACCTGTCATGACTCCTGTGGGTTATGCTGATTTTTCCCCACCAGTATCTCTGCTAATGAATATGCGCGCTGCTTATTGTCCAACAGGGAGTGGCGCTGCTGTGGGAAGAGGAGAGAGAGGCAGTGTTTTGTTTGTGTTATTCAGGAGCAGCTGGAGGCAATGACGGGGAACAGAACAGCAATTTCCCTGCACTGAGTGAATGCATTAGCACTCAGTCATCACAAAATTATAGACACACAAACACAGGGGCGAATTAACACCTGCCATAATGGGCAGCATATGTAATAATACTACAGTTCTATGGAGTCTCTGAGTACCATGTCAACCAGGCAGAGAGGGAGGGTTTGGGGGGGTATCAAAGTCCTGGAGTTGTAAAAGAAAATGTACTTTACCGAATAATCAAGACATACTCAGAGAAAATACTACTGGATTAGTACTGGAATTAAGTTAATCTGAATAAAGTATCATTTACTGTACTTCCTTATTAAGTTTTAGTTGATCCAACATATGAATACACTAACATAGACCACAGTTGAACAGTGAAAACTCAACACACTGTCCCACTTATGGTATTGATAAAGACAGACAGATAAAGGGATAGACAGACAGACAGATAGATAGACAGAAAGATAGATTGAGATATATATATATATATATATTTTTTTTATAGATATCTCATCATTGCCAATATATATCGTGACAAGTATCGTATCGTATCGTTACATACCAATAGAAACATCAGATTTCTATTACAGCTACAGCCGAACCCTTCAGATTGCATTCACATAAATGGCTGTAGTAAATAGTTATCCTCATTCTCAACAATCTCGGATCGTCTCCGTCTCGATTTTCACTACCTTCAAATCTGCTTTTTATTTTTCTGCTCCAACACCATCTCTGCAGCTGTGAAACGCTAATCCTCCCACTGAGAAACAAATAAAGCTGATCTTAACCTTCCTAATCTCCATCATTACTGCTGTGGATCAAAATGTTCATCTCCATTCTGGGCAAATTCCAGTGTTTGAATAAAGTTCAGTGAAGTTTCACAGAGGAAACTAGAAATGTGTGTGTTTGTGTGTGTGTGGGGTGGTGGGGCAGGGTTATCTTTCAAATGGGGGGGTGCTGCATTAAAGGCTTGGGCACCACTGCTGTGTTTTCCAATGATTGCCTTTGATCTCAGGATCTAAAGTCAATACAGTGGGTCTGGTTACTGATTGAGAAGGCGACTCTGATGTCTCCTCCTCTGAAAGCGCTACGTCCATATCAACAGAGTGCAGGTTGTGCAGATCACGGAACTAAAATAGATGTTCTCCAATTTTAAATTTTAAAATGACCACCTTTGTCGTTCTAGTGCAGACCTGGGCAAACTAAGGCCCGGGGGCCGGATGTGGCCCGTTTGGCGTTATAATCCGGCCCGCCAGACTCGTCCAAATTATACTTTTAATTTATTTTATCGTTATCCTTCTACCTTTTCCTTGCAAAGCTAGCATTTCCCCCAATAGATGGTGTAAAGAGGCTTAAAGCATTTTGCCTTCATTCAATACTTTACTCATTATTTATCTTAGTTCATGGAAATACTCAAACTTTTTGATCCTGACCTGTCCCGTGACTCAGGTTTTAGTACCAGCTGTGGCCCGCGGGTCAAAATAATTGCCCAGGCCTGTTCTAGTGTTAAACTTTGTTTGTTTGAGAGGAGTTTGTTTTGGATGAGCAGTCGTAACCTGATATCCCCTCCTATTGTGAAGTAAGTCGAGCAAAAGTTCAGTTCCAATCGTGTCTCAATAAATATATTTTATCCATATATCTATATTATAATCCTTCGCCATGCGCCTGTCCAGATGTTCCGTCATGTCGTGCACCTACTGAAGTATTCACACCTGCTCCTCCGTTTGCTCGGAGCTCCTCAGCCTAATCCACAGATGTGTCCTGTCGATCCGAATAAAGTCAAACACGGCCAGTTAATCAGCGCTACACACTGGTACTAGGTGAAAATTATGGCAAACTCGCCTTCACGTTCGTACAAGACGGTGCGGGGAGGTGTAACGGCGTCATAAAGTGTGTTTATGAATGTAATGTTTGTCAAGATCATTTAAAATGTAAATGTGTTACGCTGCAAAGCAGATTGAGTCATAAAGCTCTGGGGTAGAAGTCAAGGGGAAGAGAAGGGGAGAGATGGGAAGAGCCCCCGTGGGGGCAATAATGTGTTGTAAATTACATCATTATACGATGGCTGCTTTAGCTCTGTTTACAGTACCATCCATATTTTATGATCTGAACATTTCTACATCAGATTAATAGACAATGATGTAGGGGAGCGTGCGGGACTGGGGTCGGCGTGTTGGATTTAATAAAACTTCATTCATCTGAAATAAAAACAGGGAGGTCGCCTGATGTCCTTATCCGAAGAAAAACATCAGGCCTCGTCAAAGGGAAGTCATTGAACTGGATTGGACAAAACCTCCAGGATGACCAATCAGGTCTGGCCGTGTGTTTATCCTCTGTCTTATAGAATTTCTGAGACGATGTCTTTAAACCAACATTTCTGAAGTGGCCTCATCGGTCTGGTAATCACAGGACCCAGGGTCAACGGTGGTGGTTAGTGTCAGCGATGACGATGATAGTTAGGAGGTCAGTGTTAACGTCAGTGATACGTGTCCAGGTCTGTTGGTTGACGAGGCTGTAGCCATGGTTTCTACAGACATCCAAACAACGGCAGAGAGGAAGAGTGTGATGAGGAGGGAGGAGGGAGATAACAAAGCGGTGGACCTAATCACAGCTCTTAATCTTTGTCTTCTCCTCTCTACCCAATCCTCGACGGAGTCCCTGTCCTGGTCTTTATCTCCTCACCTGTCTCTGTCTGTGATTTCAGTGACAGTTGTTTCTCCTGATCCTTCTGAACATTTTCTCTACTCCTATATTCTACTACTACAAATAAGAGTGGTCGTAGCAATAGCAGTAGGCAGGAAGGAAAGTGAACTCACCACCTACAGGAAGGTACGGTATGGTACAATGTGATTTGGGTGGCAGTTGTGGAAACTGCTGCCCCTGTGACCAGGTAAAAGATAAGCGGATGATGGAGAGTGGACGGCTGGACCATGGGCGGTTGTGAGCATCAGTATTTGGGGACGATGCCATGCACAGTGGACCTCAATGACAAGCGGGCAGTTGTTGGATTCATACCTAGAACCTTTCAGAAACTTAGTACGGTTCATAAACCATTAGGCCGCCTTATCCCAAATAAAAGTAATTTGCATCACATCCCTACGCTAGGTAGTGGCGTAGGGATGTGTGGAGTGGAGTAGAGAACTACTCGTGTTCCCGCTTATATGAAACAGAAACTGATGCAATTGCGCAGTTGAGGAATGATACGTCAACTTCAAAAAGAATCTAAGCATCCAAGAATGAAGTTACTGACAAGTAACTTAAACTCAAACAATAAACAATATTACTAGTAGCAGTAGCAATCATGGAAATAGTAGCAGCAATTATCGTAGTAGTAGTAGTTGCAGAGGTACTAGTAGCAGCAATAGAAGTAGTTGTACTAGTACTAACAGTAGTAGCAGTTTTGTTTGACAGTGCCCATTATGGCCTACAGGGTCCCAGATAAGGTGCTGTAGGGTGACCCTAACGCCGGGTGTCCCGTTGCACATTGAGTCCTCTATTGCTGTCCTCTTTCTCGTTCTGCCCTCTATTCTTTGACTACTCTTAATTCCATATTCAAACATTGCAGTAGACTTAACACCTGGCCGGGGACTTCACGTCCCCAGAGTCTCTATTCTTTCTCTAGACTCCCATTGCCGTGGGCCGGACTCAGGACTTCACCTGTACATTCACCTGTACATCTTGGCCCAACTCCCCAAGGACCCTACTCTTTGAGATCTGGACCCAGGACCTCGTGTTATGGAACATTATTGACTTAAAAAGACTATCAAGGGGACTTTATAGTGCCTTTTCTTTTTACTTGTACTTGTGTTTTATCTGGTACTGTTTACTTAGCCTGTCTGTCCATCCTGGGTGCCTTGAGATAACGGTTGTTATGATTTGGCACTTTAAACAAATAAAAGTTGAAGTAGTTGTACTAACAGTAGCGGCAGCATAAGAAGATGTACTAGTACTAGGAGTAGTAAAAGCACTACTAGCAGGAGTAGTAGTCGTAGTAGTAGTAACAGCAGCAGTAATAGTAACAATAGCAGTAATAGTAACAATATTACAAGTAGCAGTAGATTCTGTTCAAGAAACTGAAGCTTAAGTTAATCAACAGGTTAATCCCTAAAACCACAGTTGTTCTGCTGTAATCAACTTACTGAAGATAATGGTAATTAATTCCATTCTTGTTGGTATTTAAAAGAAATAAAAGAGAATCTTTCTTCATCATGGAAACTGACTGACTGTACATGTCTCCCCAGTCATGTCTCAAATCTGCAGCAGAAGCTGCTTTTTTTTTATAAACAAGAAGAAATTCAGAACCAGTCAAAGAGTCAATTTGAGTTGAACAAATTAAAAAAGATGTTTTTCACATCACAGCGGCTCAGCTGTTTGTTTGTGATGTGCTCTGTGGAGATAGCAGCCAGCGAACCGTCGAGAAGCTACGAGATGACGGGGGAGAGACAGACTTTTAATCACCATCGGCTCCCACACCACGCTGACAACCCGAGGACCAGTCTCCATCCTGCCTATCGTACCATCAGCCTCGTCAGCCGTCAGCTGGGCCATCTTTCCACTCACTTTGTTCTTTATTTTCCTGCCGTCGGCTCCCCTGGGGGAACGTGTTCTTTAGTAATTTAAGAAGAGAAGCTTTTTTATGCCCCGATTGTTCCACAGATTTTGTGTTTTATGTCAAAATCACGTCAGGCCTTAAGTTTCACTCTTTGCTACTGTGTGGTGATGCTGAAAGATCTGGGCAAAATAAGTCAAACACTTGTCCGATGTTGTAAAGCACGATCAAATTTTTTACTAAACCACCTGGATTGAAGACCTGGCCATTATTTTAATGAATCGTAACATGGAATTGTAATTTTTTTTTTCATCTATATATCCTCAGTGCAAACTAAGTCTAGTTGCAATATTGCCCCCTACTGGGTTGCAGAAAATGTTTTGCGATAATTAGGTCACTAGGATATGAGGTTACTTAAGTGTACAAATAATATATCTTAATCAACACAGAAGGATCCGTTCTCTCTAAGGTTTGCGTGTTTTTTGTGCTTGTCAAAAATCATTAGCATATGCTGGGTGTCATGTGACGCCACCTCTGGGCAGATGTCAGAGCTTCAAGTTGACTTCCTATAGTGACATTTATTTCCTTCAACTGAGCTCTGTATCACCAGGGGAGTGTCTTAGTGTCTGATACTGTACTGCAAAATGGCAGGAAGGAGGTGAATTTTGTCTGCTGTCCAAGCCTTGGAGATCTGTCAGAACCGGCCGTCTGACGAGTTGGACTCCATGATTTCAGAGCAGAAGACGTGAGCTGAAGGCTGCTGAAGAATACAGTGCTGCAAATGAGTTCTCAGCACTTTATATTCAAGTAATGCCTGACTCAGTAGTATACTACAATATGCCAAGAAGATGTTTCTCATTACAACTTGGATGGAATAAATACAAGTCACCTTGTCATCTCACACACTTAAATCAGGCAAGTAAATGGCAGAGGATATGGAGCAAATCTGCATCTGCTTCAACAGCTGAAGCAAACAACAAACTTCAGTAAAATTAGTTTAAATTAAAACGGTCAAAATGACCACTGCTGGGCATTCCAGTAGTTTGAAAATCCTTGATGTTCTATAGTGCCAGGAGATGGTGGTGAAGATAAACCCTCAAAGAACAGAGATTGTTGAGCACAAAGAAGCACCAATGAAAAGTAGAAAGAGCGGTGATTTGGACGGAAAAAGCCCGTTAGAAATAAACGACGTCTCTTCGGTCTCGACCTTGAACATGCAGTCGTTCTCGGGAGCAGGTCAACTTTCTCTCCTGATGCTCCAACTGTGCTGCTCGTAAAAAGATATCTGCGACCACATCATGTTTATGTTGGCTGTAAATGTTTTATAGTATTGCCAACCTTAAAATGCTGTAAAACGCAGCGGGGGAATCATTTAGCCCTGAGCCGCAACCACACGCTGAATCTTCAGAGCAGGACTCGAAGCTCGTCACCACCTTCAACGACATAAAATCCTCCACTTCACCAATAAATGATACAAACCAACTACACCCGCCCCGTCTGTCTGAACCTAAGAAGGATTAGATGTGAACTCTGGGAGTTGGACATCAAACGCATAACGATAAAAATGTTACGTTGGATAAAAGAGAAGGGATGTAAAAGGACTAATAGATTTTGATGAACATCAATGTGCACCGCATTAACAAGTGCACCTTCTTATCAAGATCAAGTAAATTAAGTTATATATGAAGAAAATATATTTATAGCCCAACTGCACAACAGGGAAAACTGGGAGGAAAGTTAATTCTAAAATGTTCCTTCTTACGGTAGGAAAATGTCAGTTGATGCTTACGCAGGTTGAACCGCTACGTAGGATTAAAAATATATTGAAGATATGAAACTTTTATTTCATCAATATTCCCTATTTATTTGATCTCTGCGAACGGTTAGGTCTTGGTAATGGAATCGCTCCACCTTTCTGCTGAAAGGGCAGAAAGATGAAGAAAAAAAAATTATGTTTGATGAAAGAAAACCAAATTATAACATCTCAGTTCTACACTCTTAAGCCGGACGTAGACTTTCTGCAATCTTGGAAGCCATCTGCTGCTCACACTGTACAATCTACAGTCCTGTAGCCAAATGCATTAGAATGTAATGTAATATAATGCAATAACATAAAGATGAGGAAGAAGAAGAAGAAGAAGTCCGTAGTAGGAGATGTGTGGATGTGTACAGATTTCTCCAAGACAAAATGAGAACATTGTTCAGCAAACAAAAACGTATTCCACTGACAACTTGCGCCATTCTGTGATCAGACACGAAAAAAAGGTGACGACGGCGGTGTGTATGGACCTGGACACACAGGGCAATGTCTCAGCAGACGTGATTAGGGTTGAGGCAGAAATCATGGGTAAATTGACCAGGATTTCAAACATGTTTGATTTTTACATGATCGATTGTGAGTTGACAATTACGTTTACCTGTTTACATTACCTTGTGTACAACTTGGGTGGCATCACTAGCAAAAAAAATGAGGACAATCGCCAGGCGACTGAAAAATTTGTGGCTAAATATCACAGTGTACACTGGGCTAAAGGCTTGTATATGGTTGTTTGACTTAAATGTCATAGTCTGGTTGTTCAGGAAGACGTCCACTAGGGGGCCGTGCTGAGATTAGGGTAAATTTATTTTCTAAGGTGTTAGAAAGATGTTGATGGAGGTGGGAAGAGAGAACTGTTCAACTTTACACCCTCCAGTAAACAAAAAAAAATCTCCCAAACCTGACAAGTTACACAGTAATAAATGCCGAAGACAAATTAAATAGTTGATCATAAACTCTGATGAAAAATGATGAAGAAATCAACAGTAAATCAGTAAACACAGGGGAAGGAAGATGTGTATAAGAGACAGGGCAGGGTTACGGTCCATTTGCCATCCCTGATAGACCAGGTCTAGATAACAGTGCATCCTGGCCACTTGGTTGGGAGTGAAATGGTTGGTACAGTTGTCATCTGCGAAACAACAAGAATAGATATGGATCGAATTGGTGTAGATTCCAAAGACGAACAGCAGACATCTAAAAGTGAATGCAACATTTGTTTGGTGGAGTGCTTACAGTGATACATACCTGTGTAGCTCATGAAGTTGCTGTATGGAGTGTTCTGGTATAGTCTGGTTGTTCAGGAAGACGTCCACTAGGGGGCCGTGCTGAGATTAGGGTAAATTTATTTTCTCAGGTGTTAGAAAGATGTTGATGGAGGTGGGAAGAGAGAACTGTTCAACCTTACGCCCTCCAGTAAACAAAAAAAAATCTCCCAAACCTGACAAGTAACACAGTAATAAATGCCGAAGACAAATTAAATAGTTGATCATAAACTCTGATGAAAAATGATGAAGAAATCAACAGTAAATCAGTAAACACAGGGGAAGGAACAGATGGATTTGTTCCATGAACACTGAGAAATGAAAAATTACTGAGATTGCCAGAAAAAAAAAGAAGTGTGAAAATGAATGTTGAAAGTTTTGATGTTCCACGAAACACTGTTGGACGTCAGTACATTCCTCAATTTAACAGGAAGAATTTTTTTTAATATTTTTTTTTGCAGGTTGAACTCTTAAAAGTAACACTTGTGATGCCAAACTCTGTGTGTGTGTTCACTCAGACTCCTGCTCATGTGGCGTTTTAATTTTTAATTACATTTTACTCTGTATAAACACAACACAATCACCAGTCTAACGTTGGACCTCAGTGAGAAGATGCAGGTTCAAGACGCTGGATCAATGCACCGGGCCAACCAACCTGTGCCAGTGTGTAAAAGGCAACAGTTTTCCTACCAGTCAATACACGTGAGTGTATTGATCAGAGGAAGAAAGGAAGCGACCGTCAGGCACAGACACATGTTACTGTTGACAAAGACAAACACGGCTCCGGACATTGACTCCAATGAATCAAGGCCTGGGGTTCGATCCCACACGGATCAGGAAGATGAGGCGTGTCAAGCCTGAAATTAAACATCAGGCCTCTTTCAACTCAGGTTTTCTTTAATCTAACATCAGTTTGAGACTCAATATGTTGACACTAAAACCTACAAAGGGCTTTTAGAAAAAAAAAAAAACACGAACCATCAACTGTAAATATTGGATTGTTAGCTAACTTAACACCATTCAGCTCTAGCACTCATCTGTGGGGCTGAAAAAAGAAAGAAAAAAGACACTGAGAATGTGCTAATGATGGGTTTGTCAACACTGAGGCATCAACCACTTTAGCTGGGACTGCTTCCAATTTTAAAGAAGCTCAACACAGAATTTATTTTGGAAAGAACAGTACCATATTTTTCCGACCAAGAGGAACACTGGATTATAAGGAACGTTCAGCTCGGACAAAATAACTCAACTCTGTCCCCTCGTCTTCCACGTATCCACCCAATCCTTTATCTTCAGAGTTTAACAGCTGGGAGATTTCAGAGTTAACCCAAAAAAGACCAGTCTCCTAATTATCAGAGTCAGTCTGGTTGATGGTACTGATGATTCCAGACCATTGAATCCACTTCATGTCTCTGAACAGGTGACATTTTGCTCTCTGTCCAATCACGGTAAAGTACATTACTACTTCATGAGGCTCCTGGCTACAGTAGCCATAGTGCTCTGACCATTAAGTGGTGTAGCTATGTACCTCACCAAAGTTGACTTAAACATTTTAACAGATTGCCGAGCAACATCCAATGTTAGAATAACCTTATTGGTTAGTACCATTTCAAGAAATTCCAAGATTATTAAAAAAAAAAAAATCTGATTTTGCACAAATGCATTTTTTTGTCTAAAAAGAAAAAAACGTTTGCTGTTGAAACAAGGTGAAATTGTCAGGATTGTACTATTTCATGTACAAAACTCATCGCCGTTGCAAACAGGTTGCTTTGGTTACGGTGTTGTCAGCGCAGCACTGGGAGAGATTCAATCAGCAGACGAACAACAGTCATATCAGCGTAAACAAAACAGGGAGTCACCGGCATAACGTTAACCGCCGCCTGATTGAATTGTCGCCGTCTATGACATTATCTGGATGGCTGTTGTATGCGGAAGCTAACAAGTGTAAAAACTGCCACCAATCAGGAAAGGTGTCGAACAGCAGCAGCGGTTAAGCATGGAAATCCATTATTAAACCCAACGTTGTTCACCTCCAATCCTATTACTGCCGCTCAGCACAGAAGAGCCAACACAATAAAGAGCATCGCTGCTGCACAACAGGGAACCATTGAAACCACACTCTGGGCTGGGACATACATCCACACTGCTGTCTCCCCAAAGCTGCTCCTCCGTAACGCAGCGAGGAGGAACCGCCCTGATGTATGAAGACAGAAAGTCCTCAAGAAGAAGAGAAAATTTTCAAAAAAAATTCGAGATAGTTAAAATTGTATTCACGCATATATAAATATATATATTGTCCACTGTCAGCAGTGGTGGCCAGTGATAAAGGAAGCAGTCTTTTGGTCCGCAAGGCTTCAGGTTCAAATCCCACAACTGCCACGTTACCACTCAGGTGCTCTGAACATAGCACTGTCTTGATCCACATAACTTCTTGTGGGCTCAGAGTAATGTTACGTTTTTTAACATGCTTTAATTGCCCGACCAAAGGCCATGACCCAAAAAGGGTCTGCAACCCACCTGTTGAAAATCACTACCCAAGGTAATTTTTAATGACAAATAAAAATCAGGGACAATTCAAACTTTAACAACCTTTATGAGATAATGCTCTGAATTTCTTGGATTCGGAATTACAACTTTCAGTGTTTCTTCCTCCAATCTTTAACCCAAATCCACAGAGCTCCACTCGATGTACGTTTCATCATACGTGTTATTGAGGAATGACTCCACGGGAGACGAGTGGAGGAGAACGCCCCAGAATCCAGCAGAGACGTGTTATTATGATATTTTCCTGGAAGAATCTGGAAGTGAATTCTGATCCAGTGGAGTATGATTTCTAAAGTGAGGACATAGATCATCCTGTGATGTATGATGCAGCCCACAAAGGTCTCAGTGTGTGGAACACTGCCACGGATACACACAGTACAAAACTAGTCATGCACAACAGCAGCACGCTGCATACAGATGAGCTCCATGGAAGCAGGAGCGCTGGGGCAAAAAACGCACCAGCAGAGGCAGAGACGGAGGCTTTTCCACCATCACCTGGTTAATTCACCTGGTTATCTGGGACTGAGAGCTTCACCTGGGTTTTTCCCTCACCTGGGGATTTGCCTGTTTGAGCATTTCTCTGTTTACTGTGTTCCAAATATTATTATGTGTGTTAAGTTAATCAAATTAAAAGCATAAATTAATTTTTACACAAATCCAGACAATTATGGATCCAATCTACACAGCAACTAAAATAATTCACAAAAATTGAACAATTTTCAGAGGAAATATCTGAGTCTCCTCCTCTGAAAGCGCTCATCCATTTCTCCTGTGATTAATGTCTCAGTATTGAATATTAGGTGAATATTAAAAGTCTTAAAATCGACATTTTCATTTTTTCGTTACTTTGAAGCTATCACAAAAACAAAATTAAACTGTGAATTTTGTTTTGGGAATGGATCATAATCAGTTGTTGAGTTTACAACCTAGCATTCAAATCCAGTGTTAAACCAGGAGAGAGCGCCACCCACAGTCTGGAGTTGACCTGCTCCGTGCTCCCATTGCTCCAGGACACAGGATGAGTTGCACTAACCCTAACACAACAGTTGAGATTGAGGAATAAATGTTGTTTGCAGAGCTCACTGGACAAAACCAACTGTATGTCGATTTTCTTAACGTTAATAAAACAATTATTTGGTCTTAAGTAAGAAACAGTGACACCTACCAGCCACTGTTATAATATTGAAATCTTTCTGTTCAAACAGTATGAATACTGTATTTATCAACAGAGAAATTCCAGTTGGTCATGCTCATCATGAGTTATTGCTATCAATATTAATTAGTTCATCATCGGCATAACATGTCGTCCTGTATCCCAAGTATTTAAGTGCATCCCTGAATCTAACCAATGGAACCTCATGACGGAAAAACATACAGACAAAGTGAACAGAAGGTGAACAACAGGGAATTACCTGAAACTGAATCCCCGAGAAGTTTTATCGATTGCACGACAACAGGCAGCCGTTTCCTGGGCTGGAATCAAGCCGACAACCATGGGATTACAGACCCAATCCCCCAGAGTTTGTAGAATATCCATTACTGAATAAGAGCCATCCATCCTCCTTTCTTAAAAGTGTCACATTGGAAGCCTAAAGCTGTGATAAAAGCCTTTCTACAGCATGTAGTAATGGGGTCGAAGCAGCAGCCGACCCACGGGTTATGGACACACTGCAGTGCGGTAGCAAGAAGGTTTCATCAGGAGGAAGGTTCTATTTACGGAGCACCTGTGGAGAACGTCACCACCGGTGATTTACTCTGTGGCGAATTTGAGGAGAAGCTGCAGGAGATGAATCTGCGCTCCGTACCCTGGGAGGCCGTTCACATGACACCAAGAGTGATCGGAACCAGGTCTGTAATCTATCACCGAGGAACTGCTGTGTTTTATCGTCACGCCATAAACTCCTTCCTGCGCTTTCTTGTCCAACATTCTAATGTGTGGTCATGAACAAGGTCACAGTCGGCCGTGTGAACACAGGCCCCCTGTAGGCGTCTGTTCACCTGCCCATGGATACGACACACAGACAAAGAGAGACAGAGAACCCGGCACGTCCCTGGAGATCATCCATCACCACGGTGACTGACTCTCGAGGACGCCTTTTGACTCCTGCTGCATGCTTTCACTCTGGGTATAGATCCAAGGTTCTACTGAAGCGGGTCAGGGAGCGAGGGAGGGAGGGACGCCATGGTCAGACTTTCATGAATGGCGTATGCCTCACAGGTCCAGGGCCACAGAGGACCAGGACCACGGGAGTCTCAGTACAGGATAAATCAAATCAGGATAAGTGAACGCCTTTATTTTGATTCTTGTTCCCTTTAATTTTGAAAAGCAATATTTCTGCAGCCAGTAGGTGGCGCCATTGCTTTCAGTCACTCATCTAAATGAGGAAAAACAGTTCAATGAATGATTTATGAGAAAAGAAAATAAATATACATTTTATATCTATCTACAAATAGATGTATATTCATGCATATATACACAATGTATATGTATATAAATACATATATACATCCATATATACGAATATATGTACATATATACATATATGTACACATATATCTATATGTGTACATATATAGATATATGTACACATACATACATACATACATACATACATACATACATACATACATATATGTATATATGTATGTATGTATGTAATACTGTATATATACAGTATTGTATGTGTTTGAAGCGGCTGAAGTGTATTAAGACAAACAAGTGAACATGTTGGTTCAAATTGCTGAAGGTTTTGTTGCCAACGTCTGCAGTTTTTAGGAAACGGGAGTCGATGTCCTACCTCCCATGGGGTAGCTGGGAGGGGGGACTGGGTGCGAAAAAGCGACTCATAAAATCGGCGTTCATTCTAGGTAAGTGGGCAGCTGTGAGCACCGACTGTGTAAACCCTGATTTGTCAATAATGGTCTAATTATAATAAATTAGCCGGGAGAAGCAGTTTGTAGTTGAAATAAGTGACAGCGTTTCTACTGCAGTACATGGTTCTGCAGTTGAGCGAACGCAGAGGCCTGTACCAGGGGAGGAGTGTTTAATGAGCTCGGAAGGAACCGTGGTCGGGATGTGGCAGGCGTTACAGCTTGTTGAGCTGTGTCTGTCGGGGACAGGACGCAAACTTGTTGGTTTCGCCAGATTAATTAGTTCCCAAATAAAGCATTTAGAAATAAGGGGTATTTCATCACAGCCTCCACAGCAGGTGGCAGCGTTGCACATGCAGTTTGACGGTTACAAAAAAGAAAACATTTCATTGTTGAGTGCTTGTCCCTAGTAACACTGATGCACAGGCTCCTGGTACAGACACCAGACCTAGGGACAACTACACTGGTCCTGGTACAGACACCAGACCTAAGGATAACTACACTGGTCCTGGTACAGAAACCAGACCTAGGGATAACTACACAGGCTCCTGGTACAGACACCAGACCTAATGATAACTACACACACTCCTGGTACAGACACCAGACCCAAGATTAACTACACAGGCTCCTGGTACAGACACCAGATCTAATGATAACTACACAGGCTCCTGGTACAGACACCAAGTCTAATGATAACTACACACGCACCTGGTACAGACACCAGGTCTAATGAAAACTACACACACTCCTGGTACAGACACCAGACCCAAGATTAACTACACAGCCTCCTGGTACAGACACCAGACCTAGTGATAACTACAGAGGCTCCTGGTACAGACACCGAGATGAAAAATGGCAGAAGAAAACTATTTTTTTATTACTTAAAGATACTTAATAATTTATTTTACCAAAAAGCAAAAAAAAGTGATGTACTGCCTTTTAAAAAATTGCAAAGACATGAACCACCAGAGTATGAACTGAGTCTAGGAGACAGCGCTGCAGTCAGGGACATGGTCTGGGCCAGATTGATACGAGGCCTAGAGCTTTTCAAAATCCCGGTTACATGTGTGGGATTATGATGTGGGAACTGTTGTTGTGCTGTTGTCACAGAGCTCAAGATCCAGACGGTAGAGAAGAGAGCTCATTCCCTCTCCATTTCTCTCTCTCTCTCTCTCTCTCTCTCTCATTGTAGCCCAAATGTCCTGCTGTTCCATCTGAACATCAGGTTACTGACCCTGGAACAGAGGGATCTACAGATACAAAGACTGGAGAAGAAAAAGAAAATGAACCAACACTGGGTTGGAACGGGAATTGGTGATAAAATCTATGACGGAGATCTATACAAGACAAATTTCTACTTGGAGTTAGGAGTAATAACTCAAGATATGAGTCCAAAGAAAGTAAGAAGGAATCTTTCAATATTGCAACTTTTCTTGTGTCTGCATATCTTTGCAGAAATTAAAAACTCCTTTATTTCCATTGTTATCAGCACTAATCAAGATGGGTTTTTTTTTTATTATTTCTTATGCAATAACATGATTCCAGATACAAGCAACTCAACTTAAGACCTCGGTCCTGATCCAGATTAAGCCTGTGTAAGTGGCTTCTTTTTTCAATCCAAATTCTTA
The DNA here is from genome assembly GCA_016785265.1 of Paraplagusia blochii. NCBI lineage: Eukaryota > Metazoa > Chordata > Actinopteri > Pleuronectiformes > Cynoglossidae > Paraplagusia > Paraplagusia blochii. The sequence goes on from JAFBJS010004750.1 coordinate 20,499, forward strand.
ATATTCACACGGCCCATTTCCTGTTTTTCAGTCAAAGGAAAATAAAGCCCACTGCCACTGAGAAAGCACCGTCAATAGTTTTAGCATCGACTCCTGTCACTTGCTCTTCATCCTGTCTTCAGAAACCACCGCGGCTCCTCCGTGGAGCAGGAGGTGTAAGCAGAGGAGCACAGCTTGATATGAAGTATTTCCGGCACTTTAAGTAAGAGCCACATTAATTTACACTCGACTGCACTTTCCTTCAGAACATTTCAGCACGTGGCTGTACGCAGAGTAAAAAGTTGAGAGGGAAGAAAAACTGGTAACTTAATTGATTGTGACTAATGTCGGCTCCTGTGGAGAGACCAACACTTTATGAAATGGGAGTCTGCGTCAGAGCGCCCGCTTGGAGAAAACTCTCAGCTTTGAACTCAGAGGTGATTTGTGTTTTAACTGGTCCGCAGGAGGTGGAACATAAATGGATGGAGGACGGTGGGGGTCAGAGGGTTTGAACAAAGAAACACAAAAATGACATGCATTAGCCCTGGTAGGAGCCAAGGTGTCATTATAAAGGTGTGATTATAAGGGTTAGTAGATGAGAAAAAGGGGCTGTGGAGTCAAGTCCCTGTGCATGTAGAGAACAAATACGTAAAACTCCAGTGACATCATCTGTACATCAGAAGTAGGAATATCTGAGGATTGTTTTTGTGCATATCAAATATATTTATTAATATCAACCAATAGCAACGTTGGCCTTGTGGATAAGAAAAAGCAATGAGTTAAAGCAGTGTTTCTCAATGCTGCCATCTAGTGACTTACATATTCTGCCATCTTTTTCGCAGTACTGGTTTTAGAGCGCAGCATTTTTGCGAAACATTGGCATTGGGTTTTTGGTTTTTCCAAACAAAAACCAACCAATCGATTCTCGCCTATTTGACAAAAATATGCTAACGTAAATCTAGTAATCAGATTACTCATTAGTAGACATCTAATGTGCAGTTGGTGGTGTAGTGGTTAAGGAAGCAGACTTAGGTTCACAAGGCCCCAGGTTCGAATCCCTGTACAGCCAAGTTACCGCTGATGTGCCCTGAGAATGGTCCCCCTAAACTACTCCCCAGGCGCAAGCTATGTGTAAAAACATATTGTGACATTGTGAGTTTGCAGAAACCAAGTTGTGCCATAAATTAGCCAATATAGGAGCATCTTTGAATTGTTAAGTAATCACAATACAAACCAAATATATCACTTTTGCAGGGCCAGACTACAAAGCTAAATTGTCCATATCTGGCCCCCAGGCCCTAGTCTGATTTACAGGTTCACAAGACAACCACAGACACAAAGGATCTCAGACAAAACGGACAAAACATCTGCAAGGTGAATTTGTCTCTGGACAGAGGCCATCTACAGGAAGTGCAGTATAGGGTTTGACCTGTAGGGCGCCAAACTGCCACGGGCCATCAGGAACCTTTCATTGTTTTTAAGTAGCTTTCATCGGAGACAGTTCGCGTCCGATCAGCAGAACGATGACATTGTTACCTCACTGCCAGATAGCATCTTTAATTCCACTTCCTTTAAACGAGGTTGATGTCGAGGTCATTAAACCGCCTTTCATGACGTTAATTACCTGATAAGGTTCTCTGAGGTAAAATAGACAGAAGCACTTAGGAAGAGTGAAAGTGGAAAAATAAAAAAAATAAAAAAACATCTCGCCGTTTCCTCAAATGAACAGCCATTCACAGGTGATGTCATCGCATAAAGATTATTTTATGGCCATATAAATATGACTGACTGTGGCTGTTTATACCTCTTCTCCAAACCCTTCAGCCAACGTCTCCATGATGTCAGAGTATTTTTTTGGTGACCTAGGCCACCAACATCTCCTATGCCTGGAGATCGCTAAGTTGAACCTATCTGTCACTCTGACTGCACCACAAACCACAGTCTGTACTGTAGTACTGAGTCTAACAGTACTACAGTACACCTTCCTACAGTACAACAGCTGATCAAGAACAGACTAGGATTGCAATTACAATAAATAAAGTCCGTAAATGTATTTTTTATTTCATCCAGGTGGGTGGCAGACCCAACAGAAAAACTCTTATTTTGTCATCAACTATGAGTCGGAATAAAAACAAATTGTTTTGTTTTTTTCCAGAGATGATGAGTTTAAATTATTTTTGGACCTTTGGCTCTGTTTTAATTTTGTAGAAAAATAAAGAAATATAATAAACTATTCTTTACACGTTGATGGATGGTTTCAGTTTTCATTTTTCTTTCAATTTTGAGTTCCCCATCTGTTTTCATTAACGCAGCAAATTACCAATCAACTGTTAACACAGATTTTGTCATTTTTATCTGAGATATTTTTACATCCACTGTTCCATGGTAAATAACTAACAGACGACAAAACAACGTCTCTTCTCATCTCTTTGTTCTTCGTTGTTTGAAGACATGTCATGGTGACTGACGATTGGTGCAGGCACCTAATGAACCCTGTTCCATTATTGGTTACATAATCAGATTACCTGCAGGCAGACTGTCTCCTACCATGTCTCTTTAACAGTGGAGGAGCGAGCTACTCGTCTGGACCACATCTGACCTTAATCAGCTGATCATGAGCTGCCGTTTCGACGACGTTTGACTTTGGACCTGACGTCAGGTCGTTTACTGCTGCTGTTGAATTCAGGTGAACAGAAGATGGAGACTTCCTGAATTTATTGTTCCCCAATATTTCTTTTTATTACAATTTTGTGTGGTCCAGGTCTGGCTCTGGTGTGGTCTTATCTAATTTAGATTAGTTATCTCTCTACATCTAGTTAAATATTGTCCTTGCTTTGGCCTAGAGTTAACGTCTGTTATTGGTGGGAAACTCCAGGCTTCAACTCCTGGTCATGGTCAGATCCTAGTTAGAGAGGTCAGCTTCGGTGCAATGTGGCTTAGGTGGCAGTTGTGAAAATGTGATGGATGGATGGATAATCAATTAGTCAATCTCATGAGTTTAGTCAAGTCCCTTTTGGTTAAGCCCCAGTCTTTTATAGTCGAACTCTAGCTCTGACCTTCTCTAATCCTGCCAATCCTAGTTAAGTAAAGTCTAATTTATTTAATTTAATTAAAAATACTTTTCTGATTTCAAAGCGAAACCAAGGGAAATTATCAATTTACTCTACACCAATAAAATAAACACTAATCTACTCAGACTAGTACTCGATAGTCAGTGTGTACTAGTGATGAATTCGGCAACACCAATGCTTAGGTGCATCCATCGAGCTCTTAGAGAAAGACCCTTGTAGATACATGTCTCACAAGTCACATGACTGATGCAGAAGAAGAAGCAGACGCTGATGGGCTAAATGTAAGTCTTTATAAATGATATACTGACTTTAAATATATTGTTAAATATACAAGGTTATTACATTAGTGTTAGTTAACGAGGTTGCCTGTAGGGATGGTTAGGGTCCAGCAGGTGTCAGTATTCAATGACTCAATATAAACACTGTATCGATGTGTTCATGCGCTTCAACACGGCTCATCGACCCATCGCTAAATCTCAGATTTACAACCTCATCAGATGAAAGCAAATACACCCCACACCCCCACAGACATTGATGCAACTGAAATGCCCCCCCCACACACACACTCCTCCGACCTTACTGTTCCACTGCCCCCCCCCCTTGATAGATCTGGTTATTAATTCAGCCACGCAGGTATGTAGCCACCACGGGCCGCCTGGAAAGGTTAGATTTATCATGGTGACATTTCACTTGTGTACTGCAACCACATGGGTCGGCCAGAGGACAGGTGTAGTGATGCACTCCGACAGTCCACAAACGCCATTCAGAAAAAAAAGAAAAAAACTGAGCACTCGTGGCCAAAACAAACATATGTCAGTGTCAAGGCCACAAAATAAATATAAATTGTTGTTGTTTTTTTTTACACAGAAAAAATTATGAAGAACTGTGTCCTCACAGGTCACTGGTGTCAACTAACAAGATGAGAATTATATTAAAATAATTTTCCTCCAAACTGTCCCCACAGTCATTTGCCTTGTTCCATTAAAGACTTTTTCAAGGTTATAATGGAACCAGACCAGCTTTTTCTTTTTCTCTTTTTTTTTTTATAAAAAGGAGAAATCCCTACATGCTAATGTAATTAAACTTAATTGTTTTCTAGTTTCTTCTCTTTGAAAATGTTCTTTGTGTGTACCTTGGGCCTGTTTAGTCGAACACAGCGCTGATATTCTCACAGGAATTAAAGAAAGAACGCCAGGACAAGGATTGTCTTCAAAGGCTCAGAGTCTCTTTGCGTAGTTTATAGTTCAAACCATTTGAGTAAAATTTCCAGGGTACACTGTCGTGTTGGGAATGACTGCAGTAGTCTACCAGTGTACGCAGAGATACACACAGGAACAGTGTGCATGGACGGACTACATGATGTGCATGAAGAAAGACGAACACCGTCTCCCGTGGTTTGGATTCCTTCCATGGGTGGAGGGAGAACAGTAGCAGGTAGGTCTGCTGTGGGAGCCGGGGCATGTAATTGAGATGAACACGGGAAGATGAGTTCTGAGTATTCACACGGTGGCACAGTGGGACCTCATAGAGTCTGTGTCACTACAGTGGGGCTGAACAAATGGGAGCTTTATGTCAGAAAGCTCACGGATGAAACCAAGGTTTTTTTTTTTTTTTTTTCCCTCCAACAATTCCAGCGCTTCCACGGTGTTTTCACAAGACTGTCACCAAAGAGAGGAGTGCGACCCACTGAACACATTTTATTATGAAGAGATGTTTACGCTGCAGTGTCAGCTCTCTGAGAATACTAGGGAGTGAAGGATGAGGAGCTGTGCTGCTGACTCGGAGCCAGAGACGTCCGAGCAAACAGAACTGTAAAGGATTTTCTTTCTAGCGTGGAGTTTCTAAAGTCAGACATTAGAAAACATTCTTATACAGTGGTGCCTCAGCTCTAGAACATAATCCGTTCCAGGTTGGTGGTCGAGGTCGGAAATCATTTTTTCCCATAAGAAATAATGGTAAACTCATTAATCTGTTCTGGCCCATATAAAAAGTCCACTTTTTTCAATAAAATGTGTATCTAACCAGCAATTTAGTCCTAAACATGTAGATATATATTTCATATCTTTTTGTCTTCCTTCGTAATGTACGTATTGGCCGGCATTTTTCCAAAAAATACCAAAAAATGCACCGGGTCGGCAGCCTTTTGGTCCAAACTCTTTTGGTACAAACCTCTCCATGTCTAGTCACACGATGAAGACCAGTTCTCTGCTTAAACTTCTCAAAACAGCCACGACTGGCTTTCAAAATAAAGCCCTTATCATCACTTCCAACATTCCCCTCGCTGCTCGTACTCACACCTTTCTTTTTTAGATCATCATAAAAAGCGAGATCCCTTTCACTGATCAACGCTTTGGTGATGCTGATCCAACTCTTTTTCCTTAATAAAGATAATCAGCATTTTTCCCATTTCATCTAGTATCTTGAATTTAATGCACGGGTTTGGCTTGGCTGCCAGAATGCTCTGATGCTGAGCCATTTGACCAACAATCATTCCTGTGTGCGAGCAATTAACATTTCCACTAGTTCAACCAAGCAACAAGGAAGGACCAAGTTACAGGTGAAGTTCTGAGCTTCACTGAGTCAACCTCCAGTCTCCACCCCCTGTCTTACCCTCTCAGCCTCTGCCCTGTCTCACTCTGTGTGTTCCTTGTCCATTCAGTTCTATTCACTATTGTGTTGGTGTTACTGCAAATCATCAAGTCGTGCAGCAAAAGGCAGCAAATATTGTGGAGACCAAACACCGATTGATCCATTTACCAAATAACAATTAATAGTTTGGTTTTCGTAATATTTCCATATGTTTTGGTAGCATAAACGGCCACTGCGTCTCAACTAGTTGCTGAAGAATGAATGAGGGCTTGCAGAGGAGACTTGGACGTCTTCTCATCTGAAATTGCTCCCCTGATGTAAAATTATTATAATTATTAGGGCAGTGGAGGTCATGTGGTTAAGGAAGGTTCAGGTTCGAATCCACCAGCTGCCACGTTGCCACTAAGCAAAGCACCGTTCCGACCCACATAACTTCTTGTGGGCTCACCACCCACAGGCAGACTCACAATATGGTGCCAGGTGGCGCCACCTGCCCCTGAGACCAGCCAACCACCATATACTGTATCTATGTTTTCAGAAATGTGATTTATTTCAATAAAGGATACAGTTGGGTTAAAACAAACTAATTGGTTTTGTTAGTTATTTTATGCAATCGTGGTACAGGCAGATTGGCTGCCGTGGAACAGATTGCACTGGTAGGTCGGGGCCAAACTATACTTCACCTGGGAGTCAGATACTTATTCAGTTACTTCTAGCAACACAACATTAGGTAACAGATTGCAGCATCAGAGTTTACTGCTTAGAACTGAAAAAAAATCCATTCCCTTGGTTGAATCATCAATGCAGTGTAGGAAGGATGTTGAATAAAGGATAGGAGAGTTCATAAAACTCTACTGTCTAAATAAATAGGTGTGATGTTCTTTATATACTTTACATGGCAGCCCTGAAATCCCACCTCTGACATCAGTTTCTATTATTCACTGCTGTCTCATCTCGTCGGCCAGTGGGCTTTATTTATTCTTTTCTTCTTTTTTCTTTTTTTTTTTTTTTTCCCTCACCAACGTCAAGGAGAGCATCGTTTCATTTCACTTTCAGTGATATATTACAGCAATATACATTCGGAAAATATCACTCATAAAACTGTCTCCTTAACTGAACCAGAAATTCAGTGTCGTTTATTGGTCCTGTCGTTGTGTATTATTTAATTATTTCACTTTAGGAGGCGGGGGCAGTAAATTGTGCTCCAGTCAGATATCTGTCTATAATATAAAACTAGGGTTTGTGAGTGATAACCCCCCCTCCCCCCACTGATGCCTTGACCCCCTATCATTATCACAGTTAAACAAATGTGAAGACTCCTGCTTTATTATATATTATTACGGGGAAAGGAAAAAAAAAACAGTGTCAATGACATAAAAACAGGGATTTTAGTTTTCAGCACCACGGATAGCGCAATCCTCAAGCCCAATTCCCTGCTAACTCCTCATCACTCCCCTACCCCCGGACCCCCACCTTCCTCCATCACCACCCCAGGCTCATTGGCAGCATTTGATGTAAAACTTGTGTAATGCTGCAGCCAGAGGAAGAGGGAGAAGGATGTAGAGCAGCAGTTACAAACACAAATGTGACTGGTCGTCCATGATTACTGGTTATCTCAAAAGCAGATTACGAACCCAGAGCAGGGGCTAGAAAATAAGAAAAGAAAACAGACACTTGCGCCTATGGCTTGGATTACCTGGAAACGGCTGTACCTTCAGCTGATATGGAGACAGTCACAAATATCAGTCTGCAGAAGAACCAGAGCTCAGTCGTAGGTTAGGGAGCGTATCAAAGTTACATTACACTACAGTAGTAAAAGTCCTAGGACCTACGGTTATGAGCTTTGGATTTGTCAACATCCTCCTCCACATCAAGAAAGTCAGTTGAGGTGGTTTGGGCATCTACATTGTCAGTGTCAGAGGGCAGGAGTGATGAGGTTTGGGTCATTTCGACTGAAGTGATGTTTCGATGCTTGTCCAAATAATATTCATCTTTTTTAAAACAATAAACACTTGCGATGAGTGGGAGTTTGGTGACGTACTTATGAGACTTAAAGTCTTTGTCAGATGGAGGAAAAAAAGGAAAAAAAGAACCAAACCACTCCTCCGAGTTCTGATTTCTACTGCAGCTCTTCTCTCTTAGCCGCTCATTTCTGGGTTTTTTTCACTGAGAGTTTGTGATTGTCATCATTTTTCCGAAGCCAGTTCTGGCACAGATTCTTCTGGAAATGAAACAAACTGATTGTTTTCTCTGAAAAACAACCAAACTTTGATGAGAGCTTGTTTCCCTGGTACTTCAATTCTTCCATTGTGCCAAAGTGCAGTGGAAAAAAAAAAAATAAATTAGACAAAAAATAACAGTGACGCATTATCTATTAAAAGATGTCTCATTAAAGGAACAGGTTGGACACTCTATAAGCTACAGTAGCTTGATAAGCAGACTGAACTACACTCAATAAATACATGCGTATTATTGTAGTTATAAACATTGAATTTATACTAAAAAAATGTTTTCTACAAAACAAAATAAATTATTTTGACATCACATTGTGTATTTGATAAGATAAAATAATAAGCATAAAGTGTATTGTTAGTCGCGTCACGTTTTGTACACATATAACACAAATTTACATCAACTGTTATTAAAACTGTTATTTCAAGCTAAATGAATGTGATGTCATAGTAGGTAGTATATCAGTAGTGCATACGCGCTTTAGCATCAAATAAGAGTGTTAGCAAGTAGCACGGCTGAGCATTTTGTGTTGAGTGTACGGCTGGGTAGTGTTAACCATCTATTCATTACCGCCACCCAGAGGCTCTACTTGTCAAATGTTTTTGATCTTGAGGACCAGTTACAGAGGAACCTCATGGCACTAACATAATCCAATGACCAAGCGTGTAACTTGAGGTGCTTGGATCTCAAACCATGTTTGAAACATTAGTTCCAGTCCTCGACAAAAATGTTACGAGAGCAAAAAAGCTGACAAAAAACTCATTAATTGTTATAGACCATTGTCTCCATTTTTTGCGCCAAGGACCACTTAAATGTCTGGTACTATTTTCACGGACCCGTCATTAAGTTGTGGCAGATAAATACCCCTTAATAAAATTACATTTCCAGTGTTCTGAAATATTTTCCTACCTATAAAATCTTCCTACCCGGATTCCTACCTCAATCCTCACATCTTGGAGCAAAAGTGGCTCTCGACTCATACCTCAAAATACTCGTACGTCAAGGTGCTCGTTCCACTGTAATCGTTTTACCAATACGCTATTCTCAATCTGCCAAAAATGGCCCAAAGGATCAACTTTGAATTCTATTTTTTTATTTTTTTTATTCAGGGTTACAACACTTCGAGTCAATACATATTTCGTAACAATGGGATCATTATAAAGATGGGCTTCATGCCTGCAAAACAAACCCTCTGTGACTGCAATTAAACCTACACACTGTGTTTTGGTCGTCGTGTTCGGTCAAAAGTCACCGTTGTTGTTCTAAATTAAAAGCAGGGAAAGTTTTGTGTTTTACCAACGAACAGCGAGAACTTTAAACCCACACCCACCCACACGTAATGAACTAATGAGCAGCACAGCTCAGAGCCTAAATTATTTACCGCGGCGTGCTGTATTTTAACGGTGGCCTTTCATGGGGAAAAAACAACGGCGTCGCCTCGACCTTGGCCGACGGTTGAAGATAATTGAGCGTAATCAGGTCTGAAGTGGGAAGTTTGACTTTTGAAAGGTTTGCAAACTGTTGATAGTTAACCAGCGGGTGGTTATGGTGACACGATGCTCTGTGATGCACTGGGAGCGACTGTAGACACATTAATATGGAACATGGAAGCCAAGTATGAGAACCTGGGGTCAACGTTCTCCTAATAGATATATAGATGTGATGCAGTGTTGAATGTCTCGTACTATTTTCATGGACAAGTCGTTAAGTTGTGGCAGATAAATACTCCTTAATAAATTTAAGTTTCCAGTCTTTTTTTCCTACCTATAAAATCTTCCTACCCGAATTAACTGTGCATGGGCACAACAGGGATTTCTCCAGTGTATACAGCCTATAATTTTCTCCTACCAGACCAGTATAAAAAGTTAGAATCTTGCAGTATTGATGATGGAAAGTTCTTTTGTTGATATGGGTATTGATCAAGTGGAAGTAATAGCCAGATGGGGCCAAAAGGAAACATTATTTCTCTGCGGTCCGGGACCAATTCACCAACGGACCAGTACGGGTCCCAGGTCCAGTGGTTGGGGATCACTGTGTTAGTGTATGTGCTAGACCTCTGTCTAATTAATGAAAAAGGATTAATTGAAAGCATTACTTTCTGGTGAACACTTCAAATTAAAGTAAAAACCAATGCATCCAATCAACAATTACACTATTTTTTTCCAGTCATTATTAATTCTACATTTTCTTTGGCAAATGAATTTGTTTTTTTTTTGTACCGTTGCCCAAGTACTATGTCATGAACCACTCACTGTTAGAAAGTGTACGTGAAAGGAGAGCGCTCCTCTTGAAAGCTATGAAAAACACAGAAATGTTTCAGAGAGTGCTTTCAGGTCCTGTTTATGTTGGAGGTGTTTTTTTTTTTTTTTTTCCTGACAACCACAGAAGTGGAGCAGAGGATTTTAGCAGCTAATTTAATTGCCATGGATGTCAGAGAGTGTTTGCTGTGTCCTGGTTAAAAGCTGTGCAGAAGAGGAGACAGCGGTGTTTGTGTCATCGTCACAGATTCCTTTGGCAGAAACCAGGGGTCGGATCTGAACAACAACAGATGCTGGCTATGAATTATGCTCTGCAGTCATTAGAAAATTATTTCCTGAGTGAGAAAAAAAAAAAACTAGAACTAGACCAACCTAGAGGTGCAGGAAAACATTTTAATTTCATCAACACCAAAGGATCAAGTGAAGAAAAAAAAAAAAAAAAGAAAAACTAATTGAAAAAAAAAAAAAAAAAAAAAAAGAAAAACTTATTGAGGTTCCTTTTCTGTCTGCAGAACCTTCCGTTTCTGAGGTTTCTCCAAACAAGGCATTGAAACCTGTTTTTGCATATACTGCAAATAATCAAAGATTTGCTCATTAGACAGAATAGACAGTCTAATGATCCAATTCTTTTTTTCTCAAAAAAAAAAAAAAAGAAAAAAATCAAAGCACAATAAAGAAGATCCATACACTAGGGGGAGCCAGACCACTTCAGGACATACAAAACCACCACTTGCAAACCAAAAATCTTAACTCCCCCAGATGAAGCGGGTTCTCCATACGATGCCTCCTTTTTGCCGTAAGTTTAGCGTATCTCGTTATTTTTTATGAACTTGAGATCCTGTAGCCAAGCCAGCTACGTGGGCGCAACCATTTTGCATAGAATTCTTCCATCGTTTGTGTCATTCATGATTAATCTACGAAAATTAAGGACACAAAACTTTCGGACCAACCAATTGTCCTTAATTTTTTTTTTTGTTACCCCAAACTAAATATTTTGAGGACTCGAGTTCCAACAAGGCCACTGCAGACTATCTCCACTTAAAATCAAATGAACTGATTGGACTTAAGACTTTTTTTTGGACCACACTCCAAAAATCTGGACTGGAGAACTGGCTGTAGACCTCACAACTACCAACATCATTAGTTACAAATGGTTTCTCTTGATTAGCAGTGTTGCTATCTTGTGACCTCAGCTAATCAACACAATAAATTAATTTGTTCTTTCTGTGTATCATCAAAATTAATTAATATAACAGTTTTTTTTAACCGTGACGTGTGCGTACCATTACAGCCCCAAACTCCAACCAGAAAGATCAGGATTTAAACCAGTGACAATCTCTGGTCTGGTCCCAAGAACAATGGCTGCACAAAAACCCCGAGTTTGTCAACCTTGTTGCCTGAGACAAAGACAGAACGACAATTGAAAATAAGGGGGAGGGTGGGGTGTGACGGAGGGGCCACGTTGGACTCCCTCTGTTGATGCACATAGAACGAGGTTAATTACTTTCCTGACCTCCTTCTGAGGCTTAAAGAAATATTCCAATCATAGCCTGAAAAGACTGCGCAAATGCAGATGCTGAGTCAATGGCGGCGCCGAAGTAAAACATCTCTGGATCTTTTAAGTCTCACCTTATTTACCTTTGTCGTCACTTATCATATTTCCAATAAAACAGCACGCAGAGCTGATCTGACATCGCCCGGAATGCATTGTTTTTCCTCCCGCTCCCAGCAGCTTGTCAACTCTGATAACAAACGCATGCAAAGCATCTTTTATTAAAGGCGGCTTAAATGGATTCTCCTGGACGCCGACCATCAGTCTGCAGGGCGCAATCACTTAAACAAAACTCTCTGCTCATTAACACTACACACATGGCTGTATATTTCCTGGAGTACCGTAATTTCCTCCAATTATGTAGAACTCATCCCCCGTGTGAGATTCACTGAACATCCACTCAGAAACGATGAGCCGCGCCTGGACACGTGATAGGCCGCCGCTTCATGAATATAGATTTGGACCAAACGCTGTGAGTGAAAAAAAGCACGGACGTAAAATCCATTATTTATGGCCGATTTAACTCACAAACACAGAGTGAGAGTGAGCAGGAACCGGTGCCTGTTACTAATGATACCTTAGAATAATTGCAACTGCCCCGGGTTGGATTCATCTTTTATGAAATGCCATAAACGTGTAACACTTTTTTTTTGTTAAATGCCATCTTACTTAAGTGAAGCATAAACCTTTATTCAAATTGGAATTTTTTCCGCACGGCGGTGCTTTATTAAAAAAAATAAAAAATCTCTGAGAGTACACATAAAGTTAGAAGCCCAGAAATAAAAGCTCATCTATTATTTAGCATGTACTTCTGTAGCTGCTCAGTTTGAATAATCTCTGTAATCATCCGCAGGTGGCTGGAGATGACGGCTAAACCACAGTCAGAATAATCACCTGCCTTGCACCACGCTGTTGCCAATTCTCATTTGGCAACACTAGGAGGGGACAACGTTTTAACACGTCGTCTCCGTGCGCTGCAGTAAAACAACAGAGGGCGATACTGAACAAAGGTTTTTTACTGTCTCACCCTAATTCTAGGAAATAAGTGAAAATGTTCCATGGACGTCTGTGCTAAAACCCGATCATAAGGGACTATCAATGATTATTAATAAAGATGTCTCACAATATGGACATTCTTCAGGCCTGTATTGATTTGTTTCTGCTCACAATTACCCCGCAAACATCCATTGGTTCATTTTTGTTGCTTTGAAACGTCCGACTGCTTGTTGACTTTATAGGAACTGCATAAATATGAGAGTATTTGTCAAACAATGGAATTTCTGCCTTTGTTTGTCCCCAAAAAAAAAAAAAAAAAAACTTGTCACGAAGAGGCTCGTCTTTCTTCTCAGCATCATGATGTGTTAGATTGAACAGCACTGTGTGATTACCAGGAGGGATGTCAGAAAATAACATTTTGCCGATATGCAATACGTCCATATTTTCCAAAAACATTGCTCCGATGGCAATGTCAACCAACACTAATGCAATTATGCTAATACAATTATGTCGGAAAAAAAAAAAATCAAATTTATCTCTGTTTCAATGCTATGCAGTATATTGCAATATAACATACTAGTATCACTGTGTCATGATACATGATGTCGTGACAGAATCTGGCCAAGGCACAGCCTAGAGTGGTACTTTTTTTCTTGGAACTGTCGTTAAGTTGTAGCAGATAAATACCACTTACTAAAATTAAATTTACAGTGTTATAATATTGTAATATTTTCCTACCTATAAAATCGTCCTACCTGAATTAACTGTGCTTGTACACAACAAGTGCAAACAGCCTTTAATTTTGTCGATGACTCTTGTACCGTAGAGTTTATCAGAACTTCGCAGACTACGGGCTGTCAGATTGTCACCATGACAACAAGAGTTGGTGCCTGTCAAAAACTGCTGGTAACTGACCGCAACCACACGTCTGACACATTCTCCAAGGCTGTCGTCCTGGCATGGGGCGGGGGCAGATGGGGAGCTCATGTGGTAAGACTTTATTGGTCCAGCAGTTGTATGTATCTCTTTTGGCTATCGCCCCCAGATTCTCGAAGCCCCATTTATTCATCAGAACAAACAAATCCAAAACAATTAACTGAGATATGAGGGTTGACAAAACAATTAACACCGGGCCATCGTAACGCCGTGGGAAGCTGTGAGCACTCAACAACGTTAATTAACAACTAATGATCGGTGCGGTTGAGAAACAAACATTTCAATCCTTTCACTGAATTTTTTTTTTTTTTTTCACAGAAGATAAAATCAGTAACAATGTTCATGTTCTACCTCCACCTAACCCCACCCACACAGACACGCATCACCTTCTATTTAATACCAAAATGTAATTATAAAACACAAAAATCATAACCTCCATAAAGTAAACAGGAAAATCAAAAGAAATCAACACTAATGTTGTGTTTCCACTGGTGAGAGGAGAAAATGCAGGATATATTAGTGAAGTATTTATGACGCTATTCTTTCTACCACTCAAAACATTTCACACCTCAGGTTTTCTTTTCAACCCTCGGTCAAAAAGCTACTTTAACCGAGTTGTAAGAAAGGACCAAGGAACCATCAAACAATCACTGCTCGTCCACTTGACGCAGAGGTGCTTCACCCAAATGACTAGATGAGCACTTTCAGAGGTGAAGACTGAGAAGTTACCTTCTCTGAAAGTGTTCATTCCGATTCACCCAAGAACTGGTTCCGTTTGAGGTCCAACGCTTGGATGAAAATAAGGTATAATAATCTTCTCCTTTTTCAGGGGTTTCCACTACCTCCATGTCTCTCCTCAGTGCATCCAATAATCTCCTCTTTGTCTCCTACCTGGTAGCTCCATCTCTGGGATCATTCTTCTACCAATGTATCCTCTGTCCCTCCTCTGGACATGTCCAAACCATCTCAATCTGTCTTCTCTAGCTTTTTCTCCAAACCTTCCTGTCTCTGTTGTCCCTCTAATCACCTCATTCCTGATCCTGTCCATCCCTGTCTCTCCTAAAGAGAACCTCAGCATCTTTAACTCCCCCACCTTCAGCTTTGCCCCCTGTCTTTTGCCAGTTCCTAGTGTCTCTAATCCATCCATCATGGCTGGTCTCACCACCGTCCCGTAGACCTTGACCCTTCACCTTAGCTGACTCTCTTCTCAGGTATAATTATAAATAAAATAGAATCAGTTATTTCATTTTCCTCTTTTTTCTCACGCCCTTGCTCAATATCAATACCTGTGTTAATATTAATTGTCTCTCAATTATTATTAAATATTATCAATACATTTGTTTGACTCTATCTTTGTTGTTGTGTATGTTTAGATGGCACGGAACCTTAATTTAATTCATAAAAAGCATATTTCTGGGGATGGAACAAATTAAAGTAAATTATAGTTAATTCTATTGACGTCAACAGTCAGATATCACTGTACAAATACATTCACATGAACCCGTGTAGCATCAGCGCTGCCTTTAAAACCAGGTCCTCCATGGCCGCTGTAGAACCACACGTACACACAAACACGTCAATACCCAGCGCCGCCGCCGCCTGCCGCCACTGAAGCTGTATATTTATCCGTTTCACCCAGAGGTGAGAGTCAACAGCTTTTAGCAGCTGCATGTGTTAGAGCCAAGCTGCTGTATCTGGTTAAAAGCTCTGCAAAGAAATGGAGGCCACCTCCTGAACTCAGCCCTCCCCCACCCCAACTGTGGTGGAGAAAATATTTTGTGGACTGGACGCGGAGAAATAAAAGTGTTTGAGAGCTGGAGAAATAAAACATCAGGATGTCGAAATGTGTACCTAATAAAACGCAGTGCCCCAGCCAGTCTCTAGGTGGCCGATAAGTCTGGATTTATACGAAAAATACCGTCTTCAGAATCCACCATCAGCCCTTAATGACAAGAAAGGAAAAGGAAAAATTTCCGAAGATTTACTGAAGTTCTGGCAATAAAAACTATGACAAAATTATAAATATTTTAACGACCTAGCCAAGGTCTGCCATCTACTGAAAATTACTCTGAATAAAACGTTATTCGCACTTCACTCAATATAGTAGTTTGAATATATTTCTAAGTTGTGGCAGATAAATACCCCTTAATAAAATTAAATTTTCAAAGTTCTGAAATATTTTCCTACCTATAAAATCTCAAGTGCACACTTCCTATAATTTTCTCCTACCAGACCAGCATAAAAGGTTAGAATCTTGTATCAATGACTCTGCGTCATTTTGAGTTTATTGTTGTTGTCTTCACTGAGAAAATATTTCCTAATCAAATAAAGTTGCATTATTGATGATAGAATCCTAGCCATTCTATTGGTCAGTTCTTTTGTTGATATGGGTATGGATCAAGAGGAAGTAATAGACAGATGGCGCCAAAAGGAAACATTGGCACAAATTCACCCACGGACTGATACCGGTCTCCGCCCCAGTGGTTGGGTACCACTGCTTTAGGGGAGAACCAATGCAAAACAAGACATTTCCTCTCACAACCTGTGGGAGGCAGTAGCAACCGTCAAAGCAAGGCGCGACTAATCAACTTGATAGCCCAACTGGGCTGCGAGCCTAGGTTTGAAACCCACCTTGAATTACTGTGACTGTATGTCACCAGTCTGGATATAAGATAGATATAGACCTTCATGAAATAGAAGGTAAATATAGGATATAGGATATTAGCATAGAAGCATATCAGATATAACGCCATTAGCATCAGTGAAACGCGAACTTTCCAGAACAAATTAAAACCAGTTAAAATCAGTTACACACCCCACAGTTCAATAGAAGAAGAAATAAACATTTTAACTTATTATATTTTACTCACTCGTGTCAGTGTCGTCCCTAAACTGGAGTTCGGTTCGGTTCGTCGCCCAGACTGGTCCTGGATCAGTCCAACAATATTCCGTCTTTAACGTCGTCCGTCTGGAATTTTCTTCAGACTTTCAACGGCTCCTCTGGGACTCAGCCCGCAGGAAAACACCTGTCGACGTCCGAGTCAAATGTGGACATAAATCCGAACAGAACCGCTGCTCCAGTTCACTTTCATTTGTCCCGAACACCCAGACGTAGATCCGTGTTTGTGGAGAGTTACTTGATAAAGTATTTAGCTTTTGTACATTTTTACCGAAGCTGAAAATCACCGCCTAACGGTTTTCACCTGTGGAACGCCCTGTTCGCTACGTCAGCGTGACGTAGTATCGCTACGTCTATAAATGAGGAAATAGAACTTTTTGAAGGTTAACAAACGTTAACAAAGAATGTAAAATATATAGTAATATATAGTATAGTAATATGGTTATATATATTATAATAGTTAAAATATAGTTATTATTAATAATATTTTTACATTTAATACTGGAAATCCCTTTTTCTTTTTTATATATTTTAGAGATATCCAATATCATCAATCTACTGATATTATCAGCCCTATATTAGCGTATAAATGTGGTATCAGTAAGATCAAATATATGTTTATATATAAATTTTTTTTATTATTATTATTATTTACCATACGATACAATCATTGAGTTTTTGCAAAAATTTGAATTGAATTACACATAGGGTTCTGGCCATTCCTAAAAAATTCAAAAGATGCATTAACTGCAACTGAAAGGGAGAAGAGAGGAATGGAGAGGTTACAGAGAGCAGAGGAGGAGAAGGAGAAGGGAGAAGGAGAAGGAGTAGGGGTGTAGGTACTGGGGGTCAACATTTAAGAGCAGTGGAGAAGGAGCAGAGAAGAAGAATAGAGTGGAGTCAGGATGGAACAACTGGAATAAAGAGTCAGGAGTGATCTGAGATAGAAGAGAGTCAGAACAGTGGTGAGACCAGATCAGAGACACTAGGAATAGGTAGAAGACAGGGGACAGAGCTGGAGGTGGAGGAGTTAAAGATGCTGAGATTCTCTTTAGGAGAGACAAGGATGGACAGGATCAGGAATGAGGTGATTAGAGGGACAACACAGACGGGAAGGTTTGGAAAAAAAGCTGGAGAATGGTTTGGACATGTTCAGAGGAGGGAAAGTGGATACATTGGTAGAAGAATAATGATCCTAGAGATGGAGCTACCAGGTAGGAGACAAAGAGGAGATTGATGGATGCAGTGAGGGAGGACATGGAGGTAGTTGGAGTCAGAGTAGAAGATGGAGAGAAAGGGGGGAGATGCCAACCAAAGATCAAAGTCAATGAAAAATTTCGCATTGAATCAGTCTGTGGTGCAATGTAAGGTTGGGGGACCACTACTATAGAGTTTAGTTCTTCAGTTACAGCCAATCAGCAAACAACATCATGTAATTTTGTGACAAAATGTGGTGAAAAGAAAAATGCAAAGATGTACATTTTCATACAAATTTAGCCAAAAAAAACAAGAGTTGTGTTAGAGTTGATTTAACATCCTCTTCTGTCAAAACAACATGTTTTTAATCTTCTGTGAAATTGAATTTTTTAAGTCGAAGGAAACACTTTATTCGTTCCATTTTTCTCCTCCCGACAGTGAAAATGATTTCCAGCAGTGACGCATCACATTCTGACTTCAGAGATGTTAGCCACTGATTCACTTTGTTCCTGTCCTTGCTTTTCTTCTTCTCTTTTCACTCAAACATTTCTCTCCGTTATCAGCGGCGTTACAAAATACAAGCAACCAATTTAAAGACAACAGGGACAGGATGAAAGACGCTGCAGTTCAGCGTTCGACCACCGTGAACTAACAGGCTGATAAACAAGGCAGCAGTGAGGTTTAATTAGTGTGAATGGAAACGACCGTAGCCGGATGAAAAGGCAGGATTATTTACAGAGGAAAGATGTGAACGCTGACGTGTCCTGTTGATGTCTTTTTAGTCGACATGACAGCGCGTTAAAAGGATGAATCTGTTGAACTCCCCTCGGCCTGCGCCCCCCACCGCCCCAGATCCCTCCCTTCTCTGTGACACATCCAAACAGTCATCATCTCTGTGGACCACATTTACCAGACAGACCGACCTTCTTCGACCCCACTCTCCCAGACGGCAGTGAACGCCTCACAGGGGCCAATCTACCTGCACCGGTGTCACTGCTAAAAGCTTCACCCAAACAGGAGGTCGGGCTCAACGTTGGGTCTGAGCGGAGAGGACGTGAGAGGGGAGTGACCCCACACTGCCCCCTGGTGCTGCAGTTAACCTCCTGAAAGAGACATGAAGAGTTTATGAATCATAACATTATTGACTTCAGTTTGGTTCCATGATTGTATTCATCTGTTACTGCATACAGCGGTTGTTGAGAATATCGGTTCTGTCCGTTCCACAGCAGCTGTCCTCAGTCCATCTTCTCGTATCTCCATTCCATTTTCCTCATTAAAAATAACTAAAACTCTTTCTTTCCAGCCCTAGAAATATATAATAAGATTATTTAACTATCTTAATATTTTAAACATAGATATAAATAAATATATTGACAATATAAAACACAGTAGTTCTAGTTTAAAAAAGGATTTATGTTGTTGTTGTGTGAAATGGGTTCATTAATCATGTGACTTTGACATTGAATGAGACTGAGGGACAACCACTAGGTGTAGAAAAAGTTTTATTTTTTTATTATTCTTAGATTAGAATGATTTTAAAGATTTTAAAAAGCGTCTCATGATCCATTCCTGAATGAAAAATTAACAGTTTGATTTTGTTCTAATGTCATCAAAATAACTAAATAACACAGAAATGTGGATTATGGACACCTTTAGACTGAAGGAGACTCAGACGTCTCCTCCTCTGAAAGCGTAGGTTTCTGATAGAGCTCCAGGTCTTGGACAAACATCCAATTTCTTCTCCGCCCTAACGTTATGATCAATAAAGTTCAAAGACTCTACCCCTACTCTCCCCTACTTGTTCTAGTGTTGGACTCTAGTGAGACAGAGGACGGAGCTGACGGCTCCTGAGGAGGAGCTGGGATGAGTCTTCTAAACCGGAAGTTTCTTTGTATCGTGAAGAAAACTAGCAAATGTTTCTCATAATTTGGAAAACTGACTGTTTCACTGACCACTGAGTCATGTGACCCAAACCACCCTAACAATGACTGTATCGATCCATCATAAAGGGAAGATTGAACACAATCTCCAGCTGTCCCCAGATCAGCCTAACATCTTCTTCTGCTTGTCCCTTTTTTCAGGGGTTGCCACAGTGAGTCAATATTTTCCATCTCCCCTTGTCCTCTCCATCTTCTACTCTGACTCCAACTACCTCCATGTCCTCCCTCACTGCACCCATCAATCTCCTCTTTGTCTCCTACCTGGTCTGTCTCTTATACACATCTAATTGCTTTCATACAGCGTGAAGTAACTTGATTTTTTTTTTCATATATCAGAACTTTCATACTGTGCGTAGTTTCTCATGTCTGTCATTTACACTAACAACATAATCCATGAACATAAAAACATCCCAAAAGCCTGACTTACTGCAAGGAGCCTTAATGAAGGTTCCCAGGAAACAACACAAACAAATGGAAGTCAATGGAGCAAAAGTCAGAACATGGTGCACGACCAAGAAAATGAAACAGAGCCGTCTTCTAGATACATTACACAAAATTGTGAACATATTTTACACATGATGGGCACAACTGGGTCTACCTATTCCTAGTGTCTCTACTAAGACCTGACAAGACCCGACGTAACATCTGTTCTCCAAATGTTTTCTAGTAAAACCACATGTCCAGTTGCCTAACCAAATTCTTCAACCTTGACCTGGTTGACTCTGAGTCTTCATGGACCCGTTTATGACAAATCCACCAGTTGCCAGGTTGCTACACAGGTGTTCTTATCATAGCACTGTCCCCAACCACATAACTTCCAGTGGGCTCACCGTCCACATGGAGGCTCACAGTAAGTGGCAGTGTGATTTGGGTGGCAATTGTGGAGACTTAAGGTTTCAGTCCTTAAAAATTGATATTTTTAGGGACAATTTGTCTTTTGCTGCAACTTCTTTTTACAGTAAGAGTGAAGATGATTCTGATGCCTCGGAAAAGAAACAAATAAAACCAAACTGGACCTCATCTTCACTGCAGAAGAAGAAGTAGAAGTAGCATCAGAAATGATGTTTTTTTTTCCCCCTTCTCCACGTACCATCAAGATTCCGAGGACGTCTCCTCCGGCCGCCTTTATTCCATTATCTCATTATCCGGGCTGCTGTGATCCTATATTGGGAAGTGGTTGAGCTGATAATGAAAACAGGTGGACGTGTGGGACCACTCAGAAATCTACATGACAGTTCTGTGAAACTGTGGCTGCTAAAGAGGCATTTATGTATATTAACCCTGTAAAGTAGCCTCTTTAAATTCATGAGAATCAGCAATTTCTCCGCCGCCCCCTAGAACGCACCAAAACCCAATTCACATCTCTCACAGGAAATACTTCCCTCCCATCCCTCAGCCATCGTCAGGTTCACTTTCAAGTGACTACTTTAAATGGGAAATTCTCCGTTTATGTGTCGCCGTTATATATTTGCTGCCTTTGGACGGTGAGTGAAATTTTCCGACTCGCTGTTGGTATTTAAATGTAATTTCCCTGTTTTTCTGCGGAAGTGACTCTGCATTAATGTTCAGAGAGAGATTGGATTTATATTTTAATGAAATACAGTCACAATTCATGTGCTTGGAAATTGTTACTCAATAGCATTTTAACACCTCTTCTAGTTGGCGCTATTAACGCACAGTTCATAAACCTGGTGTTATTTACAAACACTCTGTTTTCACAGAAACACCTGCTACTCATTTTCCCATCATCGACTCCTAGCCTGGGTTTGCTGGTGGTTCAACCTCTGGTCAGTGGCCCTGGTTTGTCTCAGCGTAGCCTAACTGAGGACTGGACAATGTGACTGTTGTTGAGACCAAACGTCTGGACCAAAGTTCAGCGAGAACCAGGTTCCTCAGGTTCCACCAGACCTGGTCCAGACAAAGAGTCAGGACTGAGATACATCAACTCTACAAAGAGACAGTTTCTCTTAGACCTTTGGGTTGTTTTGAAGAACCTTTGTCCAGATTAATAATCCCATCATTTAGATTAGAACAGCGGTTCCTAACCTGGGTTCGAACCCTAGAAGTTTGCTGAGTCAGTCACAGGGGTTCAGTGGAGCGGAGGTCAAGACACACCAACTCACCCTACTAAGCTAGGGTTCGGTGAATGCGCACGTGAAACTGGTGGGGTTTGGTAGCTCCAACAAGGTTAAGAACCACTGGATTAGACTAAGATGGAAGCACAGGATGGTACAAATTGACGGGGTATGTGTCCTCTTCCTCTTCTTCGCGTTCCTTGTCTTCTTCTTCAGTTACTACTTTGATTTCCTTGTTTTCTTGTCGGGATTTTACGGTCGAATATGACGGCTACAAACGGGCTAGTCTTCCTGCTTAAAGTGGATCATAACTGTTTTCTTGTTGCATGTTGGATGTCACGATTGGAAAACGTCTAATAGTTTGCGTCATTTATTCTTCGTTGATCTACTCAAATACACAGAGTAAATGTAACTCGTTTTTTCCCACCTTTGGGATCAACACACTTACCCTCGGAATACATGGAATAAAATGCCAATCCATGGGATCCAGAATCGTTGGACAGTCCATGAAAACAAACAAAGACAAACAGTGTTGGTGACACAGAACAGAGAGCAGCCATGAATGGTGGTGTTGACACTAACAATCAAATCCACACAGCGATCCTCATTAGCATGGGGGCGTGGCCTCTGACGGTAATTCCGAGGTGAGTTTTTATGTCGAGGAGAAATAACGAGATACAAAAGAAAAAAAACACAACAAATAGACACATTGTTCCGGCTCTTTCCTTGACTTGAGCAGTGACAACTGCTCAAGGTTTCGGCCCTCGCTGCTAATTACAGCTGTGTGACATCCACGTGGGCAGCAGGGGTCAGCGTTGCTGAAGGACCTTGGCGTGTGTTCCTCTCTCCCAGCACAGAGCTGCGCTAATGAAACACACAAACAAACACTCCAGGTTCAACTCCCATGAATAATGCATGGCAGCCAACAATCACAGCATTCATAACATTACACCACGTCAACGACGACGGCGACGACAAAGTCCAAAGTTGCGGCTCGGTGCCGCACGTGTCGTACGGCAGGAATACATAAAAACCATCGCATGTGTTTTTCTGTGTGTGTGTGTGTGTGTGTGTGTGTGTGTGTGTGTGTGTGTGTCGGTGACAAGGAGCAGGTGTCAGCGTTTACTCTGTCACGGCACAGTGAGCACCGCTCTACAAACACACCATGTCTGAGTGTGTGTGTGGTCAGGGTGTGTGTAGCAGATGAAAAATTGAGGCAGAGAAATGAATGAAAAATGTGGGAAGAAATGTTCCACATATATATATGTATATATATATATATATATATATATATATATATATATATATATATATATACACAGTGCTTTTTCATGTTTTTTTGTTTACAAAAAACTCTGTACAGACTAGTTAACGGCTCCACACTGACTCATCAGCATGAATAATGAAATATAATAAAATCTAACACACACAGGGGCATTTTCCCTAAGAATGAGAGCGTACAGTTTGCAGAGCTCACACCTCTGCCAGCACGTGCTCCCACTAAACCACTGATCAACAGTGCAAGGTTTTGAAAGCACAGGAGAGCAGGGATTGAAGAGAGAACGTGGGAGAGGGTGGAAGGTAAAAGGCCACAGGTCATCATCAGAAGTGGTGCCACTGTAAAAATCTACTCTGATATATCAAAAGGGAAATTTTAATTATAAAAACGAAAAAAAAAAAAAAAAACCTGCTGTAAACTTGTTCGTACTTGTCAGACATCACAGATCGCACCAAATAAATTGATTTGTGAAAATTCAGCTCTAGGTTTGTTTGGAATTCATTTAAATTCACTATGTCTAAGCGAGATACTCAACAAGTCGTCCATCAAAACCAAAGCCACTTCACCTCCGTCAATCATTATTAATAATTAAAACTGCTGCATTTAAAGGGATTTTATTTTCTGAGAGACAAAAACAGCACGAGGAAAATTTAGAAGTTCACGTTGGCTACGCCGGTTCTGGTACAGAGCAACACACAAGATACTTTTTACATTTCAGATTCTCTGATTTTTCAGATTTCATGGTAATTTTCTGCCATCTAGTGGAGTGTTTACATTTCTACTTGTTACTATGAATTGGGTCAGAAGGAGCTGCATTGTGTTTTTGTGGATTTAGAAAAGGCCTATGACAGAGTTCCAAGGGAGGAACTGTGGTTTTGTATGAGGAAGTCAGGAGTGGCAGACAAGTATGTTAGACTGGTGCAGGATATGTATGAGAACAGCACAACGGTGGTGAGGTGTGCTGTTGGAAGGACAGAAGACTTTAAGGTGGAGGTGGGACTTCATCAAGGATCTGCCCTGGGCCCCTTTTTGGTTGCTCTGGTGATGGACAGATTGACAGATGAGGTCAGACAGGAGTCTCCATGGACAATGATGTTTGCAGATGACATTGTGATCTGCAGTGAGAGGAGGCAACAGCTAGAAGAGAACCTAGAGAGGTGGAGGTTTGCACTGGAGAGAAGAGGAATGAAGGTCAGTCGTAGCAAGACGGAGTACATGTGTGTGAATGAAAAGGGGATCAGTGGAGTGGTGAGGTTACAAGGAGCAGAGGTGGAGAAGGTGGAGGAGTTCAGATACTTGGGCTCAACTGTTCAGAGCAGTGGAGACTGTGGAAGAGACTGAGGAGAAGAATAGAGTGGAGTCAGGATGGAACAACTGGAGAAAGGTCTCTGGAGTGATCTGTGATAGAAGGGTGTCAGCTAAGGTGGAGGGAAAGGTTTACAGGACAGCTGTGAGACCAGCCACGATGTATGGACTAGAGACACTAGGAATAGGTAGAAGAAGAGAGGGAGAGCTGGAGGTGGAGGAGTTAAAGATGCTGAGATTCTCTTTAGGAGAGACAAGGATGGACAGGATCAGGAATGAGGTGATTAGAGGGACAACACAGACAGGAAGGTTTGGAGAAAAAGCTAGAGAAGACAGATTGAGATGGTTTGGACATGTTCAGAGGAGGGACAGTGGGAGAAGAATGCTAGAGATGGAGCTACCAGGTAAGAGACGAAGAGGAAGGCCAAAGAGGAGATTTATGGATGTGGTGAGGGAGGACATGGAGGTGGTTGGAGTTGGAGTTGAGGATGCGGAGGACAGGGTGAAATGGAAATTGTTGACTCTCTGTGGCAACCCCTGAAACGTGGGATAAGCCGAAAGAAGAAGAAGAAGTAGACTATGAATTGAGGAATCAAGTGAGATTAGATAACTCACCTCATGATCTGTCAACACAGCTCAGTGATTAGGAATCACCAACTCTACCTCCATGTACCCTCTGGGGGCCGTAGCCCACATGTTGAACGCCAGCGATACGTTTACAGTAGGAATCCAATGTAAAAACAACACTGATTCATTCAGTGTGTGGTTCCTGCTGTGTTTAGTAAGAACAGGAGAACAATGATGAATTGATTGGAATCTTGCCTCCTCCAACTCCTCCACCTCCTCTGTCGTCTCCAGCGCCTCCATCTCCTCTGTCTCCTCTACCTCCTCCCTCTGCTGTGTTTTCTAAAGCAACATGGGATCCAGTAAACAACTGCTGTCAGCAAACAAAGCAAACAAATTACAGAGTCGCTCTTCATTTCCACATGATGGTGATTGATGATGACGAGGCCCCGAAAATACTGAGAGGAACGTTCTTTGTTCTGGCTGTTCCCATGAAGGAGGAACGATAGGGAAGAACCTCGTAGTATTTCATGTCAGTGTCTCTTCTTCCTGTCAACACCTCACAACTCACAGTAATCGTAACCACGAAAAATGGTGACTGTTCTATCCACCAGGGGGCACTGATTACCAGACTGACTAAGACTAAATAACTCATTAACTGGCCAACTAACTGAATGACTGACTAACTAAATGATTGACTGACCAACTGAATAACTGACTAACCAAGTGTCTGAATAACTAACTGAATGACTGACTGACAAACGAACCAACTAACTGACCAACTGACTGAATGGCTGACAAACTAAATGATTTACTGATCAACTGACTAAATGACTTACTAACTGACTGACTGACTAACTGATGCAGACAAAGTAACCATGGAAAAAGATG